>CM033998.1:15912764-15934519 GCA_019603395.1 Cyrtorhinus lividipennis | reverse complement strand
CAGGGCTCTCATATTGGGCCAATGTTTTTCCTCATATTTGTCAACGCCATAACAATTATTTTTCCCTGGTGCCATTCAGTGTTTGCTCTTTGCTGAAGACTTTATGAATTTCCTTAGAGTTCGTTCGTCTAACGATGCACAAATGCTGCAGGCAGCATTGTATTATGGTCAGTGGCGGATGATCTGTGATTGATCCTTGGGAAGTGTGCGGTAATGATCTATTCAAGAAGTACGTTGCCTCACTGCCTCACTTGTTCCCCTATTATCTGGAGGGCCAGGGAATAGTCAGAGTGGACTTATTCAAGGATCTGGAGTTACATTTGATTCGTGTTTGACATTCCACTGCCATGAGGATGACACCTGCTCTAGAGCGTTGAGAAATCCTGGCTTCATGCGGCGACATATAAGGAGATTTACTGATGCCGCCATCTTGGTTGTTACGGACCACGTCTTGGTTCTACGTTTTCATGCAATCCCACGCTGACTTTGGTAGTAGACAATTTTCTAAAAATCTGAAATTTTGGTCAGGGACCCGTTTCAGGCTCTAGTTGGTCCCCGAAACTTTTCAACCCGATCGGACCAAATTTGGGTAGAGGAAGGGTTAAAATGTGTATTTCGAAAAATGGATTTTTTCAATCTAGGTGTGTGGGGTATCATTTTCCACTAAATTCTGGACGCTGAATCCAATGAGATGAGTCCCGGAACGATTGACCCCCTGTGGATGAGGTTATGGGTAAGAATGGGTACCCATCTACTCATTTCGAATGTGTGTTTTTGAGATTTCTGGTACCTAGGCGTGTGGGGTATCATTTTCCATTAAATGGTGGATCCTGAATCGTCCATGCACCTGGTCCGAGGGATAACCAACCCGTGTGTTAGAATTTGCAGCGTTTTTAATGTATTACTTCGCTCAATTCTAGAGTATGGATCAATCGTCTGGTCCACATTCTATGCTAATGCGTGTGATCGCTTGGAGCGAGTTCCGTGAAAATTTCTGCATTTGATCAGAACGTTCAGACCACTTTATCCTTTATTGAATCTGTCGAAAAAGGTGTTTCAAGATCAAAACTGATGTTAGTTTTTAATGATGTTTCAGGTTGTTTTCTTCACGATGTCCTACGTCCTGCCGCTCACGCTCATTGTGTGCTTGTACATAATGATGTTGTATCGCCTATGGGGGGGAGCTGCCCCTGGTGGCCGATGCTCCGTTGAATCCCGTCGAGGTAAACGGAGAGTCACCAGAATGGTTCTCGTCGTCGTCGCCATCTTTGCCATTTGTTGGTGCCCTATCCAGGTAAGGTGGACACTACTAACTACTTCTGTTCAAAATTGGTCAAATGTTCAGGATTCTTTCCAATTATTCAAGGAATTATTATTCAGACCTATTCCACCATTTTCCACTGAATTGTGGACGCTGAATCGATTGAAATGGGTCCGGAGCCCGCCACACCCACTGTTTCCCCCATTTTCTGAGTCCCCTTGCTCCTCCATGGACTGCTCCCCATGGTCCGAGGAATAACCAACCCCTGTGAATGAATTTCCGGCGTTTTTAAAAAATAATTCTGATGCGGTTGAAATGTGACACTTCCCTGAAGAAGCGAAGAGGAAATAAATCTCCTCTTCTACAGTATGTTGTCTTTGCGAGGATATCAAGGGTTTGATTGACTCGATTAGAGGCTAAGTGGGGCCAGACCGCGAGACCGTGACGTTTTTCGGAAAGCGGATTAAAAGGGCTGCCGCATCACTAACCGATGTTGAGCCCTTGCGGTGGGAGGACACGGTATCAACCCCTCGCCCTCGGCCATCCAATTCCCTGGGCCCTCGCGGGCTTACGATCCCAGCTGATATGCTTGTTAGCAGTCCACGTGTGTAGGAGGGTTGGGCTCGATCGGGGAAACTTTATTAGGGGAAATTGGCGGGAGCTCAAAACTGCCTGTGTGGTACGTGGGTGCTGGGATTCCCTGGATTCGGTTCCCCCTATCACCTGTCCCATATAAACGTTCGATTGAACAGGGGAGGACGGATTGGACGAGATGAGGACGGCCGCGTCGCTAACGATAGATATTCACCACAACAACCCGTGGAGAGTGGAAAGCCGTTCAGATCAAAACGAGTCCAGTCGGTCTAAGGAACTGTCGTGCTTACAGATGGATGCTTTGGTTTATCATCCCTTGTATAATCAACTTATGCTTCCATGCTAGAAGTCAACCTCTCCAACCCCAAAATTTGAAATTTTGCGTTTCATGATGCCTATCTTGGCTTCGCTTCTCTGCGTTTTCATCTGAACCGCAAAGGGGTGACTCAGAGTACACCCCTATGCAAACTCGGTGAGGAACCAGACGAAACTGCAACTCACGTAATTTTTGAGTGCCCAGCACTCACATCCCTCTTTGGGACACAAACCCCACTTAGAACTATTTCCTGCCAAAGTTAGTCTATAACCTTACCACTCTTATCAGAGGACTGGGGCTGTTAATGTGCTAAAAATTGGACACCTAAGAGTAGCACAACAAGTCACTTGGCTTCCGCGCTTGAGGCTCTGGGTATCTGCCACCATCTACCATGGAAGAGGGAGAGTTTTTAAATTCATGTTGAGTTCGTTATAATTGGAACATGTGGTGGCAACACGCCCATCACCTCTTCCAGTGGGCACCAATCGTCTCGGGACCCATCTCATGGATTCAGCGTTCAAAATTTAGTCGAAAGAGATACCTAACACGCCTAGATCGCCAAAAATCACGAAAATCAATTTTTCGGAAAACACATTGTGAAACCCAAAAAAATGTTACTTTTTTAAAAATGGAATCCCAAAATTTAGTCGAAAATTTTGTCATGTGGGGTCTCATTTTCCTCAAATTGTCCCAGAAAGATTAGCGCCCATTGTTGGTGGATGATAAGCATATATTTTGAATGTGGAGTTTTGAAATTATTGGGTCGTATTACTTTCCAATATTATGTTGGACAGTGGACTAATCAGAATGTGTCCAGGACCCACTGTTTTCCCTATACTCTTTCTCTAAGGAATTATCAACCAAGGTGGAAGAATTTTCAGCGCTTTTAGCGTTAATTTGAACAATCTCGACAGACAAATTGCATCCACATGGTCCCAGCAGGGCATTTTTTGATAAAAATTGACGTAGGCCGGCAGGTTCCTAGAAGGATGGGTATTATATATCGTTAAATATTTGACCTCTTGGGGCAGCTCGATTGCTCCCTACATCAACTACCTACCTAGCGGGAGGAGGATCAACTACTGAACAATTCGAAATCCTTACTTTGTTGAGATATGATCTACCTGTCTTGATAGAAGAAAAACCTCAAGAAAATATAGAAGAAATATTACTCTCACGTAAACAACAATCAATACTAATTTATAACGTCATATCAAAATAATGAAGTTCACCTCGCAGTTGTCAACACTGCAAGGCCATCTTGTTCTCTCTCTTCTGACGCTTGGCGTCTTCCTGTTGTGGTTGTGAGCTTGTTGAGAAACAAGATTATAATGCGTTTCAGCAATGAAGTGTTGTTCAGTTATAAAATCCAGTATTCTCCATATTCATAGATCAAAAGGTAAATAAGAAGTGGTTCGTTTCATGTGTATGAAATTCACTGGAAAAACACCAATAATTTGGCGGTTATCATACATGTAGCAGTGATATTTGGCTTCAAAATTCTCTAAGGGAGTATAACAAATTCAATGTTCCCTAGCGAGGCATGCGCTCCATCTGAAAACTTAAGATATTACATTGTGTCCTTTCTGGAAAGACAAGTGATCAACCGAACAGTTTGGAGATAATATATTCGTCAACGGGTGGAAATTATCATATTAATGCGACCTAATTCTAGACGAGAGGCTTTCAATTTGGTTGAGCTTTCGCTACTGTGCGTGCTTATTATGCCGGAATAATAACAGAAGTAGCAATTCGCTTTCGCGTTCTCACGGAACCCAGAGTTACACTCAACCGAATTGTCGTGATCTTGACCGCAGCTGGCTCGGATGGGATGAATTAAACCTTCCATCATACCGACCCAACAATTCCCCGTAGTTCCCTTCCAACCTTGGAGATTGAATTTCATCGTGATGCATGGATCGCTCAAGTCGCATTCAGGTAGATTCGGGATGAGGTGGGATTGAAATGCTCTCATCCTCGGCACGAACATCGCGCTTTTATATTTTAGATGGAAACGCCAACTTCGGCTTGAATTTCATGAATCTGTGATGACCTTACTCGCATAATAAGGGCATAATAAGCATTTCGACTTCCATAAATTCTTCCGTTGTCTGCCGTGACGGGCTATGAGCTGGACGGCTTATAATATCATCAAAACCTCAAATTATTAACAAGTAAACACCTGAATCATCAGATTACTAGAACTCATCGGATTTCGCAAGCTTGTATAGCACAAATACAGAAGGGTAGATTCCCTTAATACGAAACTAAGAATGTTGTGAGAAAGAATACATGGAGATTCAACAAAGATCACACATGTACCTAAAGGTATGTCTACACTTGTGCGCTTTTGTCTTTCAATTTTCAACATGCGTCTTTCAACTTGCATAACGCATGCCTCATGGCACACAAAAGTTGAACAAGTGTAGACATACCCTAAGGATGTATCAGGTTAGAGATAACAAAATCATAGAGCGAGATTACACTTGCACCAGTCTCCTGGGCGGCCAGCATTACAAGGTCAATGTTTTCATGGAGGGCTAAGGGTCACCTTTGAACATTCCTGCGTCATATCGAATTGGCTGGAACCTTCCCATTTGCTCAAGACAACACAACGCGTTCCCAGAACCAGGGAAGACTCGAGAAGGTTCTTGGCCAAGGGAGCGAGCATAAAAAGGAACCGAGGAACGCCACAGAGTTCAGTTCAGTTTGGAGTCAAAATATAGATGCTTCTCTGTGCCCTGTTATAAAATAGTGCGACCATTACAACTGTGTATTGTGCCTTGTGATAAAAGTAAGTGCATGAATAAGGACAGTATATTTGAGTGAACAATTGTAATAAATTATTTACAAAGAACTTAAATCGTTACAATATAGAACAGCCATCAGAATAGGTAGTACCCAATTAGGGGTGACACGAAAATCATGAAACCTCGAATAATGACTTTGGATTGAAATCAACTTGAATCAGAATTGTAATGTCCATCAAATTTTGTCCGCTGGTAAATGCGCAAGTTGGGAGTCAACGGGCCGATAGCTGGAGAAATCTGCTTAAAAAACTGCAAATTCTTTCACAGGGGTGGTTATTCCTCGGAACAGCGCATGGAGACTCATTTAAATCGATTCAACGTCCCTAAATTCTTCCGGTGGGCGCCAATCGTTCCAAAATTTGGTGGAAAATAATACCACACACACCTAAATCGCCAAAAATTCCGAAAACCCATTTTTTGAGAAACACATTTCAACCCCCTACCCACCCTACATTTGTTCCGATCGCTCTGGAAAGTTTTGAGGACCTGCTAGAGCTAAAAACAGGTCTGATCTGAATTTTAGATTTTTAGAAAATTATCTACTACCGATATCGGCGTGGACGGCGTGCGAAGAACATTGATTGACTTATTGCATGAAAACATAGGTTGATTATTCAAGGAATAACCAACCAAAAACGCTGCAAATTCTTACACAGGGGTTGGTTATTCCTCGGACCAGGCGCATGGAGACTCATTTCTTCAACATGGGGGAAATGGGGAAACAGTGGGTGCGGCGGGTCCCAGACCTATTCCAATCGATTCAGGATCCAGAATTTAGTAGAAAATGATACCCCACACGCCTAGGTTCCAGAAATCTCAAAAACACATATTCAAAATGGGTAATATATACCCAATTTGACCCATAACTTCTTCCAGAGGGTGCCGATCGTTTTGGGACCCATTTCATTGGATTCAGCGTCCAAAATTTAGTGGAAAATGATACCCCACTCGCCTAAATCGCCCAAAATCTCGAAAATCCATTTTTCAAAAAACACATTTTGACCCCTACTCCGCCCAAATTTGGTCCGATCGGGCTGAAAAGCTTGGAGGACCGTCCTAGGCCGGGAACAGACCCCTGACCCAAATTTCAGATTTTTAGAAAATTTTCTACTACCAAAAACGGCGTGGACGGCGGACGGCGTACGGCGGACGGCGTACGGCGGACGGACATTGACCTTTTTTGATCAGGACATCATGAAACGTCCAGAAAAAAAATTTGAGCCGAATCGGAGAGGTTGACCATTTGCATGAAAACATAGGTTGATTATTCAAGGAATAACCAACCAAAAGAGGAAAACAGTGGGTATGAAGTGCCCTAGACCCATTCAATCGATTCAGGGTCCAAAATTTAGCGGAAATGGACACCCCACACGCCTAGGTACCAGAAATATCGTAAACACATTCGAAATAGGTAGTTTGGTACCCATCCTGGTCTCATTGGATTCAGCGTCCCAAATTTAGCCGAAAATAATACCCCACACACCTAGATCACCAAAAATCTTGAAAATCTATTTTTCGAAATACACGTTTTGACACCTACCCACCCTACGTCACAGTTTTGAGGACCAACTAAAGCCAAAAACGGGTGTCTGGCCAAGCCTGGCCAAAGTTTTAAATTTTTTTGAAAATTGTCTACTACCAAAAACGGCGTGGACGGCAGGCGGTCATTTGCTTATTTTGATCTAGACACCTTGAAAACCCCGGAAATAAATTTTGGGCCGAATCGGAGAGATTGACTTTCTGCATGAAAACTGCAAGATTGCTGCAAAAGTTAGCTCTTGGCTGGTTCGAGCTCGGGAAAGATGACTCGAAGGCAAACCCTATGCTCTGCTTACTTATAACGGATACTTATTGATAGAGTCTGTTCGACCAGATCGTACTTCTTAACTCTGATACCTTCCTGCCGCCAAACTTCCCAACTCAGAAGAATCAAAAAGAAACTTTAGAGGTTTTCTTCCTCAATGTTTGTCTTTCATAATACCACGAAGGCCAGCTAAGTATTGTGTTGCCAATTGTCTGAAAAACAAAAACTCACAGGTTCCAAGTTGAAGTTGGAGTAGAGTTTTTTTTTCCAAAGTCATCTCATCATTTATCCCGAAGAATAAAACACCTTTCTTCCCTTTCTCCCTGCTCTTCGACTTCTATTGGAAAAGTAAAGTCATTTTCAACGTATGTTTCTTACGCTTCTTTCTCTTTTGTCCTGTGAGAGTAAAATGTCTCAAACTAAATTCCCCTAAAATTTTCCTTTTGTGAAAAGTGTGTATTCTCACTTATATATTACACTACAAAGATTTTTTGAGGGAAGGAACGACCAAGTAAGTATTTTCAAACTCTTTATCGTTCATCCGTTGCTCTCCGTCCGTGTGATAGGCACAGAAAGCATTTAGAAGTAATAATTGAATGTGGAACGCTTGACTATCAGAACACTTATTGAAAATATTTGCTTCTGACTCAGTTCAGCTACGTCAAATCAAAACGCAGCAAACACAGGGGTTGGTTCTTCCCTGGACCAGGAGGATGAAGACTCATTTCAAATGATTCAGCGTCCAAAACATGGGAAAATGGGGGAAACAGTTGGTCTGGCGTGCTCTTGACTCATTCAGATCTATTCAGCGTCCAAAACATGGGGAAAACAAAGGGTATGGCTTGTCCTAGACCTATTCCAATTGATTCAGCATCCAAAATTTAGTGAAAAACGATACCCTACACGGCTAAATTGTCATAAATGTCGAACATAGAGGAACTGGGGATCAAAACGCTGCAAATTCTATGATGGGGGTTGGTTCTTCCTCGGACCGGGAGCATAGAGACTCATTTCAATCGATTCAGCGTCCAAAACATGGGAAAATGGGGGACACAGTTGGTCTGGCGTGCTCTTGACTCATTCAGATCGATTCAGCGTCCAAAATTTAGTGGAAAACGATACCCCACACGCTAAAATCGTCATCAATGTCAAACATGATGGAGATGGGGAATACATTTTTTTTTTTTTTTTTTTTTTGAAAAATCACAATCGCACCTCTGTAGTCATATGCCTGCTGACCGTGTAAGGTTTTCCGAAAAGGGGTTTTTAGCAGGCGTTCTTCCCGTATTCTGGTGCATCCTTCTTCCAGGAATTGCAGCTCATTTCTCTGAGCATCCCTGAAAGTTTTTATGATGGTGGCTGTGTCTCGGAGATCTCTGAACTTCATCACCTTGAATTCTTCGAAGAGAGCTGCTGTTGAGTACCGAGTTGGCTTCTTCAGCAGGACTTTGATGAGAAGTTTTTGCGCGAGGTACACTACGTCGAGTAGACCATCTCCGCAGCCTCCCCATCCCGACACACCGTAAATCATCCGAGACTGGACAAGCGCAAAATATAACATCTTCCGCACCTCGTTTGACAAAAAATTCCTTACTTCCCGACACACATACACCAATTTTCTCATCTTCGATGTTAGGTTCTTCACATGCTGGTCCCAACGAAGACATTGATTGACATCCACCCCCAAATATCGAGTCGAAGATACCTGCGTGATCGTCGGGCAAAGGCAAAGTTCCGAGTGATCGCTTTCTGCTCCGTGGCACTTTATGCTCCCAATATTAGGAACCTCCGAACAATGATCAAAACGCTGCAGATTCTTTCACAGGGGTTGGTTATTCCTCGAACCCCGAGCATGGAGACTCATTTCAATCGATTTAGCGTCCAAAACATGGGGAAAACAATGGGTGAGGCGTGTCCTGAACCCATTCCAATCGATTCACCGTTCAAAATTTAGTGGAAAACGATACCTCACACGCCTAGGTACCCCCAAGGTCCCCCGGACGCCTTGATTAGGACGTCCTGGAATAATGACATCACTTCTCTAAATTGTGCACTGACAGTTATATCAGAAGTTGTTTCTCTTGTTTCTCCGTGCAACCCCATTCCCAAGAAGTTTCTCCCACTTTTGAAGCACGAGGGGCTTCCTAACGCGGCAATTTGACTCCGTAACTTTCTTTTTTCCATTTTCCCTTGTCTCAAACAAGCGAGTTCCTGAAGCTGTCGTCCCCCGAACATTCGCAGTAGTTTTTTCAGCGCACGTATTCCGTTAGGCCAAAGTTACCTACGTGTTCACGGGTGTACGTCAGATCGACTTCATAGTTGGAAGCTTTTCAAACTCGTTCTCAACTAAGGGTTGAGTTGATTTTATTCTAGCAACGAGGACAAAACGAAAAGTGAAGATGAGTGGTTTACCAGGAGAGTGATTCTTTTGCTGGTTCATTCCCTATCAGCATTTCAAATTTAGCATAGATTTAGCATTTAAAGGTGGAAAATTACAGTAATACCGCAATGTCACCTGATAGGCAGGCATGTATCGATATTGTTGCGAGATTACACCTGCACCAGTCTCCTGGGCAACCAGCATTACAAGGTCAACGACACGTGGAGGGCTAAGGGTCACTCTCGAACATTCATGCATTGTATCAAATTGGCTGGAACCTTCCCATTTGCTCAAGACAACACAACAAGTTCCCAGAACCAGGGAAGACTAGAGAAGGTTCTTGGCCAAGGGAGTGAGCATAAAAAGGGACTGAGGAACAGCCACAAGGTGCCATTCAGTTCAGAGTCCACCTTCAGAGGGGGCCATGTATTCTGATGGGCAAGTAACTAGAACAGGGGTTAGGGGTTAAACTCTCAACTCACAAAATGGAGCTTAACAAGAAACTAGTTCAACTCATCATCAGCTGGTTAACCCTGACCAGCTGGTCAAGCGTTCTGAATGGGTAACCCATCGATTCTAACCTCCTCTGTGAATGTAAACAAATACAGCGAGTCCGCCATTTTCCCAGTGAACCCCTGCTCGATGGAAGAGACTTGTATCAGCTGTTTTCAATTATGGTAAGGTTACAAGGTGTTACCTTCTTACAAGTGGGAATATCAAGAATAACCTTCATTCCACTGGTCACGTATCAAAGGCAGTGTGCGAATATTTTGTGTGTGTTGTGAAGGATAGGTGGCCCCCTCATTATCAAACCCATACTATCGAATGATGCCATCATATCGATACATGCCTGCCTGTTCAGGTGACATCGCTGTATTACTGTAATTTTCCACCTTTAAAGTTTATTTATTTCATATTTTTATTTACGTGAATTACCGCCAATTGAATGCCATGTTTTGGTTGGGGATAAGTTGGGTAGAATCAATTATTGACCATTTTGGTTGGTTATTCCTTGAAATCAACATATTATGTGTGAAGAATACGTGCCTTCACCCTATTCTTCGCTCCTCTTCGTGAAAATGCGGAATTGCAGTGTACAGGACAATTCCGGGGATACAGTTATTGTTATCAGTTGTTATCAGTGCGATTTAGTTGGTGGAAGGAGCAGCGAATTGTTACTGTCGTTGATAAAGAGAAAAACCCCGATGAAAAGGGCTTCAAATGTTGTTTTCTTTTGTTTAACAGGTGAGTGAACAAATATTAAATTACATTACGTTTTGTTATCAATAAAAGCTTTTGTTTAACAGAGCAAGAGAAGAGCAAAAGAGAGAAAAGCAATTATCGTCCTGGAACTACCCTTCGGGAATTGAAAACCCTTTATATATGTTTTCATGCAAAATATCAATCTTTCCGATTCGGCCCAACATTTGGGGGAAGGGGGGGGGGGGTTAAGGGGTGTTCAGATCAAAAAATCCGTCGAAATGTCCGTCCACGCCAATTTTGGTAGTAGAACATTTTCTTAAAATCTGAAATTTTCGTCAGAGACCCGTTCCCGGCTCTATCTGGAAACTTTTCAGCCCGATCGCATTAGATTTGGGTGGGGCAGGAGTCAAAATGTATTTTTCGAAAAATGTATTTTCGAGATTTTTGGCAATCTAGGCGTGTGGGGTATCAAACTCTACTAAATTTTGTACCCTAAATCGATTGGAATGAGTCTAGAACCCGCCACACCCACTGTTTCACCATTTTTTCCATGTTGAAGAAATGGGTCTCAATGCTCTTGGTCTGAAGAATAACGAACCCCTGTGTGAGAATTTACAGCGTTTTTGGTTGGTTATTCCTTGAATAATCAACCTATGTTTTCATGCAAATGGCCAACCTCTCCGATTCGGCTCAAAATTTTTTTCTGGACGTTTCATGATGTCCTGATCAAAAAAGGTCGATGTCCGTCCGCCGTACGCCGTCCATCGTCCGCGCCGTTTTTGGTAGTAGAAAATTTTTTAAAAATCTGAAATTTGGGTCAGGGGTCTGTTCCCAGCCGAGACGGGTCATCAAAACTTTTCAGCCCGATCAGACCAAATTTGGGGGGGGGGGGTAGGGGTCAAAATGTGTTTTTTGAAAAATGGATTTTCGAGTTTTTGGGCGATCTAGGCGAGTAGGGTGTCATTTTCCACTAAATTTTGGACGCTGAATCCAATTAAATGGGTCCCAGAACGATCGGCACCCACTGGAAGAAGTTACGCGTCAAATTGGGTATATATTACCCATTTTGGATATGTGTTTTCGGGATTTCTGCTACCTAGGCGTGTGGGGTATAGTTTTCCACTAAATTTTGGACGCTGAATCCAATTAAATGGGTCCCAGAACGATCGGCACCCACTGGAAGAAGTTATGCGTCAAATTGGGTATATATTACCCATTTTGGATATGTGTTTTTGGGATTTCTGCTACCTAGGCGTGTGGGGTATCATTTTCCTCTAAATTCATTTTACGCTGAATTCAATGATGTGTGTCCCAGAACGATTGGCATCCACTGGAAGAAGTTATGGGTCAAAATGGGTATGTATCCACCCATTTTGTATGTGTCTGGATTTCTGGTGCCTAGGCGTGTGGGGTATCATATTCCACTAAATTTTGGACCCTAAATCGATTGGAATGGGTCCCGGACCCGCCACACCCACTGTTTCCCTCATTCGAGGAATAACCAACCCATGTGTAAGAATTTGCAGATTTTTAGATATTGTTTCACTACCAAAATTGGCAAGCACGGCGGACTGCGTACTGCGCAGACGGACGGCCATTTGCTTATTTTGATCTAGACACTGAAACGCCCAGAAAAAAATTGTTGGGGCGAACAACAGCGAAATACTGGTGATGGTCTCATCGTTTTTCAATCTATTTTTTAAGGGGTGTGGAAGCGTTATTGCAGTTCGTTATTCATATGACTTGAGAACTTCTGTCCTCCTCAAAGTGTTTCAATTTCAAGATTAGAGGAGGGTCGAGACGATTACTTAGTTCGGACACCATGGGAACGCGGATGCTGAGAAGACGCCGCTCGGAACATTCATCTGGATTAGTGTGAGTTGTGTCATCTCGCTCACAAAGTTTATGCTCCAATCCGAGGAGAACCGATCTGTTTACAACTCCGCTGCTCCTCCGGCTCTGGTTTGATTAATGAGAATTTCCCTCCACTTCCTCGGACCCGAGCTACGACATTCGAACAAATGACCTGAGGATCAGTTGCATCCAGAGGGCGTCATTATCGCTCGGCTCCCCCGACCCGCGTTATCTCTGGAGCGGTTGTTATCGAAGGGTGGAAGGGGGATGCCGGAGATTATGCCATACACCATTGCGGATCAGACTGAATTACAGGGGCCACTCTTGAATTCAAATTAACAGTCATCGCCATGTCATGTATGGGTCGATGAATCTGCGCTCTGGCATTGTTTTGCTACTTCCTTAGTACTCAAACTGTGCAGAGAAGTTGAGAAATTTAAGACCCAATATTCCTAGTCTCCTGGTTCCTTCTTAGAACTTTGTTCATGTCCAGACCCTTCTCTCCTCATTCGTAAACCTTTAGATTGATTGATATTCTTTATTTAGCCATCAGGGAAAGGTTAGGCCCTTGTGGCCCTCACTTCCACCTCCTCTGGATCATAGATTACAAAAAAAAAAAAAAAAAATAGCTAACCTCATACACCATGCTGCAAAGCGAGGTAGAAAATATAAGATAAATGAAGAAAAGTGAAGTAAATAATATAAAACTAAATTGAAAACTTCTTCATTGTGTTACATCGTAAATTAATTTGTATGTATATACTTTCAATAATAATTTCTTGAAATTAGATTTAAACAAGGAATTTTTTTAATTTTAGAGGGTTGAGAAAATGGATAGTAGTACCTACATGAATAAAAAAACTTTTATAAAAACAACGTTTTTCATATGCACTAAAAAGTAGAAAATAATTTTCTTATGAGCCTGGCAGAATTTCTGAATAAATTGGTCACATTATGGTAACAGACTTTATAACAATTTCCAATTCTTATAAAACGAAAAACGTTGGGCGCATTTTGTATTATTATTATGAATGTTCATTTTAGAATCATATAAATATGAGATTTATATGAGGTAATACTAAACTACTGTTTATTTCTGACAATATATTAATTTTACAAATTATCTATGATAATTATTAATATAATTGAACATATGATTATATTATTTATAAATCACTAATTGTGATTGTAAATGAAACATTTTCATAGTAACTTATGAAGTATATTAATTCATTTAAAGTAAAATTTTATTTCTGCAAAATTATGTAACAAATATGTATTTGAAAAATTATTGTAGAAATCATAATTTTAATGTTCATTTATATGAAAAAATTTGAATTCGTTAATGATGATTAGTATTATTGCATATGATTATATCAAAATGATTTCTAATGTTCACAATTCAATTCCGTGAAACTGTATCAACTGAATATTATGTCAACTGAATTAATATAAAGAAATTTCATTTTATAGAAATGTGAGCAGTATTAGAAAGATTGATGTTTGAGTACATGCGCCCAACAGGTTTTTGTTTTATAAGAATTGGAAATTGTTATAAAGTCTGTTACCATAATGTGACCAATTTATTCAGAAATTCTGCCAGGCTCATAAGAAAATTATTTTCTACTTTTTAGTGCATATGAAAAACGTTGTTTTTATAAAAGTTTTTTTATTCATGTACTATTATTTTCTACTTTTTAGTTTTGTTCGTTAGAAATTTCTAATTGTAAAATTTTATTGAAGAACCTCGATGAACAATGCAGATATTCCCCTGGGCGGGGGGGGGGGGTAATCCTTTGTTTACCTTTTTCAATCTCCAACACATTCTAGAGGGATTGGACGACCTTTGGAGTAACGTTACATTTTTTTCTCCCATCATTGTTGATGGGTCTCAACCTAGTGATATATAATTTTATTATTTTATTTTATTGAAATTACTCAAGAAGCTCTTTAATTCATCATCAAAGTATTATAATATTGCATTGTCATCTGGTTCTGATCTATATGTAAAGTTTCAGAATTAATGATTGCCGATAAATGGTCGAAATTTGAGTTGAAAGATTTCGCGGACAAACAGACAAACAAACAAGAAAACGGGTTAAGAAAAACGTTAGAAAAAAAAAAAAAAAAAAAAAAAAAAAAAAAAAAAAAAAAAAAAAAAAACCCTACTCCCATCAGGAAACCAGAATTGAGACAATGGTGATGAGAAGAACCAAGAACACACAGAAATGGTAACAGTTCTCAGAAAGACTCATATTGTGTGATCCCGGGACGATAAGCGCCCACCCAAAGATGTTATGGGGTCCAAATGGGTCTCCATTTACCTATTCCAAATGTGAGTTTTCGTGATTTTTTATTCCCTTGGCGTGTGGGGTATCGTTTTCCACTAAATTTTGAACGCTGAGTCGATTGAAATGAGTCTCTCATCACCGAGGCTGCTAATAATCCCATTCTTTGGAGTTTCACCGAACACGTCAAATTGAGTGGAATAACCACACCCTTCACGCAAGAAGTAAGTTGCTCACCTTACAAATGAAGCTCTCACTAAAATGAATGACTTTGCCACGTTGAACTTTCCGATCCGTTTAATGGTTTTGACGTGAAACGTGTGGGTATCTAACGAGCCATTACTAAGAGAACTGACAACTTCATCACGAAGCCCCCAAGAACGTTCAAGGGCCCAAAGCCTCGAATGAATCTAGCAATATTCGCCGTTAATTACAGCCTCGCTCTCCTTCTACACTTCACCAAATCGGGTTTTTGTGTGTTCTTCGTTCGGGTTATTTAAACGCTAAAATGAAGGGGACCACCAGCCTGGAGTTGTGCTGAGAAAGTGAAATCTTCAGGGCGTGGGCAGGATGTTTACTGAACAGAGCGCCCTGAAATTACCTACCTACCGTATTCGACGTAAGCCCGGAGGCTGATCAATACTCTTACCTTGTAAACACTTTCAATCGCAATCTGCTTGCACGAGTTGGTTATCGTAGAATTCAAGTCTAACCCAACTCAAAACCACATAACGCTGAAAATTTGTTCACACGGGTTGGTTATTCCTCGGACCAGGCGCATAGAGACTCATTTCTTCAACATGGGGAAATGGGGGAAACAGTGGGTGAGGCGGGTCCCGGGCCCATTCAAATCGATTCAGGCTTCAAAATTTAGTGGAAAATGATACCCCATACGCTTTGATTCCCGAAAAACATTTTGACCCATACCTCCTCCCACAAAATTTATTCTATTCGGGCTGAATATTTATGAGAACCGACCAGAACCGGAAACGGGTCGCTGACCTAAATTTCAGATTTTTAGAAAATTTTCTACTACGGCGTACAGGGGACGGACATTTGCCAATTTTGATCTAGACTCTTCATAACGCCCAGAAAAATGTTCGGGGCGAACTGGAGAACTGATTATTCATGGAATAACCAACAGGTAACGGGTAGCATTACGTGAATCTGCGTCATAAAACAATGAAAATTCATGTGCCACACATTTGAGTTCACCGTCATCCTCTATTTGACACAATTGGGGTGGCGCCACTTTGGGAAAAAAAGTGGCTGATTTGAGAGGGTGGAATTTTCATGACATGGGCACGATTATATTATGTGATGTAGAGATGCCCGACGGGCCTCCATGCTACTACCTACAACCTTCATTGGATTTACTCTCCACCAGCTCTTATTTTACCCGAACAACACATTTGTGTCGTCACTAGCTGCTCACAGCGCCCCGTGTGGCACTTCCGGACACTACCGGAGCATACAGTCAGTCAGAAACATAGTCAGAGAGCGCATCTACGACCAGAAGTTATTGTATTCTGTGTATAAACATTTTGATCAAGTGCCTGGAAGAGTATGCTTGTTCGGGTGAGACGCGTGTGTCACTCAGTGAAAACCTCATCATGATGCCTTCCAACTACGAGGAAGGTCAGATCATTGACGACAACGACATCACATGCATATAGGTTGATTATTCAAGTTATAATGACATGCCGACGATTTCAAGATCTTCTCTCGCATCAAATGTATCACTGATTGCATCACTCTCCTATCACTCCTGGACGCCTTCATCACTAACTGCTCCTCTGTCGGCCTCTTCCTGAACCCTAGCAAGTGCACGGTATCCACCTTTCATCGATCGTCATCTCCTATTTACCATGTCTACAGCATCAATGGATCTCAATTTGCGCGTCCGTCACGCGTGATCTCGGGGTAACTGGATCTGCAGCTCACTTTCAATGAGCACGTGTTGCAGGTGAACTCTCGAGCTATGCGGTCTCTGGGTTTCCTTAAGCGGAATACTGGGGAATTCACTCATATCCCACCCCTCATCACATTGTATCGTGCCATTGTTCAGCCGTGCCTCGAGTACGCCTCAGCCGTCTGGAGTCCGTTTTATGGCTGCCACATTGACCTAATTGATCGGGTACATAGGGCTTTCCTCCGCTACCTTGCCTTCAAGTCAGGCATACCTCGAGACGGCATTGATTACGGTGCACTCCGTGCGCAGTATCGCCTCCCCAGCCCTGCTGACCGACTCACTATCGCGGATATGGCTTTCCTCAGCGGTCCCAAGACCAGGCTCCCGCACACGTGACCTCTTTTGGGTCCCCTTCACGTCGACCAACTACATGCTGCACCGCCCCCTCAGCCGTCCTGATATACCTGCGCTAGACTGTTCCTGAGGCCATGTGGCCCATTACAGTCTATCCCAGTCGTGTTTTCCCTTTTTCTTTTCTTTGCGCTAGATCATCTGGGAGCCCTGCTCTATGGCTCTATGGCTTCCCCGTATATCAGGTACCCCACCCTCTTCCGGCGTCCGCCTGCCTGTGGCAGCCCAGGGTGGATCTCGTGGAGGTGCAGGGTTTTCCAAGGGATCTTTTAGTTCAATCTTTTGCTCTGCTAGGCCTCCGTACTAACGCGCCTCTTCTTGTGCTTGCGGTCTTCCATCATTGGCATGTAATGAGCTTTAGGGTGGGGGTGGCTGTGGAGCTGTTGGGACTTAGTGCTTAATGTGGTGGTGGCGGCACTTACTCGCCACATTACTGGGCTTCACTGAACGTACAGGCATTTTGTAGGGGTACCTAAATAGGAAAACACCCCACCTGTGTCCTCCACTCCAGTTCATTCTTCACCCTTTTCTTTGTGCTCCACAGTCCTGCGAAGGAGTCCTTTTGCTGAAACGCTGTAGGTAGGGCGAGTACTAGGATATTCCTCCCCTGCCTGGATAAAAACCTAAATTTAACTATGCCTAGCCTAAAAAAATTATCACAGGCGCATATCACATTTTATTTAAAAGACTAGGGGGGGAAGAGAATACTTGTTATTCCTTCTTCCCCAAAGGCTTAGGTCTAGACCAACCCTGAGCACACCCACCACCTGGCCGGTAGGGAGGGGGATAAATCCCCGCCAGCCAGCCGAGCCCACCCTTCCTAAAGTGGCCCTCCTGGTTCCCGTCTTGTAGGGTTTCCCGTACTGCAGGGTGTTACTAGCCCAGAAGAGCCGACAGCCCAGAAAAAAAAAAAAAAATAAATAAAATTAAAATCAATAAATAAGGCCCCTGCGCCAGGCACAGAAATAACCAAACCTAACCAATATGCTGCCTCCCCAGAGACTGGCAGGGTCCCCCAACCAGCGACACAAACACTTACTAATACTAATATCACGTCGCTTAACCTATACACATCCAGTCACATATATTCACATTCACACAGATGAATAAATATAGAGGCAAACATACTGGGGAGAGGAGAGTACTGGTATAATTTCCTCCCTCTCCCTTCTAAAAGAACCTATCCTATGAATAAAACCTACGTAAAAACAAAACCCTTTATTGATGGCAATTCGTCGCTCTACCTCATGACGTGGACTCCTTCGCCTCTTAGTGCAGCCCAGGCCAACGCAAACTTTCTGAATGCCCCAAATTTCTGACACGTGTCAATCAGTTCAGAGAGTTCGCCTGTCGTGTCAGCCCAGGACTGCAATCCGGCTCTAGCGGCGTCATGCAGGGGGCAGTTCCTGATTATGTGTTCAGCTGTTTCTTCTGGAGCACCACATGGGCAGGATGGGTGCTCTCGTCTGTGGAAGAAGTCCCCCTCAGCCGTCTGCCCCGCACCACCAACCATCTGCTTGCTGCTGCAGATATGGATCTGTTCTCCCCCCCCCCCCCCCCCCGTCATCATCAAGAGACGCCTGCTGGATGCCTTACTCCTCGCTGACACTGCAACTCTCACTAATATTTGAACTCCCAATGGTAATTCACTTCTAATTTTTTATTCCTTTCATAATCCACCAATGTTTGATTCGACCAATATACTACTGTAAACTGGGCTCGTTCCCGTGTATTGTATATAAATAAATAAATAACCAAAATCAATCAGCTTGTTTCCGAACTTTAACTTTCATCGACCTACAAACGCTTGCCGATAGCAAAACACGTGCGCTTATTACGGTTGATGCAGCGTTTCTTTGTGCTCTGTGCACACCACGACGAGAAGATTCAGAGGATGAATAAGTTTCAACTCCTTGATCTCTCGGATGGTCTTTGTCTCGCGTAATCACAGCCTTCTGACTCCAACCGTTTGATGACAAGTTGCCTCAGTTGAATGAAACTGTTTGAGAATTGCTCATCTTCTCAGTAAATGTCTTTTGATGTGCAAAGCGTTGTTCTTTATCCTTTGTTGAATTCGTTTATTCCAATTGTTTTGTCCCGCCTCCGACCTTTTACGTGCTCAATATTTCTTCAACAAAGGAAGAGATAGTCAGTCAACTCGAGTTTCGTACAATCTTAGGACTGAAAGTTAATTTATGATCTAGGGCTCACTCGCTTTGGTCATTTTCCGCTCCAAATCACTGATTACTACGGTACAAAAGCGAAGACTTTCTGTTGGGGAACGAGAACAGAGGAACGAACGGGCGGAGATTCGATTAGCTGTCAACTGTGGGTTAACCTAAGAACAAAAAGCAAAGAAGTAAAGTCCGAAATTCAGAGGGCTAAATGAAAAAAATATCCAGTGGCGCCATTTTACCAACTCCATACCCACATAAGTTAGATACAGTATGGCCACGGTTTCTGGTAGTCCCAACTGCTAAGACAGCGATCATCAGCGAGCATGGTTTGCTAATTCACAGGTGTCTGGTGGATACAACTGGATGAAAACCAGGTACAGGCAAGTGGGACGAGTACACTGCCTTGTGGCACACCAGCCTTAATTAATTTCAGTTCAGAGTAGGCATCGTTCTACTTGACTCTGAAGTACCTTTCCGTTAGGGTATGATACAAAGTCAACGCGGTGAGCTGGTATGTACCCAAGTTACGTGGGGAACCTGCCATTCCCAGCTTTCCACACCCAACCGTCTGTCCACCTCTCGGGATATTGGTCGAAATTAAAAGTAATCTAAATTGGATGTCCCAAGGACTTCAACGATTATTCTGCATTGTGAGAAGGCGACAGCAACAAATCTCTTGTTTCGTATTTTTCGTTGAAAAGTAAATAAACAAAAATAACAACAACAAATAAATATATAAAGGGATCATGAAAAATAAGGTTCATAGGAGTTCTATATCTCTGCTCGTAGTTTTCTCATCGCGACGTGACGTCTAATATACGTACTTACGTGACGTCTATTCTAAAAGTACTAGTACTAGTAATAGTACAACAATCATTATAGTTCCATGAAGATTCATACCATGCATTATATTGGATGGGCTCATGAAGACATTTCGAGAGAGATTGCTTGTCTATTTTGCTACACTACTGGGTAAGCCATGAAAATATCATATTACACTTTACATCCTGCAATCCTGGCTGCCTCGATCGTCATTGTCTTCATTCCTTATTGTTAATTCATTCGTTTTATGTTTGAAAAATATCGAAATCTATTGACTCTTGTTGTTCAGCTCTAATGGGACATGTGCCCATTGTTATTTTCAAAGATCCTGTTCCATTCTTCAACTCGTATAATGTCACTTGATCGAAATTAGTAAAGAGAAACGTAGGTTATCAGATCGAAACTTGCGTCTCAATGTGTAACAGAACCAATTGATGAACGTTGAAAGTTGAACCACACCAACAAAATAGAAGGTAATAATAAACTTTTCAATACCGCATTTTTCGACACCAATACGTCAATATCCCTGCTGGGCCATCGCTCTATCGTCTGGAACAATGTAAAAAAAATAAAGGTGAAATTGTGTTATCAGACAAACAATAATCACGAATTTGTGCATGTTTAATTCGTTAACCACAAAATTTCAATTAGAAGCGAACCAGTAAATAGGCTAATCAAATAATCCCAAACCAATATCCACTAAATTCCATGGTTCCCTCAGTTGAATTTAATTCTCTACTGCAAAAGCCACCGAAATCTTGCTCAGGTGCACTTGGTGGGACATGGCCTTGAACATCAAAGTCAATAAACGTCATACCTTCTCCAAACTATACGTGATAAATAAATGCCACCAAATTAATACTTCCACAAACATTCAGGGAAGTTGTGTAAAGTCGTGGGAAACTTTTGACAGTCTTTTGCTTTTTCCTTGTTTTCTTCCCTTTGTTTACTATTTATCTTTCCTCTGAAAAGGGGAAAAATTACGGTCATCCTTCCTCATTTTCCCGCTCCTTTTTCTGTAAGAACAAGGAGTGGTTGATCAAATCGCATTCTAGGGAAACCCATTTCCATGGGACGTCGACACTTTTTGTGAGGAATGGTAACTTTTTAACAACCCTGGAGATTCTGACAGTGAATAAGAATGTACACAGTTTCAGGAAGATTAGTCGGCCGTTCATCGAGTGGACAATCTCTAAGTGGTTTCCGCGTCGCAGTGGTTCGTTTCAAAATTTAGTTCACAAGTCTCCTCCACACGTTTGTAAGGCTCTCTCGAATTAAAATGTGTATGAATGTACTATATTGAATTCGGGTTTCTTAGGAGAATATTGGAAGACCTACGAGCGATACGGGATGTAAGTCCAAGACTACCGACTGAGCAACTAGGGATACCAAGGATGAACATGAAAAGTACATTGATACAAAACTGAATTATAATGAAAAACAGGACCTCGTGCAAAGGAAAATATGACTCAATCTGGGCTTAGAATTGGTACAAGACAAAAGTATCGCAAAGTAAATTAGACAACATGTGGAGCCTAAAAATATTACACAATATAAAGCTTCGGTCGACTTCACGCACGGTCGCCAGAGTTAATTCAGAGCAAGCACAGGACAAAGCCAGGATGGACTGAATGAGAGGCACTTGCATGAACCAGGTTACAAAAAATATAAACACCTCCAACATGTTGGGCGCCTTGGCACCGACGGGGCGCCTCCCACCTGGTTGGACGCCCTTAGGGATTAGGAAAGAGTGAGAGCTGGGCCTCTCTAAATGCGACATCTAGGCAGAGCTGCGAGCGCAGCCTGGCGATGCTACTCCCTTCTGGCCTTCTGGAGGCAGGCAAGCTGGGGGCTTACACGTGAACCCTATAACATGGAACCCCAGGAAACTCTCATGAGTGTAATGAGGGAAATCGGATTTTC
>CM033998.1:15847179-15894262 GCA_019603395.1 Cyrtorhinus lividipennis | reverse complement strand
CAAAATATGCAAAAAAGTGAATTTCAGAAAAATATGGAATGAGCTGGTTTGATAGCAAACGCCTCAAATATCCAATTGTTTGACAATATCTTATTATTATAATATATGGATGGGGGTAACATGTTTTGCACATCATCATAAAGTGCTGGAAGGCAATTGCTAATATTCCCAGCACAATTTCTAATGCCAGAAGTTTTTCCTTTGGAATCGTTACCGAAATTGAATTATTTTCTCTTGTATTTTGGAGCGATTGACCTCCAAGCATAAAAACATGATCATCATTCTCCGAGTAAAAACATAAGCATAGCGGGATTATCATTATCATAATCGTCATATAACTCTGATATTTTCTTTAAAAAAATTTTTTTAGGCTCTCAAAAGTAAATAAATACATACTCGATAAAATCCATTGAGGCAGGGTGCCGCCTTATCCATATACATCATGTTTCCATATACTTTTCATACGAATTGATCGGCAGTAATCAAATGAGGGAGGAAAATCGTGTAGAGGTCATGTGAATAAACCATCATTAAACCCTATTACTATTTAATTTCAGCCGATACGGAACAAACAAGGTCACAAGGTGACGTAGAGCAAACTGGGGGAGTATTACAACTGGTCTTCTCTTCACAGTGTCTCGCAAGTGGTCACGATATTAAAAATTCAGAAGACAGATTTGTTTCGACTATAAAGATATCGAAAAACTATGCAAAAAGGGTAAAAAACAATCACAGGGGTTAGTTATTTCTTGGATCAGGAGCATGGGAAAAATAGTGAGTGTGGAGTGTCCCGGACTCACTCCAATCTATTCAGCGTCCAACATTGCTCATGTCAGATTTAAGATCTTTAGAAATTTTTCTACTACAAAAGTCGGCGTGGACGGCGGACGGACATTTGCTTATTTTGATCTAGACACCTTGAAACGTCCAGAAAAAATTTTTGGGCCGAATCGGGAGAGATTGACTTTTTGCATAAAAACAGGTTGATTATTCAAGGAATAACCAACCAAAATCCGGTAAACTCACTGAATGTTGAACGCTGAATCGATTGAAATGAGTCCATGACTCTCCACACTCACTGTTCCCTCCCAACTTTTCCTTGCTTTGATGTTCACGAAAGTATACTGACAAATTGTGGCACTAATCATGAGCATGACTATATAGGAGACCGCATTCACCTAGTAGATATTTGACATTTCAACAGTCAGTTGAGGGGAAATGTTGGCAACATACCCACTTACCATGGAAGTCATCCTTTAAGGTTAGCACAAATCAAGGGCCTTTAAGGGGTCGATTCGCTCATTCGCAACAAAAAGGACGTCAAGCTTGAGGGCTTTTCCTTTGAGAGGCATCGTTTCCGAGTTATTCACAACTTATTATTTTGATTTGTGACCATTTTTGTTACAAACGAGTTGTAGAATCGATCCCTTGAATGCTGTTGATCGGCAATACACGCATGCATTACTGAATATTTATACGGTGAAGCCCAAGAATAAGGGTAAATATTCATTTCCATATTTTTTATCGCCAGCCCTATTTTAACTCACTATGCATTAAATAGGAGATATCAAAGCAGAAATTCTTATGTAAATCTGTTGACATTTCTCTCCCCAATCAGACAGGTCTCATTAAGCTTATCATAAGGGATACTCAAACATGTCGGGTCTATTACTCGTAAAATTCTGAAAAACTTACATTACCTGTCTACATTCGTCTTGTCCAGTAGACTTTGCTCATGGATACGAGAAGAAGAGACTTCCAAAAATTTACTGACTAATTCCTATCTTCTTCAAAACAATTGATTTGAAATAATAGGTATCTGTTTGTTGAAAATGTGAAATGTTGAAAAAGTTTTGTTTTGAATGGTGGTTTCCAACACAAAATTGTGGCATAGCCACAATCAGGAAAATACAATTATGAGTTATGGCGGTTGCATTATGGGCTTCATAAATATACTACGCTGTGTTGGCTGAGAAACGAAGAGCCTTTACCTATTAACTACAGTAGGTTAGGAACTCCCTGCGTCTGTAGCAAAAAACAAAAATAATAGTACATGAATAAAAAAACTTTTATAAAAACAACGTTTTTCATATGCACTAAAAAGTAGAAAATAATTTTCCTATGAGCCTGGCTGAATTTCTGAATAAATTGGTCACATTATGGTAACAGACTTTATAACGATTTCCAATTCTTATAAAACGAAAAACGTTGGGCGCATGTACTCAATCATCAAGATCTTTCTAATACGCTCACATTTCTATAAAATGAAATTTCTTTATATTAATTCAGTTGACATAATATTCAGTTAATACAGTTTCACGGAATTGAATTGTGAACATTAGAAATCATTTGATATAATCATATGCAATAATACTAATCATCATTAACGAATTCAACATTTTTCATATAAATGAACATTAAAATCATGATTTCTACAATAATTCTTCAAATACATATTTGTTACATAATTTTGCAGAAATAAAATTTTACTTTAAATGAATTAAATATATTCCTAAGTTACTATGAAAATGTTTCATTTACAATCACAATTAGTGATTTATAAATAATATAAACATATGTTCAATTATATTAATAATTATCATGGATAATTTGTAAAATTAATATATTGTCAGAAATAAACAGTAGTTTAGTATTACCTCATATAAATCTCATATTTATATGATTCTAAAATGAACATTCATAATAATAATACAAAATGCGCCCAACGTTTTTCGTTTTATAAGAATTGGAAATCGTTATAAAGTCTGTTACCATAATGTGACCAATTTATTCAGAAATTCAGCCAGGCATTTGAAAGAAGAAGAAGTGAAATTTTAAGCAAAGAGTAAAAACCAAAACGAGACGAGGTCCTTAGCTTAGGATACGTCTTCAATCTGTCTTGTTTCTAGTTACCTATAGAGCTCCTCAGATTTTTTTTTTTCTAAGGTAAAAATGAATTAAGTGAATGAAATAAGTGAAAAATATTGCATTGTCATCTGGTTCTGATCTATATGTAAAGTTTCAGAACTATAGATTGCCGATAAATGGTCGAAATTTGAGTTGAAAGATTTCGCGGACAAACAAGAAAGCCGGTTTAAGAAAAACGTTTTAATAAATAAAAATAGAATCTCTCTCTTCTCAAACACCTTCAACGTCTCAAAGTTCATATATTTCCAAATCAAAATGCCATTTGGCCGACAAAACCCCTTGAAAATGCTTAGAAAATTTGAAAATGTTTACGCAGACTCGTTTCCGGAACTACAAGTTATTATGACAGGCTACATTCACGTCAAAACGTCCTTTTATGAAGAACATTGAAACAGCTTAGTCAAATTCAAGGTTTCAGCAACTCGTTCGACCCTTCATCTCATGTCAACCAAATGTTCTCAACTAAAACCGAGTTAAATTCAGTAAGCAACTCTTTTCAGGCAGGACAACAGTGAAGGTGACTCAACAGGGGGACCAGATTCGTTTCAACTCTCAATAATTGTGATGGCTGTCTGCAGAGTGCTGCTACCTAATGGAAGTTGCACGAGTTCGTGATTGGCCGGGTGGCTCGCAATACCATCTCTGGGCAGAACGATCAAGCTCTTCATTCGTAGTTTCGCACTCATATGGCGTTCATTCAGAATAAGAAAGCGCTTGAAATGATTCGTCATTCATGGTAGACCTCATGTGAACGAGAAAGCGTACCTACAATACTCGAGATCTACAAACTAGGTAAGTAACTAAATAGAAAAACAAAAACAAAAAAATCCTCAAACGATTTGTTCCGTCTTGAATCAGTGATGTCCGTCACATTCAAAGGACAACTAAAATTATTAAAAAAAAAAAAAAAAAAAAAAAAAAAACCCCTACAGTTTCCTTTTTGCTGCGAGTTCTGACTAAGATTTTCAGCACGATCACAATGGAGCTTAAGTGTGGGTTTTCCAGCTTCATGAGGATCCTATTCGGGGGAGAAGGGGCATTTCCTAATTCGTTTTGACCGCATATTTCATTGAGACGATCCTCTGGCCAGTACCCGCACACCAAAAAATGTTACGACAACCTGTTCGGCGAGCACTCAATTTTGCGCCACTCCAAAATTGTCAAATAAGTGGATGGTGGTAACCTCTAAAGGGTGGCACATGGATTTTTTTTAATTTTTTTTTAACCCTAATTTACGAGATTTTATTCGTTTTGGTTGGTTATTCCTTGAATAATCAACCTGTTTTTATGCAAAAAGTCAATCTCTCCGATTCGGCCCAAAATTTTTTCCTGGACGTTTCAAGGTGTCTAGATCAAAATTAGCAAATATCCGTCCGCCGTCCACGCCGACTTTGGTAGTAGAAACATTTCTAAAAATCTTAAATTTTGGTCAGGGGTCCGTTCATGGCTCAAGTTGGTCCTCGAAACTTTTCAGTCCGTTCGGACCCAATTTGGGCGGGGTAGGGGTCATAATGTGTATCCTGAAAAATGGATTTTCGAGATTCTTGGCGATCTAGACATGTGGGTTATCATTTTCCACTAAATTCTGGGCGCTGAATCCAATGAAAAAGGCCCCAGAATAATTGGCATCCACTGGAATAGGTTATGGGTCAAAATGGGTATCTATTACCCATTTTGAATATGTGTTTTCGAGATTTCTGGTTCCTAGGCGTGTGGGGTATCATTTTCCACTAAATTTTGGACCCTGAATCAATTGAAATGGGTCCGGGACCCGCCACATCCACTTTTTTCCCCATTTTCCCCATGTTAAAGAAATAAATCTCCATGCGCCTGGTCCGAGGTTTAAATTAATCTCCATGCGCCTGGTTCGAGGAATAACCAACCCGTGTGTACGCTGGCTTGCACATTGAATTTTATAGGTTTGTAGGTTTTTTAAAAATAATTTTAGGAGGGGAGGGGGTGACAACTCGAGGGAAATTCTGCATTATTTGATGTCTGTTGATTTCAAATCATCCATTTCAAATCAGTCATACATTGGTGAGAATCGAACGAGGTCATGCGATCCTCCTTTATAGATAAGTATGTCCCTAATAAGAATAATGAACTGAATTGGCAGTGTTTCTTGCTTTAAGCTGCCTTCGCGTGAGCTGAGTCAGCCGTTGTATATTGTTGGCATAGGCTATATTCCATGCTACATTTTTTTAATAAAATTGGGTGAAACGGAAGGAGGGCTTCAAAGAAGGACGACTTCAATAAAATCGCAACACAATAACTCGGGGTTTCAAGAGTTTTATGAATATTTTCCACTCATCTACAAGGGAAGGTCCACAACCTCATCATCCATCATATCTTCCTCCAACAACTGCACGGAGACCGATTCGGCGCTCACGACGATATTGTTTTGCGCGAATTGGTTGAATTTGTCAGGTGGTGGTTCGGAAGTAGGATATCGTTTTAGAGGATCTTGATCGAACGCGTCCTCACAGCAACATACGATGAGACGACTGAAGAGGTCGCACAATTTCGAAGTGTTCGTCGGGCAAACTGTGCTTGACGGGCAGAGGTAAGGCGGCTTCAAGCTAGGATCTGAGGAATAAACGAAGAGAAATTGCGATTGATAGAATAGATGTGGACTTGTAGACATCGTCCTGCCATATGTGTAAAATTAAGGTGCGGACGAGTGCGGTTTATCAGCAGCGCACTCATCACTTATCGCTCTAGCGAGCGACTACTCCAATATTTTCCCCGACCATTGAATCTTTCGTTACAGTTGGTGTTCAATTGCTAATGATACAGTTTAGAGCTACTTTTGTAGCTGCGTGAGTAAAATCATGTCACATTTTCCAAGTATCGCACACTGCACTCTTATACGCACTGTTCATAGTCAAGTTTTTCTTTTTTGGTTAGTTATTCCTCGAATAATCAACCTATGTTTTCATGATAATGGTCAACCTCTCCGATTCGGCTCAAAATTTTTTTCTGGACGTTTCATGGTGCCTGGATCAAAAAAGGTCAATGTCCGTCCGTCGTACGCCGTCCATCGTCCGCGCCGTTTTTGGCAGTAGAAAATTTTCTAAAAATCTGAAATTTAGGTCAGGGGTCTGTTCCCGGCCGAGACGGGTCCTCGAAACATTTCAGCCCAATTAGACCAAATTTGGGGGGGGTGTGTCAAAATGTGTTTTTTGTAAAAATGGATTTTCGAGATTTTGGGCGATCTAGACGAGTAGGGTATCATTTTCCACTAAATTTTGGACGCTGAATCCAATGAAACGGGTCCCAGAACGATTGGCACCCACCGGAAGAAGTAATGGGTCAAATTGGGTATTTATTACCCATTTTGAATATGTGTTTTCGGGATTTCTGCTACCTAGGCGTGTGGGGTATCATATTCCACTAAATTTTGGACCCTGAATCGATTGAAATGGGTCTGGGACCCGCCACACCCACTGTTTCCCCCATTCGAGGAATAACCAACCCGTGAGTAAGAATTTGCAGATTTTGGTACATTCATTCTTGATTTTTTTTGTTTCACGTTAGGGTAATTTTTTTCTTCAAGGGAAGAGCGTTTCAGTTGATTATTTAAGGAATAATCCATCATCACAGTCACCTTGAATAATCCACCTATCTTTTCATGCAAAAAGACAAATTTTCTGGTCGTTTTAAGGTGTCTAGATCAATATAAGCAAACTTCCGCTGTACGCTGTTCACGCCTATTTTGGTAGTAGACCAATTTGAAATTTTGGTCAGGTAATCGTTCTTGGCTCTGGCTGGTCCTCAAAACAATTCAACCTGAATGGACCAAATTGGGAGGGGGGGGGGGGGGAATAGGGGTAAGAATGTGTACTTCAAAACATGGATTTTCAAGATTTTTTGTGATCTTGGGGGGGAGGGTATTATTTTCGACTAACTTTTAGACGCTTAATCCAATGAGACGGGTCCCACAACGATTGGTCCCAATGGAAAAGGCCATGGGTCAAAATGGGTATCTATCTACCTTTCGAATGTATGTTTTCAAGATCTCTGGTACCCAGGCGTGTGGAGTATCATTTTCCATTAAATTTTGGACGCTAAATCGATTGGAAGAAGAACGGGTTCTGAACTGAAGAATGGGTTTGGGCCAGGCTGCACCCACTGTTTTTCCCACTTCCCCCATTTTTGATATTTTCGACGATTTAGGCGTGTGGGGTTTTTCACTAATTTTGGAACGCTGATTTGATTGGAACTGGTCTCCATGCTCCTGGTTCAAGGAATAACCAACCTCCGTGAAAGAATTTGCAGCGTTTCTTGTATTCAATTAATTAATTGATTTTGTGTTTTCTTCGGGCTTGTGCATTTTCAGGACTTTGGGCAAGCGTGCACAGCCTGATTTTAAAAATAGGTAAGAAACTAATGTGTAAATACTACATACTTGAGCTTGCTCGATTCCCTCAATGAAGTTCTAGTTAGAATAGTATCTTTCTTGCTGCTGACTAGAGAATGATTATTTGATTAATTACCAATTAATCAACTGCCGTATCATGGCTTTACGGTCGTGCTATTTTAATTTGGTATAGACAACTTACAGAAACTGAATCAGTGACGAGAAAATTTGCTACTAATAAATTTGGGAATTTAGAAATAATACACACGACGCATTGTGATGGCAATACGAATGTTAACTTATTCGACCTGTTGTAATTGATGGTTTCGAGTCCATTACTCCAAAATTGACCGTCAAAGTGGAACATTTTGAGAAGGGGGGCGCACTTGACCACACTCACCCTTAAGCATTTATGTTATTTGTCTGTATTTCGAATTTTGTTCGACTTCCAGCAAACTAAAACGTGAATCAGATAATGCGATTGCAAACGAATCGTGCTACGTAGCCATTTTGCTCGATAACTGACCCCGGAGTGATTATATTTCTTTGAATTTAGTAGATACTGTTAATGCATCCACCATAGGGAAATTGTTTCGTCTCGGAATACAAAGGGCTTTACGCACGCAGTCCCACACTTCTAATATCCGTCTTTGAAATGACATCACTTTAGCCTTTTACTGTCGCCAAAGATGTTCCGAGTTGGTTGAGTCTCATTATCACCGTCGACTCCGTGAGGTGATAAAAGTGGATCGATGAATATCGAAGGGGGAATAATTCGTCTTGGTACGACCCCAGACCCATTATCTTGGTAGCCAATGACTCAAACACGGAGCAGCGTCACATCTCACGTGCTGTAGACTCGCGGTTAATTAACTATAAACTCCCAAACGGAAAAAAAACATTCTCGTTGACTTGAAAAATAAATAAAATAAATAATGAATGAACGCTGCAAATTAGAGTACAGAAATTATATAACCCGATAGTAATCATCTTGGGTAAATCTCGTTGGTCGTGTTGCATTCAAAACTATTGTGATTACCACTTGAGGTGATACTCGCACTACAGCACAAGCCGATGCAACGCTGGAAATAGCCAAATAATTGTTGAAATGTAGAACGTCCTTAAGAAGCTCAAAATCCCTTTTTTAAGTATCCATTTTCATCCATAAGCAGCCCATTTTTGCGGAAAGGGTGCTGAAAATGAGTAAGGCTCATGCAGGAGCAAAGTGGACTCACAGATAATGTTCTGCCGGTCAAAAACGGACGGACATTTTGGATCTCGTATCTACACTCGGAGTGTCCCACGAGTTGCCCCCCCCCTCTCTAAAACCATCCAAAAAAGATTTAAATAAATAAATTAAAAAATAAAAAATAAATAAAAAATTGCACGGATCTTAATAATCTTTATAATATATATGCGCACCCCGCGCAATTTATTATGCGCAAGTGACGCTAACATTCTTATTTTAGATGAGAACCCCAAATTTTTATTGCAGATTAGGGTTCCACCCAACATTTCATAATAATTTTATCCCTAAACCGCAACGCAGAGTTGCGCAACCCCAAAACTGTCAAATAGTGGATGGTGGTGAACTCATAAGTGTGGCGCATGGATTTCCCTTGTTTATTCCTTGAATAATCAACCTATGTTTTCATGCGAAATATCAACCTCTCCGATTCGGCTCAACAATTTTTCTCGACGTTTTATGGTCCTCTAGATTAAAAATCTGCAAATTCTTACATACGGGTTAGTTATTCCTCGAATGGGGGAAACAGTGGCTGTGGCGGGTCCCAATCCAATCGATTCAGGGTCCAAAATTTAGTGGAATATGATAGCCCACACGCCTAGGCACCAGAAATCCCGACACATACAAAATGGGTGGATACATACCCATTTTGACTCATAACTTCTTCCGGTGGGTGCCAATCGTTCTGGGACACACATCATTGAATTCAGCGTCCAAAATTTAGTGGAAAATGATACCCCACACGCCTAGGTACCAGAAATCCCGAAAACACATATTCAAAATGGGAAATATATACCCAATTTGACCCATAACTTCTTCCAGTGGGTGCCAATCGTTCTAGGACCCATTTAATTGGATTCAGCGTCCAAAATTTAGTGGAAAACTATACCCCACACGCCTAGGTAGCAGAAATCCCGAAAACATATATTCAAAATGGGTAATAAATACCCAATTTGACCCATTACTTCTTCCGGTGGGTGCCAATTGTTCTGGGACCCACTTCATTAGATTCAGCGTCCAAAATGTAGTGGAAAATGATACCCTACTCGCCTAGGTGGCCCAAAATCTCGATGAGTCCATTTAAAAAAAAACAACACATTTTGACCCCCCCCCCCCCCCCCCCCCCCAAAATTTGGTCCGATCGGGCTGAAAAGTTTCGAGGACCCGTCTCGGCCGGGAACAGACCCCTGACCTAAATTTCAGATTTTTAGAAAATTTTCTACTACCAAAAACGGCGTGGACGGCGGACGGCGTACGGCGGACGGACATTGACCTTATTTGATCAGGACATCATGAAACGTCCAGAAAAAATTTTTGAGCCGAATCGGAGAGGTTGACCATTATCATGAAAACATAGGTTGATTATTCAAGGAATAACCAACCAAAAACGCTGCAAATTCTTACACACGGGTTGGTTATTCCTTGGACCAGGCGCAAGGAGACTCATTTCTTCGACATGGGGAAAATGGGGAAAACAGTGGATGCGGCGGGTTCCGGACCCATTCCAATCGATTCAGGATCCAAAATTCTGTGGAAAATGATACCCCACTCGCCTAGATCGCCCAAAATCTCGAAAATCCGTTCATAAAACACATTTTGACCCCTACCCCACCCAAATTTGGTCCTATCGGGCTGAAAAGTTTGGAGGACCGTCCTAGGCCGGGAACAGACCCCTGACTCAAATTTCAGATTTTTAGAAAATTTTCTACTACCGAAAACGGCGCGGACGGCGGACGGACATTGACATTTTTTGATCTAGACACCTTGGAACGTCCAGAAAAATTGTTTGAGCCGAATCGGAGAGATTGACCTTTTGTATGAAAACACAGGTTGATTATTCAAGGAATAACCAACCAAAAGGCCAATGTGCGTCCGCCGTCCATGCCGACTTTGGTAGTAGAAAATTTTCTAAAAATCTGAAATTTTGGCCAGAGACCGATTTCCGGCTCTAGTTGGTCCCCGAAACTGTTCAACTCGATCAGATTTAATTTGAGCGTGTAGGAGTCTGAATGTGTATTTCTAAAAATGGATTTTTGAGATTATTTGCAGTCTTGGTGTGTGGGGTATCATTTCCCACTAAATTCTGGACGCTGAATCTAATAAAAAGGGTCTCAGAACGGTTGTCACCCATTGAAAGAGGTTATGGGTCAAAATGGCAATCTGTTACCCATTTTGAATATGTGTACCTAGGCGTGTGGGGAATCATTTTCCACTAAATTTTGGACGCTGAATCGATTGGAATTGGTCCGGGAACCACCACACCCACTATTTCCATTTTTCCCATGTTGAAGAAATTAGTCTCCATGCGCCTGGTCCGAGGAATAACCAACCCGTGTGAAAGAATTTGCAGCGTTTTTAACGCTGATTTACATTATGCTATCCGTTTCCTGATTCGACTCAATTTTTGCGAAATAATGACCACAATTTGTTCAATTTATGGCCGTATTTTTTAATTTTTTTTTTTAAATGAAGTATTTGAAATTTGTGAAGAAAAGAACCAAATCATTATTCTTATTTGGACGATTTTAGGAGGGAGGAAAAATCTCGTGGGGCACCCTGTATGTTCAAGATATATTATGAAAGTTTTTTTTCCTCTTTTGGAATACATGGGTGTTATCATTCTATTAAGAATAATGAGCTGGAAGACATGGCGGTCTTTCAAAAGATATCGTAGCTGAACACACGATGTCATTCACACAGCATTGGATTTAACAGAATTTGGATGTTGAATCGAAATAACTATTTGGATCAAAAACATGCAGAAAGTGTTGTAGGTACCTTCGAGCAACAGCAGGTGAGAATGTAACTGTAATCCGTGCAAAGAGGATCCTCCAACAATGGGCAGATCAAATTCGCTGGGCACGTTATATTCTTTGGTGTACCTTCACAAAATATCAAGGCATGAAAGGAGGTAGGTACTTCTATAAATGAATTCGATGGAGACGCGAAGACCGTCCGTTTACCGTAAATGGATTGGATTTTAATACTTCGCGAAGGTACTCATCCATGGTGAGATGTATGCACATGTATACAATACTACGTACCAAGTGGGTGTTTACAATTGCAACAAAAGCCGTGTATTACGGCAGAATCCGTCATGCAGTTGGCCGGGCAGGGCTCTTCGGTTTTGTTTGAACATTTGATGACCACGGGTTTCGACGTGGTAGTTGTGAACGGCGTTGTTGTTGGCGTCTCATTCGTCCCGTTGCTGCCTGAAGACGGTGGCTGCGTCGAGGAAACCCCCTGTGTCGAGGGTTTTCTTGTTGTGGAAGGCAGGAATATAGACCACAAATCTGTGAGTCAGAACCGTCTCATACACCATTATTGTATCAGATCAAAAATGTTCACGACATGAAAAACAAGTTAAAAAAAAAAAAAAAAAAAAAAAAAAAAAAACACTAACCCGACCAATCATCGTTCTCCGTACTGTTGCTGTCGCTCTCTGAACTGCTACTGAAGTCGTCGAAGTAGAGGGAATGGACGCGGACAAACAGCACGCCGATGCAGGACACAATGAAAACTACGTGATAGCCCCCAATCATTTCTCACGGCAACCTGGAGAAGAGAATGAATTAGGTGTGTCTGCCACTGATCCCACAAACGGAGTATGATTTCATCAGCCGAACTGCTTTAAATTACTCTAAACTACGGTCGTTCGGGGTTCCCACAGTCCGGATTTCGAATCCACGCAATTTGCGTAGGAAATAGAAAATAGGAAGTTTAGGCATTTCTTCACTTTGGAGCTGAGACATCGTAATAAAAGGCTTATCTTATCGTAATATAAGTAACTCTATTATTTCCAATGAACAATATTTAATATTGTTGCGAGCTGGCACCTGCGCCGGTCAAATGGGCTGCCGGCGTCGCAGGGTCAACGACCTGTGGAGGGCTAGAACATTCATGCATCATATCGAATTGGCTGGACCCTTCCCGTTTGCTCGAGACAACACGTCGAGTTCCCAGAACCAGGGAAGATTTGAGAAGGTTCTCGGCCAAGGCAGCCAGTATAAAAATGACCCGGGAACACGGTGCAGTTCAGTTGAAGAGCTTTCTTTCAAAACGGCTTATATCCACTTTTAACTTTTAGTGGGGAAATGAGAAAAACAGATTTCATGACGAAGCAAATTTTCCAGAGTTCCCAAATTTTCCAAATAGTTTGTATGAAGAACCATCAACTATACCGTAAAATTTCGAAAATCATGCTCATGTTTTTGAGGAGGAACGGCCATTTGTAATTTGGATATAAGCCCGTTTGATGAAAAACGATGGATATAAGCCGTTTTGAAAAAAAAAAGGTTTGTGCTGTTCAAGAAAACTCACATTTTAATTTCTTTTTATGTAATATTAATAAAATTTAAACGAGAAAAAAAAAACATGGGTAAATCATTAATTTCAAAAATCAAAATCTTCTCAAAAATCAAAAATTTTTGACATACGGGGATCATTTTATTTCTCATTGTTTTGGTGGTTATCCGCATGAAGTATTTGATGGATATCCCTTTTTTTGAATTGCCAATTCCCCCTTCAACGCGCCGTCGAATTGGGTCATATACTGAAATAAACTGGGTGAGTAAAAGGTCTTGATTTTTCTTTCCAGTCGCTGAGTAGAACGTACGTCTATTAGCTTCAACGTCACTCCACGACACCCGTTCGCACTGCATATTTGTTGAATTGTTGTTTCGATGAGAAAGGAACTACTAACATACTGTAACCCGCCGTTTCACCTAACGGGCTAGGGATCCAGAAATAGACCTAGGCGAATAAATTAGTGGGAGACTAATGACTTTCACTTACCGTCCGGAATGTCGGAGATGGTCGGTCATGGACGCCCAGTACACCTGAATTTACCAAGCTCTGAGGAATGGGGTTTCGTGATTGAAAGACAAGGGTTCAATATTGGCTTATAATAACGCAATTGTCAGAAATATGAAATACGGAATGTCTCGGCCGAGAAGGATACTGACTATTACTTAATCTAATTATTGAGTAGGTAGAAGTGAAGGGCTGAAGGCCAAATGAATTTACGAAGTAGCTGAAGGCTCAGGAATGTTTAATTTGAATAACGGCAAAATGAAATTGATTTGCTAATGTCCTCCCCTAATTCCTGTTACTTTTCCTACGACAGACAAAATACTAAATACTACGGTTACAATGTACAATTCTCTGATCAGCTTTCTGGTGACTAAACGTCAGGGCTTGGGCCAGATTTAAAGAGTCGACTTTCGCGTTGCGAGGGTACGAGACAGAGTTATTTCGCCACTTACGTGCACCAACTCCTTCGGATGGAGACAACGGGGTGATGTTCTCTTCACTGCTCGGCTTCGGTCAGGGGAACGCCGTCCAGGCCGGAGGAGGCGAGGCTCTTTCCGACGGAGGTCCGACGACTGGCGGTGCGTGGGAGACCTGGACTATTGGGCCGTCGAATCGGGCGCGAACGGATCAACACTCGGGTCCGACGGGGAATTTTCAGTTCGTATAAGGGGCCCACTGTTACGGGAGAGGAATTGGCTGATCTCCCAATTCCCGAGTTCTCACCCTGAAGGAACCACGATACACTCGTTCCCTCAGGTCACTTTCACAACACCGGGTTCACAAGGGGTTGACTTGCTACGCGTCGGTTGTTCCGCTTCGATGTTCCGGTTCACTTCACTTCGTTCCGCCTTGTCCTCACGGGATTACGGCGAACGGGGATTCCAACTTTCCTTCTCTTGAGTTCGGATACGACTGCTCGATGTTCCTTCTCCCAGTCCGCTCGTCAAGTCGCCTTCCCCTTCTACTCCTCCCTGGGTGTCTTGCGCCGCCCATCGCCTACCCAATCCAATGAGGACACGCCTTCCGCCCAGCTGGGGTTAGGTGCTTGGAGGGGAGAGGGGTCGTTCCGTCCCCCGCCGCCGAAGTTTCTTGACGGGGCGCTTGGAATCTGCCGCCCCGTTACAATACTAGTAATGGATGGATAAGAGCCACTTTGATAAAAAAGACTTTATTGAATATAACGGGGTGGATATAAGCGATTTTGATGGTAAACCGATTTTGATCAAGCTTTTAGAGGAGGATAGGAACCGTTTTGGAAGGAAAGCGACTCGTGAGATGATAGGCCTGATCCCAAAGATTCAGAATCCGTAAAAAAACTAAAAGTGTGAAAAGTGGATATAAGCCGGTTTGAAAGAAAGCTCCTCAGTTCAGTTTGGAGTCTGAATATAGACGCTTCGGGTTATAAATTGTGCTGTGCTGTGTTATAAATAGTGCGACAACCGCAAATTGTACTTTGTGATTGTGTAAGTGTGTGAACAAAACAAAGACAGTGTATTCAAGTAAACAATTGTAATAAATTATTTACGAAGAATATAAATCGTTACAATATCATGTGATAAGTGAAGCTTAGAATGGATAAAAATAATGGAATATTTAATGGAATATTTGGAATATTTAATATTCCTAAAACAACAATTCCGAAAATTATGGAAACAAATACCCAAATGACCCACATTCACTCCCTATTTCCTTACACCTTTTTGCAGAGATCAAGTAGGAGAAAATGTTGGTGAATAAGTCAAACCTCAATGGAGTCAATATCATCTTCATTGTAATTAATCTTTTGCTGCATTGCAAAGGTTTGTTTCCACCCGGAGGAAGAACATTACTGATTTTGAACCCACACACAATGGGAAACCGAAAATGAAGATATTAGGGAGGAGTTATTGTTTGTGTTTTTGGTTTATGATTCCTTAATCAACCTACGTTTTCAGGCCAAAAGTCGAACTTACTGATTCGCGCCAAAATTTGATATTTTGCGTTTTAAGATGTCTAAATTAAAAACTCTGCAAATTGTTCCAGAAAGGCTTATTATTTCTAAGAGAAAGATAACGGGGGGAAAATAAGTTTGGAGTGTCCAGAATTAATTTCAATAGGTGTGTAGGCAAGTACTCATTTCGATTCGTATCCATCTCCGGTGGACCCCAACTACCTAGTCCGGTACCCATTTCATCTCTGAGACTCATTCCAATCAATTAAGCGTCCTGAATTTATTAGGAAATCACCTCACATCCAAAATCCAAAAAAAAGTCAACATCCCACCTAATTTGGCTTGTTTGGTGAATAGCTTTCGGTTCAGGACCCACCTCAATGGATTCAGGGTCCAAAATTTAGTAGAAAATGATACCTCACATGCCTACTTCCCACAAATTCACAATAGTCGAGTTTCAAAAAACATACGCATACGATGTTTCGGAGAGTTCGACATTTGGCATAAAAGCAAGTTGATTATTCATGGTACCTAAACTGAAAGTCCGTCCGCTTTCCGCCGCCCATGCCATTTTTGTATTAGAAATATTTTCTGAAATGTGGAAACTTTGGTCAGAGATTTCTTTTCAGCCAGATCGGACCAAATTGGGGGTGGGTCTGGATAAAAATGTGTTATTGAAAACTCGATTTGGAGGACTTTTTGGGAAGGGGACATGTGAGATATCGTTCGCCTCTAAATTTGAGACACTAAACCGATGAAATGAGTATTGTACAATCACCACCTCCCCATAATAGTGTTCCATTTTGGTTTTGTGTTTCATTACTGTGTAGTCTTCTTTGGTAGGGAAATGAGATTTCGCATTAGGTAGCAGTCTGTATCTGCGAGGCGAACCTCATTCGAAAACAAAGAATTAATTTTTTTCTGGTAGTAGCCTATTTGGGCTCATTCCATTTGTTGCCTCCTTCGAGCTTCTGTCAAAGGAGGGCATCGGAGCCATCTTGCTTGAAGCTTTGGATCGTGAAAACGATTTTGGAATGTTTGGCCACTCACCAATGTCCCGTACTCTGCTGAAACAGCCTACGGATATGTCCTGCTGTGGCGTGAGAGCAAAAGGAGCTCGGAAACTAAAAACATAGGTTGATTATTCAAAGAATAACCAACCAAAAGGCGGCCGAGAGTATCCGTCATCGTATTTTCAGGGCTTTTCTTAACTTGGTACCTAATTTTACATTTCCTAACTCCTCTCATTGAGTTAGTCACTCGTAGTTATCTGATTTTATAGGCCAAAAGGCGTTTCCCGCTATAACGCATTCGTTCGACGATTTATAGGGTGATGCGACACATTATTGATGTGTGATTCACGATACCTATCCATCAACACATTGTTGTAATAATGATAACCTCAGTGAATATTTACTTACGTGGAACGAAATCGAAGACTATGAACACCCAACTGAAATGATGAGAACTCACTGGCAATTCTTTCTTCTTTCAAACCTTTATAGAAAAAGTCAGCAAAAACTGTCATTGAGCTGATTGAAGTAGAATATTCACGGAGAGCGCCACACCTTGGACGCTGAACCAAATTACAGTCGTTGAATATTCACTGCGGTTTAGACTCGCTTGTTAATAACTTGTGGGTCAGAACACGTTTTTGCGCAATTACGCCGAAAAAAATCAGGTTGGCAAACAGGTTTATCATATTGACAGCATTTTATATAATTCACCTAATGAGCTCAGCATGAGCATTTGCGTTTGTTGTATAAGGAGACAGAAATGTCTTGACTAGCATACGTAGAGCTAACTCCTAATATCCTATCTATCCCTACTAGGGAAGTTTGACTTTACTGATGTAGAAGCAAAGAAATTGAGAAATTGAATTGCTTGACATTGTGATGACGATAGCGGACCATTACGTGGGACCAGTATAATATTCAGTGGTGATGGTGGGGGTGACTGGTGCGATGGGCATTGCGTCAGGTCGTTTGGCTGCTATCCATGCTTGCTCGTACCGCCAGCGTCTACAAGCGGCACAGGTTGGTGGGCGGTCCTTCTCGTGTTCGGCGATGGAGCAGGGCTTCGGGTAGGCGGGATCCGTGGGTCGTAGGTTCCGGCATTTTCTCACCAGCCAATTCCACATCACTTTACAGCCATCGCAGCGGTAGGTTTTCGGCGGGTGTTGTCGTTTCGTGCAGATGCAGCACAGGACGCTCCCATTCGTCGAAGGTACGCTGGCGCGGATGTTCCAAGGTGGTATGTTGGATGGGTCGGCAGGGGCCACGGGTGAACTAGCGCCAGCATCCCCATCAGCTGGGACGACCTTCACCGGCCGAGGGGTGGAGGCCCGGGAGGAGCCGGAACGCGGTTGCCCTGGGGTGGCGTCTGATCCCCGTGCGGTTCCTTCAGATGACGAGGAGTCCGAGGACGAAGTTGACGAGTCGGCAATACTCGGCTCGGCCGCGGCGGGCGCTGTGAATGCAGGGGCGGGGTACTCTTCCACGTTGTTGTCAGGTCGTGGTGTCGACGATCCTCGAGGGGTGGCGCGATGCGTGCTCGATCCGAATGAGTCGTTGAGGTGGGTCATGGCTTGCAGCCGCTGTTCCATCATGATCACTCGGCAACGCAGGGACTCGACCTCCACCGACCCACCACTCGATCTTGATCTCATGTCCACCCCCGAGTCGCCGACGTTCAAGCTTTCCCCAAGCTCGTCTAGGCAGCGCAGCAGAATCCGCCTCTGTGTTGGCATCCTGTCGCAGGACGCGACCAGCTTGCCCAGCCCCATGATGACCGTGGAGGTGACGGCCAGCCACTCCGTACTTCCGGGCTCCAAGTCCGTGCTGCCCACCGACGACGGTACCCGCGCCCGAGGTAGCGCCATAGTCTTTTGGTGTCGTTCGCTGATCTCCTATTTTCCCACTATACCCTGAAACATACAAACCGGCCCTTCTGTTAGTCTCCTCTCACGCTCCGACTCACCCGTTGTACATCAATCAATGGCTCATTTATCATGCAGACAACCTCCCTCTCTGCACAGAGCCAGACGCTGAACAACAACCCTAGATTTTAGCTACCATTACAAGGGGAAAACAAAGGAAAAGAGGGGGGGGGGGCAAGGCAGTCCTGTCCCGACCCATGAGGCACGGTCATTAATCAAACAAGGTAAGTACTTGTGTTGTGCATTTTATTCTACAGGTAAGACATTCCCTATTCTATTTCACAAAATACGAGTATACCACAAAACTTGAAAAAAGATTTTTTTTTTTTTTTTTTTTTTTTTTTTTTTTTTTTTTTTTTTTTTTTTTTTTTTTTTTTTTTTTTTTTTTTTTTTTTTTTTTTTTTTTTTTTTTAATCGCTTCATCCCGTTCGAGGTGTTGACATCTTCCCCGCGTGGAGCTGCGCGTAGTCGATCGTTTTGCGCCTTGGTCTTAGCCCGTATGGACTGGACGCCGTCCTAATCGGAATCGGGATTCGGCTGGAGGATCTTCCAGGGCCCTGGGCCCCAGGTTCAGGATTTTCTTCGGTCCGTACTGGTTCCGGCCATTCCAGGGGGTCCAACAACCACGTCCCTCCACTATCTTCGCTAGGTGGAGGGGCAGGGCTCTCGGGTGGGCGCGACTCCTCCGCTACGTCGGGGGTGACGGCGTTGTCTGGCACGCTGTTGATAAACGCTGGCTTGAGCCTGCTGAGGTGGTAACGCGTGGTCTTCCCCAGGACATCCTGGACCTCGTAATTGACATCGGTCAGTTTGCGGGTCACACGGAGCGGTCCTTTCCAGGGGCTCCAGAACTTCTTCACTGTGCCCGGTGGGGCGACGAGCTGCTGGGCATACACTTGTTGGCCTATCTGGAACTCCCGAGAGTGGCGTCGCTTGTTGATTGCCTGCTCACGGGTGTGCCAAGCGCGCCTCAACTGTCGCTCGGCTTCCAAACGGACCCGCACCATTTCCTGGTGTTGATCCTTCAAGGGCGATGTTGCTTCCCGTTTCATGCTGATTTCGGTTAGGTGCGGCATTCTCAGCTCTCGTCCGAAAACCAGGTGATTTGGCGAATAGCCCGTACTACAGTGGGGAAGGCTGCGGTAGGCAGCTAGTGCCAAAGGCAAGGCGGCTTCCCAGTCCCGGGTTTTGCGTCTCAGTTTCGCCACCAGGTTTGCCAGGGTGCGATGGAATCGCTCACATACTCCGTTGGCCTGTGGGTGGTAAGCGGAGGTGTGGACGTGGCGTATCTCCCAGGTATCGCAGAGCTCCTTGACGACCCCAGAAATGAAGGCGGCGCCTCGGTCAGAGACGAGCCTCTCAGGTGCACCATGGGTTGGTAAATATTTTGTGGTCAATACGCGAGCGGTTGTTACTGCTGTGCAATCCGTGGTGACATAAGCCTCTGCGTACTTTGAGAACTGATCGATTACCGTCAGGATGTATTTGGTGCCCCCTCGACCAGGTAGAGGCCCAACAAAGTCAATACCGACAATTTGACCAATTCGGGTCGGTATATCGGGTTTCTGGATTGGTGGTGTCAAATTTGGGGGAGTGTTCCTCTCCTGGCATTCCTGGCATTTCTGGACGAACTCTCGGACGTCACGTACCATCTTCTTCCAGTACCCGTACCGCCTTGCGACACGGGTGGTTGTTTCTATGCCAGGGTGCCCGGCCCACTGATGTTGATGACAATTGGTCAGGAACCAGCGCCGCATGGTGGATGGGATCAGTGGCACCGTGATCCGCTGGCCATCCACATCGACCTCCTTCCTCCAGACTCCTTCCTCCTTCTTTAGTTGATACTTCTCTGGATCAGCCGTCAGGGTGGAGATCCAGGGGTCCAAGGATTGGGCTGCCATCAGAAGTTCCTTCGGCATACTTAGTATGATGGCGCCAACGGGAACACGACTCAGACCGTCGACATGAGCCATCTGCGATCCGGGGCGGTACTGCGCCTCATACTCGTACTCCGTCAGCCGGAGGATCCATCGTCCGATGCGCGAAGTTGGATCGCGTAGATTCATGGCGGCCGTGAGCGCTGCGTGGTCGGTCCTCAGGACGAACTTCTTCCCGAGCAGGAATTGCTGGAAATGCGTCACGCCCCAGACTACAGCAAGGAGCTCACGCTCGGTGGTGGAGTAACGGGTCTCAGCATCGTTGAGGGCGCGACTCGCGTAAGCGACCGGTCGCTCCTGCCCCTGATGTTCCTGGGCTAGTACTGCTCCCATAGCGGTTCCTGAGGCGTCCGTGGACAGGATGAATGGCTTGTCAAAGTCCGGATAGGCGAGCACGGGTTGGGTCATGAGTGCTTGCTTGAGTTGGTCAAACGCGCTCTGCTGCTCTTCACCCCAGCTGTACTCCCGGTTTTTCCTCAAGAGTTTGGTGAGAGGGGCGCTCATTTCCGAGTAGTGCTCGATGAAACGGCGGTAAAAACCGGCCAGTCCCAAGAAGGATCGGAGCTCGCGAATGCTCGTCGGCGGAGGGTATTCTCCTATGGCTTTGACCTTTTCTGACTCCATCTCGATTCCCTCTGACGTGATAACATGGCCTAGGAAGTTGACGCGAGACCTCAGGAACGAGCACTTCTTGAGATTAAGGCGGAATCCAGTCTCTTCAAATCTCTCCAGAACGGCTCGCAAGATGTTAACATGTGACTGCAGATCCTCAGTGAAGATGATGACATCGTCGAGGTATATGAGACAACCGTCACCCAGCAGTCCGTTGAGTACGTCATTCATGGCGGCTTGGAAGGTTGCCGGGGCATTTTTAAGCCCGAAGGGCATGCGCACATACTCGAAGTGACGATTGAGTGCCGTGAACGCGGTCTTTTCCCTTGATTCGGGACTGACGGGTATCTGGTGATATCCCATAGTCAGGTCCAGGGTTGTGAAGATCTTACTACGACCCATCATGGCCAGGGTTTCCTGCAAACGAGGGATAGGGTACTTGTTACCCTTGGTCTTGGCATTTATTTCCCGATAGTCAATGCAGAATCGGTACTGCTGTGGCTCACCGGGAGGGGTCTTCTTCTTGGCGATGACTACTGGAGCGTTCCAGGGGCTTTTGGATGGCACAATAACACCGTCGGCCAGCAAGGAGTAGACTTGGTCTTCCACGAAGCCTCTCAGAGCATGCGCCACTGGATAGGGCTTTCTGGCCGTGGGGCTCGCGCTTCCGGTGTCAATTTCGTGAGCCACCTGCAGGGAACAACCCTCCCTCCCGGGCTTCTCGAAGAGATGCAGCTTCTGCGTCAGGCAGTCCTTGACCAATTGGTAGTCGGGTCCCGCCAGATGAGTCAGATGCTGATGCACTTGGCACTCCAATTCAGAGGTTGAAGGAGGATTGTCCCAGATCTCAGTTGGGAATTCTGCTACATCGGACATCGGAGGGTGTGCCACCGGCTGGTTTCTGGGTGGTGCTGTTTCGGTGGTCAATTGGCCTTGGTAGTTGTCGTCGACGCTAGGTTCGGGGGCCTCGGCAGATGTTGGAGCGGCTGTGGACCCGCCCTGGCGGTTGTTGTCGGTGTCGGGTTTCGTGGCTCGGGCGGTTTCCTGGGCTTTTCGCGCCCTCCTGTCGTCCTTTAGTTGACGGATGTGCCTGAGGAGGTCCGGGTCAGGGGCGACCACGCCAATGGAGATCATCTTCCCCGTGGCGGGTTCCTTCATCTCCACTACGCCGATATCCGGGCGTATGCCAAGGGGTAATTTCCTCAGGAGGTCCAGTCCAATCAGATCCAAGCCGGAGTCAGGTCGTTGGAAGACACAGAACGCGTGCGTAATCGTAACCGGACCGATGGTGGTACGTACATCCTGGATCCCCAGCACGGGCAGTGGTTGTCCGTCGGCACCCCATAGCTCCATCGCTGTTGGGCGGATGTCAATGCCAGGCACAGGTCTTGATAGGACAGACACTGCAGCACCAGTATCCACGACCATTCGCCGGGACTCCTTCCCCAAGCCGGCGGTGATCAGTATCATGGGCATCATGACACCATTCACAGCGGTCTGGTAGGACACCAGCTCGTCTCCGCGGACTTCGACGATTGGTTCGTCCTCATTATTTGCCGTGAGATTGGCTTGGGTTTCCTGGGTCGTGCTGATGTTTCTGACCTGGTGCATTCGCGGATTTGAGATGGGCAGGGTCTTCTTCTTCTTCAGGCAATCAGCCTCCAGATGGTCACGGGATCCACAGAAATTGCAGAACAAGGCCGCGTAGAGTCCGTGGGGGCAACTCACTGGAAAGTGGGAAAGATCACCACAGTACATACAGGGCAGCACTGGGACGGTCGGTGGTAACTTCGTCGGCACCGGTATCAACTGGTGATCGCCGAACGTGGCCGGTTTGTTTGGGTAACGAAGCGGGCTTCTGGGTTTTTGCAGGCAGTTTGCTGCAAAATGCCCTGGTTCTCCGCAAGAGTAGCATTTCTTGGGCTCCGAAGGTCTTGATCCACTGACAGCGGTTATGTCCCATCGAGCATCGTAGTCCTGCTTCGCTCTCATTACGTCCTCCCATCCCTCAGCCCGCTCCACTGCATCCTCCAAGGTGTCCGGAGGGTTACCCTGCAAGTAGAGATGGAGTTCTTTCGGTTGTCCGCGGACAAAAGCGCTGAGTGCCTTTCGTCTTGTCCATTCCCGACGTTGAGCATCGTTCAGGTTGGGTTCAGTTCGGACAGCCGATCGTGCCGTGGCCAGAAGTCGTTCTGCGAACCGTCGGATGGACTCGTCGGGGTCTCTCTGGGCTGTCCAGAGTCGTATGGTTGCCTTCTCGGGACTTTCCTCGCCATACCATGCCAGTATGGCCTTCTTCACTGTCGTGTATGGGGTTTCGCCAAGACCATCCTGGAGGAATCGCTTGGCTCCACCTTTCAGGCGGGTACGAAGGAATCGTAGTCTCCTGTGTTCGTCAAACTCTTGGGTTGCTTGCTCCACCTCCTGGAAGAACACGGATGCCGTGATAGCATCCGGCTCATCAGGGTTCCATGTGTCGACTTCCATGAACAACGACCGCGGAATGCCGGAGGCAGCAGGTTCACGGAAAAAGGCGCCCAGTTTGTTCATTGCTTCCGTCACGGCGTTCATCATGGCTTCGCCCTCGACTGATGGGCTGCTGTTTTGGTGCATGGTCGCGAACTCACTTGTTGAATAAAAAAAACTAAACAAAAAGAATTATAGAACCGATAGATCACTTTCTTGCGCACCAAGGACCGATAATTTCCCCACGAATCGAGAAAGGACTTCCCAGTTGGTAAGAGCTATGACGGGTCTGGAATCGGGATGTCAATTGGAGCTGAAGGCTCCCGGAACAGTCCCGGAACAGACCCGGAACAGACCCGGAACAGAAGTCCCGGAACAAGCCCCGGAACAGTCCCGGAACAGCCTCGGAACAGAGGGCCTCGGAACAGTCTCGGAACAGAGGGCCTCGGGACAAGTCTCGGAACAGTCCCGGAACAGACCCGGAACAGTCTTGGAACAGAGGGCCTCGGAACAAGCCTCGGAACAGTCCCGGAACAGACCCGGAACAGTCTCGGAACAGAGGGCCTCGGGACAAGTCTCGGAACAGTCCCGGAACAGACCCGGAACAGTCTCGGAACAGAGGGCCCCGGAACAAGCCCCGGAACAGTCCCGGAACAGTCTCGGAACAGAGGGCTACAGTGAGAGTGATGCTACTAAATAAATGAGCCAGTATCTAAATTTCGATTTGTGGAAAGAAAGAAAAATCCTAGGCACGGATTTGAAGTCAATTGACTCCTCACTCGCTTCCTCACACTCGGGCCGATTTGTTTGTTTCTTACAATTTTAAATTTCGGAATCTACAACTAGCACAATTTGAATTTCAAGATTATAGAACGCGACCCAATTCCTTCAGAGCTTTTTCTCACCAATATTCGCCTGGTCAAGATCACTTGTTGTGGATACGACAGAAATCGAGATTTCTGAAATATCCCACCGCTGCCACCAAAGATGTAACCCGCCGTTTCACCTAACGGGCTAGGGATCCAGAAATAGACCTAGGCGAATAAATTAGTGGGAGACTAATGACTTTCACTTACCGTCCGGAATGTCGGAGATGGTCGGTCATGGACGCCCAGTACACCTGAATTTACCAAGCTCTGAGGAATGGGGTTTCGTGATTGAAAGACAAGGGTTCAATATTGGCTTATAATAACGCAATTGTCAGAAATATGAAATACGGAATGTCTCGGCCGAGAAGGATACTGACTATTACTTAATCTAATTATTGAGTAGGTAGAAGTGAAGGGCTGAAGGCCAAATGAATTTACGAAGTAGCTGAAGGCTCAGGAATGTTTAATTTGAATAACGGCAAAATGAAATTGATTTGCTAATGTCCTCCCCTAATTCCTGTTACTTTTCCTACGACAGACAAAATACTAAATACTACGGTTACAATGTACAATTCTCTGATCAGCTTTCTGGTGACTAAACGTCAGGGCTTGGGCCAGATTTAAAGAGTCGACTTTCGCGTTGCGAGGGTACGAGACAGAGTTATTTCGCCACTTACGTGCACCAACTCCTTCGGATGGAGACAACGGGGTGATGTTCTCTTCACTGCTCGGCTTCGGTCAGGGGAACGCCGTCCAGGCCGGAGGAGGCGAGGCTCTTTCCGACGGAGGTCCGACGACTGGCGGTGCGTGGGAGACCTGGACTATTGGCCGTCGAATCGGGCGCGAACGGATCAACACTCGGGTCCGACGGGGAATTTTCAGTTCGTATAAGGGGCCCACTGTTACGGGAGAGGAATTGGCTGATCTCCCAATTCCCGAGTTCTCACCCTGAAGGAACCACGATACACTCGTTCCCTCAGGTCACTTTCACAACACCGGGTTCACAAGGGGTTGACTTGCTACGCGTCGGTTGTTCCGCTTCGATGTTCCGGTTCACTTCACTTCGTTCCGCCTTGTCCTCACGGGATTACGGCGAACGGGGATTCCAACTTTCCTTCTCTTGAGTTCGGATACGACTGCTCGATGTTCCTTCTCCCAGTCCGCTCGTCAAGTCGCCTTCCCCTTCTACTCCTCCCTGGGTGTCTTGCGCCGCCCATCGCCTACCCAATCCAATGAGGACACGCCTTCCGCCCAGCTGGGGTTAGGTGCTTGGAGGGGAGAGGGGTCGTTCCGTCCCCCGCCGCCGAAGTTTCTTGACGGGGCGCTTGGAATCTGCCGCCCCGTTACAATACTAGTAATGGATGGATAAGAGCCACTTTGATAAAAAAGACTTTATTGAATATAACGGGGTGGATATAAGCGATTTTGATGGTAAACCGATTTTGATCAAGCTTTTAGAGGAGGATAGGAACCGTTTTGGAAGGAAAGCGACTCGTGAGATGATAGGCCTGATCCCAAAGATTCAGAATCCGTAAAAAAACTAAAAGTGTGAAAAGTGGATATAAGCCGGTTTGAAAGAAAGCTCCTCAGTTCAGTTTGGAGTCTGAATATAGACGCTTCGGGTTATAAATTGTGCTGTGCTGTGTTATAAATAGTGCGACAACCGCAAATTGTACTTTGTGATTGTGTAAGTGTGTGAACAAAACAAAGACAGTGTATTCAAGTAAACAATTGTAATAAATTATTTACGAAGAATATAAATCGTTACAATATCATGTGATAAGTGAAGCTTAGAATGGATAAAAATAATGGAATATTTAATGGAATATTTGGAATATTTAATATTCCTAAAACAACAATTCCGAAAATTATGGAAACAAATACCCAAATGACCCACATTCACTCCCTATTTCCTTACACCTTTTTGCAGAGATCAAGTAGGAGAAAATGTTGGTGAATAAGTCAAACCTCAATGGAGTCAATATCATCTTCATTGTAATTAATCTTTTGCTGCATTGCAAAGGTTTGTTTCCACCCGGAGGAAGAACATTACTGATTTTGAACCCACACACAATGGGAAACCGAAAATGAAGATATTTAGGGAGGAGTTATTGTTTGTGTTTTTGGTTTATGATTCCTTAATCAACCTACGTTTTCAGGCCAAAAGTCGAACTTACTGATTCGCGCCAAAATTTGATATTTTGCGTTTTAAGATGTCTAAATTAAAAACTCTGCAAATTGTTCCAGAAAGGCTTATTATTTCTAAGAGAAAGATAACGGGGGAAAATAAGTTTGGAGTGTCCAGAATTAATTTCAATAGGTGTGTAGGCAAGTACTCATTTCGATTCGTATCCATCTCCGGTGGACCCCAACTACCTAGTCCGGTACCCATTTCATCTCTGAGACTCATTCCAATCAATTAAGCGTCCTGAATTTATTAGGAAATCACCTCACATCCAAAATCCAAAAAAAAGTCAACATCCCACCTAATTTGGCTTGTTTGGTGAATAGCTTTCGGTTCAGGACCCACCTCAATGGATTCAGGGTCCAAAATTTAGTAGAAAATGATACCTCACATGCCTACTTCCCACAAATTCACAATAGTCGAGTTTCAAAAAACATACGCATACGATGTTTCGGAGAGTTCGACATTTGGCATAAAAGCAAGTTGATTATTCATGGTACCTAAACTGAAAGTCCGTCCGCTTTCCGCCGCCCATGCCATTTTTGTATTAGAAATATTTTCTGAAATGTGGAAACTTTGGTCAGAGATTTCTTTTCAGCCAGATCGGACCAAATTGGGGGTGGGTCTGGATAAAAATGTGTTATTGAAAACTCGATTTGGAGGACTTTTTGGGAAGGGGACATGTGAGATATCGTTCGCCTCTAAATTTGAGACACTAAACCGATGAAATGAGTATTGTACAATCACCACCTCCCCATAATAGTGTTCCATTTTGGTTTTGTGTTTCATTACTGTGTAGTCTTCTTTGGTAGGGAAATGAGATTTCGCATTAGGTAGCAGTCTGTATCTGCGAGGCGAACCTCATTCGAAAACAAAGAATTAATTTTTTTCTGGTAGTAGCCTATTTGGGCTCATTCCATTTGTTGCCTCCTTCGAGCTTCTGTCAAAGGAGGGCATCGGAGCCATCTTGCTTGAAGCTTTGGATCGTGAAAACGATTTTGGAATGTTTGGCCACTCACCAATGTCCCGTACTCTGCTGAAACAGCCTACGGATATGTCCTGCTGTGGCGTGAGAGCAAAAGGAGCTCGGAAACTAAAAACATAGGTTGATTATTCAAAGAATAACCAACCAAAAGGCGGCCGAGAGTATCCGTCATCGTATTTTCAGGGCTTTTCTTAACTTGGTACCTAATTTTACATTTCCTAACTCCTCTCATTGAGTTAGTCACTCGTAGTTATCTGATTTTATAGGCCAAAAGGCGTTTCCCGCTATAACGCATTCGTTCGACGATTTATAGGGTGATGCGACACATTATTGATGTGTGATTCACGATACCTATCCATCAACACATTGTTGTAATAATGATAACCTCAGTGAATATTTACTTACGTGGAACGAAATCGAAGACTATGAACACCCAACTGAAATGATGAGAACTCACTGGCAATTCTTTCTTCTTTCAAACCTTTATAGAAAAAGTCAGCAAAAACTGTCATTGAGCTGATTGAAGTAGAATATTCACGGAGAGCGCCACACCTTGGACGCTGAACCAAATTACAGTCGTTGAATATTCACTGCGGTTTAGACTCGCTTGTTAATAACTTGTGGGTCAGAACACGTTTTTGCGCAATTACGCCGAAAAAAATCAGGTTGGCAAACAGGTTTATCATATTGACAGCATTTTATATAATTCACCTAATGAGCTCAGCATGAGCATTTGCGTTTGTTGTATAAGGAGACAGAAATGTCTTGACTAGCATACGTAGAGCTAACTCCTAATATCCTATCTATCCCTACTAGGGAAGTTTGACTTTACTGATGTAGAAGCAAAGAAATTGAGAAATTGAATTGCTTGACATTGTGATGACGATAGCGGACCATTACGTGGGACCAGTATAATATTCAGTAGGTAATAATATCGTACTACGCGCGTTAGAACACTGCGGATGGAGGCGCGGGATGCGGTGGAGGCGCACTCTGCCGGGAAGACGGCAAAATCAGTACGTTCTGTGACCTCGGTCTAATACACATCGCTCCGTTTCTTGCTTTGTTTTTCTCTCGTTTATATTGTGCGTACACACTTGAGTTTCGGTATACGCGGTGGGTTTGATTTTCTGAATCGCTCTGCTGAGTTTCGCGGTATTGTGCCGGGTATTTTGCGCTCGTCGAGTCGAATCTTTTTTTCTCATTTTTTCGCGTCGGACGGTGGATCCCCACGCCGGCCGGTATCTTATCTCGCACCCCGCTCCGGTCAAAGCTCCCACTTTGCCGCCTGGCGTTCTCCTTCTCGCGTTATTGTTTTCGATCTGTTGTTTACTCGAAGTTGTAGTCTCGTCTCTTCGTTAGCTCAGAAGCGAACTATGGATACTCACGACTGCTCGCAGTGTCAGGAAAAGCTTATTGGAGAGGACGCCCTACGGTGCTCTGTTTGTAACTCAGCGCTGCACTTCGGTTGTGCGGGTTTGACAGAGATCAACTTTCGGAAAATGTCCAAGGTTTCCAGACTGGGTTGGAAATGCTCGAGATGTAGAACTTCGAGATGTGCTTCACCTGCTTCTGTCACTCAATCCCAGGTGGATGCGGGGGAATTGAGGAGCCTTATTTCAGCTACTATTCGGGCCGAGCTGAGAGATTTCAAGGATGAGATATTTGGTAGATTGGACGATGTCCAGAATTCTATTGATATTTGCCTGGCTCGTTATGATGCCATTTCATCTGATCTTGCTTCATTGAGAACAGATGTCGACCTCATTAAGAACCAAAATTTTGACGAACGTATAAAATCTCTCGAGAGTGGGGTATCGTCCCTTATGGGTGGCTCGGGACCCCCGGCCCCCTTTCCCGGTCAGATTGCCATGGAAGAGGCATTTAGCGAGCTAAATGAGCGTCGTCGTCGTTCCCATAATCTACTCGTTCACGGTCTTGAGGAGTCGGCGTCGTCGTCGGTGTCTATCCGTCGGGAGGAGGATCTGGCCGCGCTGAAATTGAGGTTGTCTTGCTGTACTTTGGATATGGATGTCATTTGTCAGAAGGTGTCCAGGATTGGTAAATTTGGTGGCACAAGACCTCGACCGCTGGTAGTCACATTTGATAGCCCCTCGTCTGCGCTGAAGGTGTTGGTAGAGAATCGCTCAATGCCTGGTCCGCTGTCCATTTCTCAGGATCGAACACCGATGGAAAGAAAGTTGCTTCAGGATTTGCGTACTGAACTGAAAGATCGTTTGGAGCGCGGTGAGAGGGATTTGACGATTCGATATGAAAGGGGGGTACCAAGGATCGTAACCCAGTCTGTCGGACCCGCGGCAAGCCGCCCATCTAGGCAGGGATCCTCCACGCCTCGCCATTCAAATAACTATTAACTCTCACTGCCTTCTACCAAAACGTACGGGGGTTAAATACTAAATTGGATACCTTCCGTTCTCTCTCTTCTGTTTTATCATCTGATTTGCTCCTGCTTACTGAAACTTGGCTCTCAGCTGATGTCGCTTCGTCGGAACTCGGATTGTCTACATTATATACTCTGTACAGGACTGACAGGTCACGGTATAACTCAGCTAAATCTTCGGGGGGTGGAGTACTCATCGGTGTGTCTTCTCGTGTTCGTTCAGTGCAATGCCAGCTTCAATCGAATAGTCTGGAGCTGTTATTCGTTCTGCTGCCCGATCACGGGGTCATTGTGGGGTGTGTCTATTTGCCTGATTACTTGTCAGCTGATCACGTTGCGCTGTTTTTTGAGGAGGTGGAGCGCTTATCCTTGACATACCCCGCCAATAAACTGTTCGTGGTCGGTGACTTCAATCTCCCGGGCCTTGTGTGGGATCCTGATACCGGTTTTGTAGCTGATACCTCCAAGTTATCTAGAAAGGCTCGAGTGCTGGTTGATTCCATGCATCTATCTGATCTCAGGCAATACAATTTTTTGAGTAATCCGTCCGGCAATATTCTAGATTTATGCCTATCTAACATACCTGATATTGTTCTCCACGGCACTGATCCAATGGTGCCCCTTGACATTGCCCATCCAACTTTTGAGTGCTGCTTTACCTGTGACATTTCTCCATCCTCTATAAACCCATCACATAAATTTATCTTCAATTTTAACAAGGGCAATTACAAGGCCATGGACAGTTATTTGCTCGGAGTCGATTGGAGCTTTTGCGATGCATTACCCTTTGTGGAGTCAGTCGACAAGTTCTATGATGTCTTGACTGGTTCCATATGTGAATTTGTTCCTAAAACGAGAGAAGTTAGTGCATCCTTCCCCAAGTGGTTGGATGGCAGTCTCATAAAATTGATTAGAACCAAGAATTTCGCACACGCCCGATACAAGTCAACTGGTCTTCAGAGTGACTACATGATTTTCGCTGAACTTCGTAAGAAATGCAAATCTGGATCTCGAGCACTCTACCGCGCCTACTTAAATGATGTCCAACAGTCGCTGAAGTCAAATCCGAAGGCCTTCTGGAATCACTTCAATTATTTGCGCGGGGACTCTTCCTCTTTGCCTGAGGTTATGCATCTCGGCGATCGCGTTGCCAATGATCAGTGCGGGATAACCAGCCTTTTTGCGGAGCACTTCTCTTCGGTCTACGATCCGCCTTCGGACAGACTCCTTACCGACGAGAATTCCTACTCATCCTTCTCTATTGGTTCTATCTCAGTCACTATCAGCGTTGTAAGGGCTGCGCTGCTTTCAATCGATGTCTGTAAGGGTATGGGACCCGATGGAGTTCCTCCAATTTTACTGCGTCGATGTGCTGATGGCCTGTGTCGTCCTCTTTCCCTACTCTTCAACAGGTCCCTCTCTCTGGGAATTGTCCCGGATAGATGGAAGGTGTCCTTTGTCACGCCCATACCGAAGAAAGGGGATAAATCTCGGATTGAAAATTACCGGCCCATCTGCTCACTATCTACCATTCCTAAAATCTTGGAGAAGATCGTCGTATCAAAGCTTATGCCGCTAATAGTTCGACATTTATCGGAGCACCAGCATGGTTTCCTACCGGGTAGGTCGACGATTACAAATCTTCTGTCACTGCAGCAGTTCATTTTCGATGCTTTTGAGGCTGGTGAGCAGGTGGATTGTGTATATACGGATTTTTCTAAGTGCTTCGACAAGGTTCCCCATTCCCTGCTCATCAGTAAGTTGAAAGCCTTCGGTTTCTTTGGTTCTGTGCTTGAGTGGTTCAGGAGCTACTTAACTAATCGTCGTCAGGATCGTCAGAATCAAAACAGCGCAGTCCAGTCCGTTTCCCAATCCATCGGGGGTTCCTCAGGGCTCTCATGTGGGACCAATGTGCTTCTTGATTTTTGTCGACGATGTGTCGGGGGTTCGGTTGGGCAACGTTCGCTTCTCGCTTTTTGCCGACGATTTAAAACTGTTTCTCCGAGTTCGTACACTTGCCGACGCGCAGGCTCTGCAGGCGGCGCTGGACGCTTTGCATGGTTGGTGCGTCGATAATGAATTGCGCCTGAACATCGGGAAGTGTGCTGTAATGTCTTTTTCAAGATCAAAAACTCCCATGCTCTACAACTACATGCTGAACGGTGAGACGGTCTCCAGAGTGGACTCCTTCAGGGATCTCGGGGTCATCTTTGACTCTCGCATGACCTTTTCTTCCCACATCGACGACATCTGTTCAAGGGCAATGAAGAATTTGGGCTTTATGAGACGTCATGCGAGGGGTTTTACTGATGTCGATGCTCTGGTGGCGCTTTTCGGTGCATTGGTCCGCTCGACGCTGGAGTACGGTTCCATGGTGTGGTCTCCGATTTACACCAATGCCTCCGATCGTATTGAGAGGATTCAGCGCAAATTTCTCCGCTTTGTCGCCTTTGGGCGGGGGGTGAGCTGGGACGAATTCGATCCGTCTGCGACACTGGACCTTTGTCGCCTTACTCCCCTCGTTCTTCGTCGTCGGATGTCGGACTGCCTGCTTCTAGTCAAGCTGCTGAAGTCGGACATTGATTGCCCCTCGCTATTGCGGCTGATTGAATTTCACGCCCCACAGTACCGAACGCGCTCTTCTAATTTTTTTTATGCCCCTGCCACCACAACAAATTACCTGCACAATAACCCCCTTCTGCGCTCACAAAGGTTGTTGGACTCAGTATTTTCGGGGACACCCTACGATATTGTAAATGATCCCATGAGGACTTTAAAATCAGTGATTATAAAATTTTTGCGTTAAGTATTTCTCTTTAATTTTCCTCGTATCCGTGTTTAGGGACAATGTTCGGTGTTTTCATGTTTTTACCCAGTTTTGTGTTTCTTTTGTAAGATTGCGTATTATATTTAATTTAGTTCTCTTTTTCTTTCGTTCTCTTGTGTGTATTGTGTTTAACTAAGTCTCTTTTTCTTTCATTCTCTCGTTCTTTTTTTTTTTTTGCGATTATTAATACATTATAAATTGGGCAAGAGCCCGTATATGTTCAATAAATAAAAATAAAATAAATAAAATAAAATAAAAACAAATTGAAAGTGTGAGACCGTAGGTTTGAGCTCAAGAACTTGTAACAGTTAATTGAACTTTTAATAACTGATTGAACAGATGCAAACGGATACAGAATTTTTTTATGAACACAGCCAGATGAACACGTTGAAGAAGAGAACTGCAAGTGGCAGGTTTCCTTGACGGCGGAAGGTTACCCGTTAGTTCGCAGAACGAGCGAGCGCTGATGTCAGGTCATCTAGCGCGAGCAAAATGGTCCTACCCTGGTCGACCCAAACGGCGGGTAATTTGAACTGGCTGCTCCTTGGCATCTTTCAATCTTATAGGGAGGCCTGGGGCCGAACAGAAAGGATAAATTAATGCACAATCGCATTAGTTCACTGCACCTCTGCTCAGTTGCATTTCCCTCAGTTCTGCAGTTTGCAGTTGCAATTGTTGTTTCATGTCCCATTTGCGCCCAATAACCTAAGGGTAGTTACCCCACTGCTCAGAGTTCTGCGAATTTACTGCAGCAAAATTCTTCCTGTGACCTCTTTGCTGACTCTCTATGAGCCTATAGGGCAACCATTTCGGGTTTCCAAGGACACAGTTAATGCCATTGTACTCCTCGTAATAGCCTCGTTTATCTCATAAAACAAGTATATTTTTTCTCTTTCTGTTCATTGAACCTTATGTCCGTTTTGTTGTTAAATAAATAAATAAATAAGTTCACAATTTTAGGGGCGTGGCGAGGGATATTATTATGATTTTATTATTTTTATTGGGAGGAGCATTTCTATACTTTACGTTCAGTGCCCAAGTTAGCCCTCTTCACCACTCGTGCTAGTAGCGCGCTCTGGCATATATTTAAATTCTTCGCTTGTGCTCGTCCTATGTTGGCAGTATCAAATTGTCCTCCGTGAGCTGTGATGACTTTTGGTTGGTTATTCCTTGAATAAAATTATTTTCTGGACGTTTCAAGGTGTCTAGATCAAAAAAGTCAAATGTCCGTCCGCCGTACGCGCCGTTTTTGGTAGTAGAAAATTTTATAAAAATCTGAAATTTGGGTCAGGGGTCTGATACCGGCCTAGGACGGTCCTCAAAACTTTTCAGCCTGGTCGGACCAAATTTGGGCGGGGTAGGGGTCAAAATGTGTTTTTTGAAAAATGGATTTTCGAGATTTTGGGCGATCTAGGCGAGTAGAGTGTCATTTTCCAAAACTCAATCTCTGGGAAGAAAGAAAAAAAAAAAAAAAAAAAAAAAAAAAAAAAAAAAAAAAAAAAACTGCTACAAATAAAAGTTTTGTGGACCAACTAGAGCCATAAATAGACCCCTGACCCAAATTTCAGATTTTTTGAAAATTGTCTGCTACCGAAGTCGGCGTGGACGGTTGACAAACATTTGACTATTTTGATTTAGACACTTTGAAACGCCCAGAAAAAAAATTTGGCCGAATCGGAGATTGAATTTTTGCATATAAACATAGGTTGATTCAGGGAATAACCAACCAATAACAGATAAAACTCAATGATATTTAGCGATTTAAAATTTCAATACTCGCCTCAATTGAGTATTTATTGGATGACCGACTGATTTATTTATAAACTTGTTCATTTTGAGGCTCATCGCAGAAACTATATTATATTAATCTATTTCGGTGTCAGTTATATTTTGATCAAGATTGTATCAATTCGGTCATAATCGAAGCATAAAACGCAGAGTTTAGCTACACACTGAGTCTGCGCAAGTTTGATGCACCGATGGACATACTTGGATGATATTGAAACCATTTTGAAATGATGTCAAAAATGAAGCATCCAATGAAATCAAGTCAAACTGCGGCGACTTTCTTTCGTCCATTTTCCTTTGAACCTTCTTCTCTTCCATTCGCCGAAACAAAGAACTTCTTTGTTCCCGCTCCTTCGGACAAATTCGAAAGAGGATAAGAAGTTGAGTTTCTGAAAGAAAAATCGGATGAATCCGAGAAGAAAATAGGGTCCAAGTCGGGAGCGTGAAGAGGCTGCAATGCAGGGATCCTCAGGGAAAATTGGACGTACTCCAACTATTTCGCTCTTTCAACGTGTTCGAGTCGTCGTAGAAGAAAACGAACCTTTTAAGAAGAGTGGGGAATTTTTCTTTTTTCTCGAGCGTACTGGAGGACGTCGTTGATAACCGAGGATTACTATTATATCTTTTCGCCGAGAGGAAAAAGCTCGAGCATTCTATTTCGGCGTAATCCTTACAAGAAATTACCGCCAGGAATGCCCCCCCGGTCAAGATTTTCTTCCCGTATGAACTCAAAAGGGCAGGAGGCCAAAAGGAAGTTTATAGCGTCGCTAGTGATCAAACGGGGTAGAACTTGGGCGAAGCAACTTGAACGAATCAATTCAGTCACAGATGTTGAGTGGAGTCAAACTTTATCATTTATTTATTTGCAATAGCTGGCGATATTTTATGAGTCATGCTCGGACAGCCAAAGCAATATTCCATCATGAACATGATTACGATTGCAACCAACCGGTAACATTCCTGCGAATGTAATCGCATACAAACCTGTCGGGGTGCAACCTTCTGACATCCTTGGTCCACTCCACTCGTGGGAACGGCAATTTTCAAGAAGTGGCCATGAAATAACGCGACCAGAGGCAATTGTGCCGATCGATTGTTGCGATTCGATTTGATCGATGAAACGGTTATCGATCTCAGCCTTTGCCGACATTACGGAATTGAAGGGAGTTTCCGTCGAAGGCGTGGCGCACCAGGGAATGTGACTGAGTCCCAATGTGTAGATTTTGCCGGCGCCATCGTGCCCCAAAATTTGCCTCCGGACAGTCGCTAATAGATTAACCAGTCTTTGGAGAAGAGAATTGGCGGGTCTTTGCCGGCGCCATTGTGCCCCTACTTTGCCCCCGCACCGTCGCTAATAGAGTAACTAGTCTTTAAATAAGAGAACTGGCGGGTCTTTGCCGGCGTCGACCTGCCGAAAATGGGGTTAATCCCTCGGAGCCATCGTGCCCCAACATGGCCGCCTTGCCATCGCTAGTGTGACCATTACTTTCCGGAGAGGTGTGAAATCCCCGACGCGAAGGCTCTGAGCGTTCAAAATCACCTTTTTTTGTCGGCGTCTTTGTCCACCATTCTTCAAAATGATGTCTGTTTTCAGCAAGAAATTAGTTTATTTTGCTGATTCTCAAAGTATCAGTATAGGCAATTTCAATCAGCCAGTGAATGAATGAGTAGCCAACCAATGCGGCTGTGTCCTAATGTTTCAAACCAGTTTCCATAAATTTAGTTTCATGAAACCGTACTGTATGACGTCGGGTACAACCTTCTGACACCCTTGGTCCACTACACTCGTGGGAACGGCAATTTTCAACAAGGCGACCAGAGGCAATTGTGCCGATCGATTGTTGCGATACGATTTGATCGAAGAAGCGGTTATCGATCTCAACCTTTCGCCGTCATTTCGGAATTGAGGGGAGTCTCCCTCCAAGGGAATGGGACTAAGTCCTCCATGTGCAGCTTTTGCCGGCGCCATCGTGCCCAAAAATTTGCCTCCGCACCGTCGCTAATAGAGTAACTAGTCTTTGGAGAAGAGAATTGGCGGGTCTTTGCCGGCGTCGACTTGCCGAAAATGGGGTTAATCCCCCGGAGCCACCGTGCCCCGTCCTTGCCTCCGCATCGTCGCTAATAGATTAGCTAGTCTTTGGAGAAGGAAATTGGAGGGTCATAGCCGGCGTCGACCTGCCGAAAACGGGGTTAATCCCCCGGCGCCACCGTGCCCCGTCTTTGCCTCCGCATCGTCGCTAATAGATTAACTAGTCTTTGGATAAGAGAATTGGCGGGTCTTTGCCGGCGTCGACCTGCCGAAAATGGGGTTAATCCCCCGGCGCCATCGTGGCCCAACATGGCCGCCTTACCATCGCTAGTGTGGCCATTACTTTCCGGAGAGGGGTGTAATCCCCGACGCGAAGGCTCTGAGCCTTCAAAATCACCCCGTTTTTTTGGCGTTTTTGTCCGCCATTCTTCAAAATGTTGTCTGTTTTCAGCAAGATATTAGTTTATTTTGCTAATTCTCAAAGTATCAAGATGATAAGCAATTTATATCAGCCAGTTTGAACCAGTTTCCATAAATTTAGTTTCATGAAACCGTACTGTATGACTTTTTTTTATTCAATTTCTAGGAGTAAGTACACCCTTTTAGGACCACTCGTTGTGAATTCTCTTCAGCGATGCCCCGAACGAGCAAAAGAACGCAGCCAAGGTCGTGGCGAACGTGCCGGGACGGTGCGCACCGTGTTTTTGACGCCTCGAATCGTCACGTAGGTCGCATTCTCTCCACAAATCGCTTCGACAGGCTGTAATTATTTTGACGACGGTGTTTATGGATGACTAAAAATATCTCGAGTCAATTAGCGGGCCCACACCGACGCTCGTCGTGACATGTGACGAGCCCGGGGCCGAAGGCGAAAAGTGGGCCCTCGTGTGAACTCAGTTTCAAGAGCGATTAGCCTTATTTCCTCGATTATAGTGCGTTCCTGTGCGATAATCGCGTGTTGGCACAATTCAGGGCCATCATCGAGCAGCGGTGATCGGCGATCGAAGAGAATCTTCCAACAACCACGTTGCTAATTACGTTACTTTCATCGTGAATCCACGAAAGTTGTTGCTGGATAGACAAAGCGATAACGTACTACTGGCAATCATGCCGCAATGACGCAATCTTGAAAACATTGCAATCTCGTCAAAATAAAAGAACCGTACTTCTTATAAACGTTCATTTGTCCATTTGATGCATCATTTGGAGGAGTTTCCATTTTATTATTCGGGCATTAAAACCAGCTCCCGTTCAATACAGCCTATTCAAGCCAACCAAGGTGTCTGGACTCACCATTTTCGGGAACGCTCATCTGGGATAAATTTAAATTTTTTGAGCTGACCGAGATAATGCGACAAAAAGATGAGCAGACCTTCATTACAGCTCTCAATAACTTGGCAAACGGAAAAATAAGTGATCGTGATATTGAAACAATTAACAGACGGAAAGTCCAGGCAAAACAAGTTCCTGAAAATGCTATCGGGCTATTCTACAGGAATAAAAGATGTAGACGCTTTTAACGAGGACAAAATTAAACTCAATCCCAAACTGTTGCCTATGATAAATTGCTGATCAAAAATTGCAGCCCCCAACAAAATGAAAAGTTTTTGATGAGTTTGCAGTCACTGGAGGACTTCCTTTCAAACTTACTTTGAAAATTGGTATTAAATACATTTTGATTTCAAATCTTGATACTTCAGATGGGCTAGTCTATTAAGCGTGTGGCATACTGATGTGTATAACACCAGAAAAAGATCCCAGGTACCTTTGGTTTGATTTTGGCGAGGAAAGGGTTGGAAGAAATCTACGGTAGATCATGAAAAGCCCTGGGAAAGACGCGTAATTTCGCTTTATACAACACGAAATACGCTGGATTTCGAGTTTTTGAAGTTGTCTGAATAGTCTGTGTCTCAAAAACCATCTAAATTTTGATGTATTCATCATTTTATTCCAAAGTGGATACGTTTTTGAGGTCCAGACTCCTTCAAAACGCCCATAAACAAATGTTTTAGTCATTTGATTAAATGTTTGATTACTCCCACAATCGTAATACCTCAAATAAACAAATAAATGTGTCCAAAACCGGATGACCGGAAGTAGTAATCTAATGTATAAAATTCTCGTGTCACAGTTTTCGTTGCCATACACCTCCGAAACGCTTGACCGATTTTGATGAAATTTTTTTGCTTATCCGGTATCTACGAGAATCGGCCAACATCTATTTTTCATCTCCCTAAATGTCAGGGGTAGTCCACCTCTAATTTTTATTTTTTTTATTTTTTAGACCAAATTTTTAATTTTTATTTTTTTATGATACAACCTAATAATATCATGATTCTAGGAAATTCCCAAGCCTCCCAGTTGAAGCTAGGATTTTTAGGGTGAAATATAAATAGTGCTCGAGTGGGTACACCTAGAAGATTGTATGTATTTTTTAAAAATATAAATTAAAAATTTGGTCAAAAAAAAAAAAAAAAATAGGGGTGGACTACCCCTAACATAGAGAGATGAAAAATAGATGTTAGCCGATTCTCATAGATACCGGATAAGGAAATTATTTATATGGCACAACAACGTTTGCCGGGTCAGCTAGTATATATATATTATTCGTTGACATGTTGGTTAATGATGTTTGTGATACATAATGTTCATTCAGGACATCCAGTGTCGTGTCGATTAGCGACCTTTCACATGTAGTTCTTTTTTGGCTCATTCGACTGTTACCAGACCACATTTTCCGACTCGTATCGACAAAGCTCGAAACACCTTTTCACATAATCTTTCTAGGTCAAGAGCCCCCCACTCCTCCTCATCTCATCCAAGGGCTGCCGCTTTTTTTAAAGGAAAAAAGGTCACTTTTATTCGTCCCTTCGAAATCTTTTTGCTCCCATCGCAGCTTCTCGCTATCGACCCCGAGCAGACTAAGAAGAGCCCTATAACGCCATAACGGCCTACGAAGGGCAGGACCTGTTAGGCCGCTAAGGGACGGTTTCTTCTACCGTATTATATCTCTTAAGCTCCTTTCCTTCCATGGCCGTAACGCCGCTCGAGGAGACTGTCCTCCGTCCTATTTATGGCCTCCAATACATTATCTTCCGCTCGGCTCGTTGTCGCTCGGTTAACAATTTTTTATTTCGGCTTTTCCCCTTCGGATGACACTCTCTTATGCGTAACGGGCCCATTCCTTCTGGTCATTTTCATGTTCTCTCGTGAAAATAACAACGCATTGTTCTGTTAACAACTTCACAGCTTCCAGCTCAGAGCTTGTAATCGATGGGTTCCTTTAACCGTTCCCTGTGACACTAATAGGCGCGACGGGGTTCGAAAATAAACTCGTTCGTGAAAAACGGAAACGGTTTGTTCATCCTGGCCTTCAGCGTGCATTTCGGAATGCTCGGGTCTTTGTTCTCGGACAAATCGGAAGAGTCGTCCCCGAGCCTCAACATCCGTCCCGATTCGTTCCCAGCACAAATCGGAAAACGCTGCAAATTCATACACACGGGTTGGTTATTCCTCGAAGCAGACGCATAGAAACTCATTTCTTCAACATGGGGAAAATGGGGAAACAGTGGGTGTGGCGGGTCCCGGACCCATTCCAATCGATTCAGAGTTCAAAATTTAGTGGAAAATGATACCCCACACGCCCAGGTACCAGAAATCTCAAAAACACATAAAAAACATAAATTTCGTAATTTAATGGGAACTATGGTGGTCATATTGGTCACCCTGATTACCAGGTGCTATTCACATAATTTCGTGCCATCGTTCGTCTCCCCGCACCCGCACGGCGACGATCACCCGAGGGTCGTCACGATCTCACGGGTCGTGTGCATCCCCCACCCGAACCCGTCGCGTTATTTTACACGGGGGACGTTCGTCTTCTAGTCAGTCGCTCCCCGCTCGTCGCCTTCAACGCCTCGGATTTACACGAGTGAAACGCCCTCATTCACGAATCGTTACACGCGCTCGCTCTTTACACGAATCACCACCCAAAAGCGGACACTTCCCAGACGTTCAACAGTAAGCCACTTTAATGTATTTTTATAAAAATTCCAATTTATTCGCTTTCTTTTTCAAGTTACAGAAACGTTAAACTCATGATGCCCAGTACCAGACCTGTTTTTGACACTTTCAACAAGTTCGACTTCCAAATTAAAAAGAGAAAGGAAATAATTACGTTTTTTGCAATCCAACTTTCGAATTTCTATAAAAGCTACGAGGAATTACCGAATCAGTTGAACCCATCAACGGCTAAATGAATTGGCAAGTTTAACCGAAATCGTTAATCTTTCGAATCCTTCTCTCGGAAATGTATTCAACGTACAGGCGTTTTCGAAAACTCAATTTTCAAGCTTTTAATTATTCTAGAAATATTTAGGAGTTTGTTAGAGATGCCTCGCGTGCACTGGGTGCTGGATAGATTTAACGCATAACCCAAAAATGTGCATAATAATTGAGAAATAAAGTTCTGAAGTAGTCCCGGCTGATAAGGCTGATTTTAATCTCATTCGACGACAAAATCAATTATGGTATGTACAGTTTTCCGGAGGCATTCCAAGGCGAGTCTAACGGTTTCATTTCATTCTATACGGGTCAACAACCCTTGTTTTTCATTATTGTTGCACTCAGCTCGCAGAATATTTCACTTTGCCCGGTTTATAAACTTTCTAACTTTCACTTTCAGGGTCAAAACTGCCATTAAACGTCACCTGACGATAGTCGAGTTGTGAGCACTTCAACCAAGTTCGTCCCACCGGTCGATAGTCGACATGCCTGATAACGTAAGTGTAACAATCCCGCCGTATCGTACTATCAACGTTCTAATTGGATAGAGAATGAGCGTTATGCCACTTATACCATTACGGCTTTGAAATAACACGCGCGCTCGAACAGCACGTATTAGAAACAACATTATGCCTCAATTTCATTTCCTGTAGGATAAATTACAGTGAATCATTGAGGTCACGGACGGGTAATTTGCGTATAATTGAAACAATTTGCGCTCAGCCTTTGGTCTATAACAAAAATCAGCGATGTTTCTGATTTAAAAACAAGTGAGAATATAGCTTTTCCAAATTAAATTAGAATTTTCCAAATTAATTCGCCATAACAATGGTCTATTTGTCGTCCTACAAATCTGTGAAACGAATAGCCCCGGTTGCCCCACTTTCTGGAAGGGGGCCGGCTCAAGTAGAGATATGCAGCTATTTTACTTCATCGTCCCGCGCCCCGCTAGAGATGAGTCTTCCGTTATGCCTCTAGTACAATCCCGCCAAGGCGAGCGTCCACAAGACCATGCGACACGGGGAACAACGAGGCCTGTCACGAGTACACTCGGAGTGCCGGAGCACAATTTCGTGATTCCGTGTACGCTCGCCTCCATTGAGTCGTGTCCGGCGATACCCAAGAGAGAGATGTCGAGTACACTCTCGCTCGCCTCAGCGAGTATGTGCTGCCGTCGTTAGGTTACACCGGAAACCGTCCCTGCTCAGTCAACGCCGCTTTTGTTTGTCTCCTTCCTTCATCTCAACTATTCTTATCTACATACGTTCCTTGGCTGCGACCAGAGATACGACGTATTCACAAATATTTTAATAATCAATAGGCACGAATAAACTTCATAAATTTGATAATATGTACAAAAACACAAACGCAAATAAAGCGAAAATTACTTATAAACAAAAATCTACCATAATTCACAATTATAGCATTTTCAAATCTTATTCGCCATTTTACAAATCAAAGTCAGCATTTTACAACCGGAGCCGCTATTCCTAGTTCAATTACCCGTAGTAAGACACGGTCACGTTCTTCGCTAAGAATACTCCTAAAGTGAATACTCGAGCTGTGATCACGGCACAGTTGATGGACGATTGATCCTTGACATTGGGACTATGAGAGTCGTTCACTACGAAATTGTTACATCAGGAACCATCAATGCCAGATGTTTTGGACATTTTTTGAACGGACTCAAACGACATTAATGTATTAGATAATGCGTAGCAAAGAATGAGACCATGTATTACCAGCTGAAGTGAGTAAGGAGTAACGGCGGCAGTTGGGCAACCTTTATACAAAAAATGTTAAATTTTGTGACTAAAAATGCGATGAATGTTTAATTTATTTTGTAAAGTATTGAATTAGATCTGGCAGTGCTATCAGAATGACGAAAATGAGGTAGCGAGCCAAGTTAACTTGAATGATTGAATGGTGTGCTCGCGTTCGAATTCAATCGAAGATCGAACCGTTTTCACAAGTATCGATTTCTCGTTGATAGGAACGACCCTTTATTTCCCCTCAAAACGGCGGTTATATTCTGCTGTGTGTTTCAGAACCGGGAATCTTTGGCGGAGCTCATCGTGTCGATCCTCGTCGGTTGCGCAGCCCCCGCCGCACGATCGCTCCCCAGGGGCCACTCGATCACCGAAAATGACCTCCGGGACCTCGAATTCACGGAGCCCCAATACAACAGTTAGAACTCCGCGGAGCCCATTATTTCGCAGAAATCTCACACCCCCGCCGTTCGGGGAAACGTGATTTACACGGGGGCTCTCCACCTTAACCGCGATCCCCGCGTCGATTGCTCCCCGACCACGGACGACTGACGTCACAAAACGATTATGACGTCATCAGGACTGTACGATAAAACCACGACTGTTAGCTTTAATAAAATAATTCATCTCTGTCGTAAAAACACGAAAACACATTAACAGAACCTTGTATAATATGTACAGAACATAATTAGTTTATAAGCATAATTAACGCGTAACTATTTTATAATCATGTGATATTAGAGAATATTGATCTTATTACAAATAACAGTTAATTTCACTCAATTTTTATTTATTTATTTATTTATTTATACCAGCAACCAAACGAAACCAAATGGAACGTTTGCTGAACGATATTGGTCGACTACAATAGCCATGCGTTGGCATTTTGATTTTGACCTGGATCGAAATGAAACACTAATTTTAGATCGTGACCGCTCCTGGAAGGTTAATTATTCGGTCAATATCCCAGCCGTAAAATCTCATTAAATGATTGAGGATCCTGATTCTTAAACGTATTCCTTGTCTCAAGTTGGGTAGTAAAATCGTAGCTACGTGTTAATGTGGCATTTCTAGGGCAAACGTAAAGAGGAGGAAAAAAAAAAAAAAAAAAAAAAACGACGAAGAGTAATTTCCGGCCGCATCTCACCTTCTAAATATTCATTCGCGGAGGTTAGCGACCGGATTCGTTCTCAGAGCTCTCCTCGGGTCGATAAATCCATTTCTTACGTTATAAAAGGCTCAAATCCTTTCCTGATTCGCGGTGCAAAATCGTCCGGTAATAACAGTTTGCGGTATAACACGAACTCTGTTCCTAGTCGATTGATCTTGACACTGTTACGTTACACTGAAGGACGGCGAGAGTTTTTACGATATAAGAGAATAAAAAAACAAGTCCACAAGGGGTCAACAAGTCAAAATGGACCAAGGAGAAGGTTGCAGAAGACGGAAACTCGTTTTTATTGCGGCCATCAACATTAACCGAAAGGTCAAAAGATGAGGGAAAAAAACTTCCTTTTTCCGGAACAAGATATCCTACTCATAACTCTGTAACCTTGTAAACTTTTTTCTGTCGTAGCTAATAACCGGTACATTGTAATTAAGAATTCAAGGAAGAAACGCAGAATTATTTTAGTATAACTCATACTCGCGCTATGTCATTGAAACTCTTTCAATTACGATAGGTATAAATCTGTGGTTTGTTCCACAAATTTCAGAACATTGTCCGAATATTAATCCTGGTCGGTTTATATTAATTCTTCCTTGATTTAATCGTCCTGGAGTTCCATCAATTTTGATTCCTATTCTAGGGATTGCTCATGAGTGGATCACATCATATGAAGTTACCAGTATTCGGATTGTTTTATTTATTGGTATAAAAATAAATAAATATAGCGTGCTCGGTGGCCTAAACACAAATAATCCCACAAAGTTTTGATTGTTTGTCAATTGGCATTTATTTAGAAAACGTGGCCGAATTAGATTAAAATGATATCTACGAGTAGGTCTAACAGTTTTCTCTTTGAACCCTTGTTAGAAAGAAGGGCTCGTCCTCCAACTGGTTTCTTGATTTTCGACGGTTAAAACGACCCCCTCGAACTTGAGACATTTAGGTTTCGAAACACTCGGTAAAGTAGAAGGGTCTTGTTGGGGGTCTAAACAGCTGAAGAGCCACAAGGGCGGGGGCGGGGCGGCGGGGATCCACTTTCGGGAGTTGGGGGCGAGTTTGAGGGTCGGGATGATATCGACCGTACTCCCTTCACAGCTGCCTTCAAGGCTAACGGGGTCCCTCCGCCGCACGTCTAGGGAACCCCCGTCTTTTTTTCCCTTCCCCTTTTCGTACGCCACGCTCGACTGTCCTCCAGCATCACTCACCCTCGTGTAGCGGAGCCTGTGGCGACGGTCGCCCTTTTAGCGCAACATGACTTCATCTCCTTCTCGCGTGGTCGACTCGAATAGCTCTTTCTCACTCTTCCCTCAGGGCGACGGAGAGCCTACTTCAAACAAAGATCCCATTTAATCAGCCACCAAAACATCTGGTATTACATATTGCCAAATGCTCACAATTGCATATTTGCAGCAGAATGACAGCAGACCTGAGCTATTCATTACCAAATATGAAATAGGGAGGTGCTTTATACCGCTTCAGCATTTACTATATCCATATTCTCAAACAATAAAAATTTCCTTTAGTAATGTTTTTCTTCGGGTTTCGATTTTCAAAAAGGTCGATAATGATGACCTTGAGCATTTCCTCCTTTGAACATGGCAGTTATTGGACTTGAATGTTGCCTTTAAAATGGTAGAATGGGACAAAAACGAGTTTTTAAGCCTAACTATCGTAGAAGTACTACAATTTTGCATAGCATTTTTGAAGAAGGTTCTGCTTCCGAAAAGAGATGGTTGTGAACAATTTGCTGCATCTTGGTTAAACTAGCCTCCACTATCAATACCATCTGAAGTAAAATCGTCGCTGTAGTCTCAACTATAAATTCCGCCCTTATCCAACAACACCTGCGTTGAATCACCAAATCGCCAAAATGTCTGCTCGAGCCAAATGCTCAGAATTTGCATTTTTCAGTGGTGAGTTGAAACACTCACGGAGTGGGTTCCTCCTCCACTGGATAGTACACGGCTCCTAATTACGAGTGTCTCTGTAATTTACATTAATGTACGTCTACACATAAATTCACTTGTAGACACGATTTGTGTGCACTGTAAATGAGGAAGTCCACTTCAATCGCACGCAAGGGCTTCCCCGCAGTGCCACACATTCATCTTTACCGTAGGGGCACACTCTCCGGTGTAAACTCCAGGAACACCGCCGGAGTTTCCCCATAATTTACACCGCGCCCATTCGTGAGTAGAGACTTGTGATAACCCGCTGGTAACTTGCCATTTACACGATGCGGTGCGGACGTTTCCTACGCCCCGTGTCACATTTGAAAAGTCTCCTCAAAAAGGAGGAATTGACGTTAGGCTGCTGTTCACTTTTCTCCGCCGTATCAACTTTACGACTCGGCTTTTCACTCTAAGGGCCTTAAAACGCCTTCGCTTTCGCCCTATATATCCTCTACTTCACACCCACGTTGCCCTGATAACGCTAGAGAGCATAAAACTCTCTATTATCTTCCCCCACTCCACTTCACCCGCCCACGAGGCGGAAGCCGGTTTTACGTTCTAACGAAATTACGTTCCAGGCTCAAACAATCAGAGCGATTCGTAAGCAAATAAAGAAATGACTTGGAGTTCAATCCGATTGATTGTTCTCATTTGAATTGGTTAATAATTAAGACATAAATTAATTTATCGAATGTGACCGGAATCGTTGATTCCCTTCCCGTTTGACCCTCGGGTCCACTTCACATTGAATTATAATGTGACAATGTAGATGAAATAATTGAATAATTGATGCCTAACTGGTCGAGTAATTTTTTTTTTCAATTCAAGACAAATTCACCGAACACTTCAATGAACGTCTTGACTCAAGCTTCTCCGCATTGAGGGGACAATTTTAAACGAGGGATTGAGGGAAAGGTTAATTGAAGGAACCGGCGCGAACTTTTAATGAAACTGCTGATCCATAAAAATGATCCGCACGGTGGACGGATGAGGGGAGGGGGGTTCTTTTCCGTTATTTGAGCACCACCTCACTTCCGGGTACAATCCGTCGAAAAGCAATGAAACGACCGTTAAAAGCTGTTAATGACGCCGAAAGAGTTGACGAATGGGAGGACGAGCCCGAGTAAGACGACCGCCGAGCTCATCTCTTCGTCTTTTTCGACTTTAATTAAGGGCAGGGGGGTGGGTGGGGAGGAAACGAAATTTCAAAAGGGGAAAGACTAACAAGAAGAGGATAAAGACCCTTCGCTTTCTATCAGAGAACCACTCAAGCGTCGAGGATTTTAATTGAGTCATCATTAGCCCCGAGTCTTTTCCCTTCTATTCGAAGGAGCTGATGAAATAATTTTTAGTCTTGTTACCCAGGCCTTAGTCGAGAATGGTCACATTTTCAATGGTTTTCAATTCGAGGAGCCAACAATTTATAGTCGTCTTGCTACGCAATGCAATTGTGGCTAAATGCCGACACTCATAAAGCACTATGAAATGTTCTAGATTGAGTAATAATTGAGTACTGATCATAAACAAGACCAAACAGAATTGAAGTTTCAATTAGTTCCAATTCAAAACTTCAATAGGTTAGTGTATCTTCAAGTTC
>CM033998.1:15694710-15843872 GCA_019603395.1 Cyrtorhinus lividipennis | reverse complement strand
ATAGTACAAGCACATACTAATTTTGTCGTAGTTTATAACGTCTGAGAGGCGGAAGATGAACCCAAGATGTTCATCATTAATTGCAGACTTGATAGGGCTTCTATAATTTCCTAACAACTCGCCATCCTCAAGGCTGAAATACATTTCGATTTACTGTCGAACATCAGGCGTGCGACATTAAAAGCATCCAACATACCTACCTCTCCTTGAGCAAAATGAGGGTGTGTGGGGTATCATTTTCTGCTGAATTCTGGACGCTGAATCCAACGAAAAGGGTCCCAGAACGGTTGGCACCAGCTGGAAGTGGTTATAGGTCAAAATGGCTATGTGTAACCCATTTTGAAAATGTGTTTTCGAGATTTCTGGTACCTAAGCGTGTGGGTGGTGATTTCCCACTAACTTTTGGACGCTGAATCCAGCGTGAGACGGGTCCCGGAACGATTGGTGCCCTCTGGATGAGGCTATACCTAAGTCAAAATGGGTGTCTATTTACCCATTTCGAATGTGTTTTCAGATTTCTGGTACCTAGGCGGATGGGTATCATTTTCCTCTAAATTTTGGACCCTGAATCGATAGGAATGGGTCCGGGACCCACCACACCCCACTGTTTTTCCCCATGTTGGAGAAATGAATCTCCTCTTCGTTCGAGAAATAACCATCCCGATTGTATGAATTTGCAGCGTTTCCTTTACATGCGGCTACACATTTAATAACTGATTTTTCTTTTATAAATTTAGAAAAAGAAAAAATCAGAATGTATAGGATATGAGGGCAATCTCGTAGGATTCTATTTGGAATAAGGTGTTTAGGAAAAAAATGGTGGAAATAGATACCTCCGTTTCTTATTGGAGGCTTGGTTTTTTATTCATTGACGAAACTCCAAAACAGTCGACAGAATCACACCACTATCCGGCCCTACATAAATACGAATGTAAAGGTGGAAATAGAGCATACTGACTTGTGGTATTCCCCAAAAATAAATTCTATCATGTATTCAGGTAGTACGCAAAATTGCAAACATCCAAAACATTTGTTACAGCAGATTCCTCTTCCCCTTCTGCTGTGCACATGAAAACGTATACATCTCACAGCGTTTTGGGTGGCACACAGAGTAAAATTGTACTTGTAGGGCTGGCGGTTGGCAGCGCAGAATAAGATACTGGTACGTAGGCAGGTAGAACCATGTGTACGTCGAGCAAACACCACAACATATCACAAGATCTTATCAAGAGGCGTGAGAGTAATTTGCTCGCGTACTTGCAGTTCTTTTATTGAGTTCAATGTGCTCGAGAAATTGAACGGGAAATCGTATTTGCTGTCAATGTTTCGACATTTTCGCTGCTCGCTTGCACTCTGGACGTTCCAGATGGGATGAGATTTAGAATTCACTTGTTCGGATCGGTCTGAATTCGAATTATGCCAAAACGACGTCAAGTGTTGGTCATTAATTTCCTGTAGGGACAGCAGTATTAGAAGCGTCTACCCTGAACGTCAAAGTAAACAGCGGTATCCTCGTACATACAAAAATTATTCCCTAAAAGTCGCCGATTCAGTAACTTGGGATGGCCGACCCGTGGATATCATATTCTTTCATTCGACACAGCCGAATGTACGAGGTTAATTAAACCCACGTCTGCTTCCCAAGGTTTGAATTACTCGTATAATATCATATGTTCAACCATGATGCATTTGGATAATTCATTGAATAATCAACCTATGTTTTCATGCAAAAAGTCAATCTCTCCGATTCGGCCAAAAAAAATTTCTGGGCGTTTCAAAGTGTCTAGATCAAAATTCGCAAATGTCCGTCCGCCGTCCACGCCAATTTTGGTAGTAGACAATTTTCTGAAAATTTGAATTTGGGGTCAAGGACCCGTTTCCGTGGAAGGCAAGCTCGTCGAGGAAGGGCCCGGCACGGGAACTGCAGGCAAACGGGACCAGCTAGCAGGCAGAAATCGGAACCCAGCCTGAAGTAATGTTCAAACAGTTCCGGGCTGGGCCCCAACGTGTGAAAAGGGGTGAGGTTTTTAGTGGTTAAATCTCCACATACCCGGGTCTTTGGTTGCGGTCCCCCCCGATATCTATGAAGATTTTCCTCACCTTCCTCCGAAAAAAAAAAGGACCCGTTTCCGGCTTTAGTTGGTCCTCAAAACATTTCAGCCTGAACCAAATTTGGGGGGGGGGGGGGGGGTTAGGGCCAAATGTGCTTTCAAAAAATGGATTTATCGAGATTTTCAACAATCTAGGCGTGTGGTGGGTATCATTTTCGACTAAATTTAGGACGCTGAATCCAATGAGACGGATTCCGGAACAATTAGCGTCCACTGGAAGAGGTTATTGGTCAAAGTAGTATTTACCCACCTATTTCAAAATGGGTTTCGAGATTTCTGGTACCTAGGCACGTGGGGGTATCATTATTCCACTAAATCTTTGGACGCTAAATCGATTGGAATGAGTCTCCCTTCGTCTTGTCCGAGGAATAACCAACCTATTTAGATTTCAGTTTAGGAATTTGAAGTATGTTTAGCTTAATACCAGTAAGTAATAGTGATTACACAAGGTGCGTTCCTTAAGTTTTGAAAGATGTGTAGTTATTCTGGAGAATAAAATTAAAAATTCAATTCGAGTAGAGGGTTTTATCAACCATGTGCGGTGGACTTATCCCAGGTTATATATTTTAAGGTTAAATATTTTTCAATACGCAGTTTTTATGGATAAGTGAAAAGGGTTTTTTTAAATACACAATACAAATAAAAAAAATGGCTGAAATGCTTCCACAATGGTGTTATCATAAAACAGTGTGCCAGGACACGTTGCCAATCAATTTTAGCGTCTCAAATCTACAGTGGAAAACAGTACTATCACTGATTGGTCCTCAGATTTCGAAAACTCAGTTTTCAAAATACTCGTATGAATCACCGTAAGGTCACCTTAGGAGCGGCAATCCTACTAAGTACCCTAACCAATTTAGCAAGAAAAAAAATTATGTGGAAGTTCTCAAAAGTGATAAAAAATCGAGCTGTAGAGAAAAACATTTTGATCCATATCTCGAATTCGGGTACGAAATTTTAAAATGTGTATAGAATTGTCCACTACTAAAAACGGTGACGGCAGAACGTATGTATGTGATCTGACATCATAAACGCATAAAGTTGATACATTTTGGGGCAAATCGGAGAGATTGACCTCTAGCATGACATCATACGTTGATTTTTCAAGGAATTTAAGGAATAATAAATCCAAAAACGCTGCAAATTTTTTCACAGGGGTTGGTTTTTCCCTCGGATCTGGCGTATGGAGACTCATTTCTTCAGGGAAAATGGGGGAACCTCCCCATGGGGAATGGGGGTGGTGTGGCGGGTATCGGAGGGTCCCTAATTTAGTGGAAAATGTACCCCACACGCCTAGATCGCGAAAAACTCGAAAATCCATTAACTCCAAAATACACATTTGACCTCCACCCCACTCAAAATTTCGTGGACGGCGGACGGACTTTTGGCTTTTTGTTGGTTATTCTTGAATAATCAACCTATGTTTTCATGCAACAAATCAATCTCTTCGATTCGGCCCAAAAATTTTTTCTGGACGTTTTCAAAGTGTCTAGATCAAATTCGCAAATGTCCGTCCGCCGTCCACGCCAACTTTGGTATAGACAATTTTCTAAAAATCTGAAATTTAGTCCGTCAGCCGTCCACGACGCGATTTTAGTAGTAGAAAACCTTCTTCGGAGAAGAAAGCCCGTTCTCGTCTCTCGATGGTCCTCCAAACTTTTCCAAATTTGGGCGGGGTAGGGGTCAAAATGTGTATTTCGAAAATGGGGTTTCGAGATTTTTGGCGATCTGGTCGTGTGGGGTATTATTTTCCACTAAATTTTGGATGCTAAATCCAATAAAATGGGTCCCAGAACGATTAGCGCCCCACTGAATGAGGTGTGGGTCAAAATGGGTACCCGTTCACCCATTTCTAACGTTGTTTGAGATTTTTGGTACCTAGGCGTGTGGGAATCATTTTCCACTAAGTTTTTAACTCTGAATCGATTGGAATGGGTCCGTGACATGCCACCTCTATTGTTTTCTCCATGTTGAAGAAATGAATCTCCTTGCGCCTGGTCCGAGGAATAACCAACCCCTGTGAATGAATTTGCAGGTTTTGGTTGGTTTTCCTTGAATAATCAACCTATGTTTTTCATGATAATGGTCAACCTCTCCGATTCGGCTCAAAATTTTTTTCTGGACGTTCATGATGTCCTGATCAAAAAAGGTCAATGTCCGTCCGCCGTACGCGCCTCCGCCGTCCATTGTCCACGCCGTTTTTGGTAGTAGAAAATTTTCTAAAAATCTGAAATTTGGGTCAGGGTCTGTTCCCAGCCGAGATGGGTGCTCGAAACTTTTCAGCCCGATCGGACCAAATTTGGAGGGGGTAGGGGTTTTTTGAAAAATGGATTTTCGATATTTTGGGTGATTTAGGCGAGTGGGGTGTCATTTTCCACTAAATTTTGGACGCTGAATCCAATAAAATGGTCCCAGAACAATTGGCACCCACTGGAAGAAGTTATGGGTCAAATTGGGTAATAATTACCCATTTTGATTATGTTTTTTCGGGATTTCTGCTACCTAGGCGTGTGGGGTATCATTTTCCACTAAATTTTGGACACTGAATTCAATGATGTGTGTCCCAGAACGATTGACACCCACCGGAAGAAGTTATGGGTCAAAATGGGTATGTATCCACCCATTTTGTATGTGTCAGGGTTTCTGGTGCCTAGGCGTGTGGGGTATCATATTCCACTAAATTTTGGACCCTGAATCGATTAGAATGGGTTCCGGGACCCGCCACACCCACTGTTTCCCCTGGCGAGGAAAACCACCCCGTGTGTAAGAATTTGCAGGTTTTTTTTATCTTACATATGAAACGCCCGGAAAAAAATGTTGGGCCGAATCGGAGAGATTTTCTGCATGAAAGCGTAGGTTGATTATTCAAGGAATGGCCAACCAAAATGGATGAATCACTTAATAAATTCTACAAACAACGATCTTGAGGAATATCACGTCTCTTGCTGCTAATCACACTACCTACTGTTACAAAATGAAGGTTTTTTAGAAATCCGTTCAACTTAACATCGATAAATACTTTAATCTTACCCAACTCCACGGAGACCATGACTTCCCACCTGCTCCGGCCATGGCGACTATTAGCGGTTGTTCCCGATCCGAACCCTTTTCGAGAATGGGGGGCTGTCATTGTAAAGGTAATGGTTCTAAACAACGGCGGATCGTAGCAAGAACAGACAGGTCTGCTTTTCATTTCTTTACCCCTTTCCCATCCTTCGCAACAACTAAATATGGGAATGTTGGGTCGTCAACTTACCTAGCTCACATGTTTTCGTCTTGCTGGGGCCTTTCTTGAGGTGATCATAATATTTACGTCGTTTTAGATATGTCGTTCTATCTATCCTTTCGAACTCTTAAAACAATAATTATTTTCTTCAAGTTTTCCAGTTTTTGAAGAGTGCAGATTTCTTGTCCCAAAATGTCGACTCCTTTTCTTGGTAATACTGAAGGACTCCCAACAAGCTATGCAAAATAATAGGGATTGTACAAAATAATGACAGAATGCGCTGATATTTGAGTTTGAAATTCGAAAGAATGAACCTTTTTATTTATTAGCTGATTTACAATAGGTAATAGGTAATTCCATTATTTACATAGTTACAAGACGCAATCATTTATATAACCTTTCATAGAAATTTCGAGATGAAAAACAGTTTTCAATCAGAATTAAAGGGAATGTAAATTTTACCTCGGTATTGGCCAGAAGGAGGAAGCTTCCAGTGCAAGAATCATGCAGCGGCTTAGGATACCTCATATTATTATTTCAAACAAAAAATTTCTATTCTCCATAGGTACTAACTGCCTCTTTCCAAAAACTCCGTTACATAGTGATGTTAGCTCAGATTCATGAAATGCAGCATTGTTGATGATATTAGCGAATTAGCGCTACGGAAATGAAAATATTCAAGCCGTCTATCTCTTACCAAGAACTTATCAGCCTTAAGACTTTTCTCTTCTACTTAATAATGTAGCGTAGGTATCAAAATTAAGAGGGATATCAAAAGATAAGGAGGATGAAACTGGTTGAAATCGGTATGTCTAAGGGAACCCAGAAGAAAGAGGGTTTGGGGTGTAAAGGTGACACCAGTCACATGGCACGATAGGTCGAGCGGGATTCGGTTTGTACCATGGTATCTAGTTTAAGATAATTCATCAACTAACCTATTTTTTTTTTTTCAATAAAAGGGTGCCTTGATTCGAGGAGAAACAGAAAGTGCAATGGGAAGACTCAGATCAGGCAGAAAGCATGCGCCTTACTAGCTCCTGAACATTCATTGGTTCATTAGCCTGAAAAATCAGAAATTCCGCACCTTTACTTATTATTACCCGACTGAAGATTTTCAGGATGATATGTAGGAGTTAACTAAACAATTCTTGATAAAAGTAATAAATGACAAGACCGTCCCTCTTTGGATACTTGCATGATCCAACTACCCGTTGATCCTCCTAAAGCTCAGACCTCCCATTTCCAGGTAGCTACTTGGCCCGAATTTCAAAGCTATAAGCAAGAACGTTATTAAACTTTCAATAGTTGGTAGAAGTATTACATTTAGAAGATTGAATTTCGCATAATTTGTTTTTTGGGGAAAAACAATTGACCGTTAATTGTAACAAACTTTGATTCATGATAGTTCCCATGCAAATGGAGCAGGCAGAAAACGAAATGTACATCTTGGAGCTGTTTAAAACAGGAGCAACTACCAAAGAAAACAATGAAAAGGCCGAGGTTATTCCAAGAATTCGAGTATAGTGGTAAAATAATTACGTATTTTAAAAGATTGTCAGTTTTCCACCTTACAATTGGTTTGAATGAAAAATTACATAAAAATAAAAGGCCAGTTTATTAGCGAGTCTGCTCCATCTTTACATGGCAAGTTCGAATAGTACAGTTCAATTGAACTCAAATTACAAATTGTCGAGTAATCTGGAGATCAGTCGATAATGAATTTGAAAAAATAGTAGGTACACTGCGAGCGGAGATAGGTACGGACGATGCTCTCTTTCTCCTTCAAGAAGGTCGATGATACAATGGATTTCCAGTCTCTAGTCTTATTTATAGTTATCGATTTCGCCGCAATAAGTCAAATTGAAAATTATTCAGAAGCAATTATCGAATTATACTGAATTACCGTACCGGAAATTCCAAAAAGTTACAAGTTTAAATTGTAAACGTTTTTACGGATTCTACTGAAGACGAATTACTTATGAGCCACAAATTTATTTAGTCAAGGTACGAATGTACAAGTAGTTGGCCAGTAGTTCTCGATCCAGGCAACTTCATGTGAATAAACAATACCGTTTTGATAGAATATTAATAGATAAGAGTGACGGTAATTGGCTTCCGCTTAAAGAGGAAATTCCAAAGCGAAATTTTAAAATGGAAAACATGCTCAAGAGAGAAATGTTTTGTTATCTTTAAAACATCCGAGAATTCCATAAACTATGCTTTCATAACACCGTGAAATATTTTCAAGTTACCGATTCGCAGATTAGCTTATTCTACCAAATGTATGAGAAAAGTATCTACCTAACAAAGGTATTCAAAATTGAAGAGGATTAATTTGACCCGATCGCAATGAGAAATATAGTAGCCAGCAAGCATCGATCAGTGGCAGAAAAACTCAAGATAAAGTGTTGTAAACGAACAATCAGCAATTAGGTACCAAAAATATTCCTAGAGGAAAAGCTCTTTGTTCGGTTATACTCACTGGCGTCCTCTGAAAAATGTACTTCTTCCCTTGAGTTCAAGATAAAATTGTCTGAACAAATTATTACAACTGTACTTCAATTCTCTTATACAATCCAACTGAACGAATTCTCAAGAAGAAACTATTCAATCGCGTTCAAAGATGTAAATGATAGCGAGTTAGTACACATAAATCACAATCGGGTCAGTACATTTCATCATCAATATTTCTTGAATTTATCAACAATGACAAAAAGTATTGTATCACTATTTTTATTCCTCCAATTTACAATGAAAATTTGACGTTTGGTGCACTTATCACAGGTCTTACTCAATTCCAAAACGACGTAACAATTATTCATAGAAAACAACAATAACAAAACAAGGAAAATCCCGCATGCGTGCATTGTGCATGTATACACTTTTGTTGGAGATTCATAAATCAATAAAATAAATGAACCCAAAGAGTTTTATGAACTCTAGCGTAACTGCGGTCCTTTTCTTTTCCGTTTGACCTTGAGTCAACGCGAGTAAAACTATAAATAAAAAAATCAATCTGATGATGAATGGACCCACCTCATATTTTGTCTGTTTTGATAAATTCTTCCATTCTTTTTAATTTTTGTAAGAAAAAATATATTATGATTTGTGGGCACTGAAGTGGGTGTAGTTAGGGGGTCCGAGCAATCGCGCCAACGTACGCACATTTGAATTGGATACCTGCTAAGTTGAAAAGGTTGTGATAGGTTTTACCTAGGTGGGTTGTAAATTGTTTATTTCCTAGTTATTGAGGAAGGATCTGATGGAATGTAGGAGGCCAGTAGCCAGGTTGAAGGGGCTACTGTTTTTTCTCTGCTAAGGCTGCGACTGGGATGCCATTCGAATTCGAGCTGACTCCCTCGACCGACTGTGGACCTCAGCTGTTCTCAAAGTGATCCCGAAAATGTCCTCGTGGTACCGGTTTTCGTCCTGTAAACAGGGAAGGGACAATAGTGAGAAAATAATATAGGAGCACGCTAACTCGATGAGCTTCGAGACAAAGCAAAAATTTCCACTTGGGTTCAACATTCATTATGAGACATGCTCAAGTCACACACTAAACATCACATGTTCCTCCAAATCGTATTCAATGAGAAATCAAAGCTTTATTCGTGAATTGTCGATAACATCGTTATTTTCCTAGAATTCAATTGGAAACTGATATATTTCTTCGGAATACTTTTTCTATTCGGTTCGAAAACTATTTGCCTTGGATGTTGATGAAAATTAATTGTTTGATATTTTTGGGATGGATCTTGATGCTGGCAAAGCATTGTAGAGGCCGGAGCATCGGTGAGTCAGTTGGTGTGAATTTCCCGGATCAAGCGAGGTACCATGAGTACGCAGGAGAGCCGCCTGAATACGTCGATCCACCAGGAGAAGCCGAGAGACAGGTGATATTAGCTATTATATATTTTAATATAATAGCTTCTTTGGATGCTTAAGAAAACTCGTCTAAATGCATAAGTGGCGCGAAAAGCTGCTAGGAGGTTGGAAGGAAAGGGGGAAGGTCGCATCTGAAGGGGAAGTAGCAAATTTCGGTACTTGTCAATTAGACCCCCTCCCGAGGGTAACCAACTATCCCAAACATGGCGTGATGAATCGATTTTCTATATATCGATCTATATTATAACCTCCACGTTAGCGGTGTTTATAGGGTTTGTTAGATGTTTATAGGGTATAAAAATTGGTAACCTCTTTCGGGTTCTGAACTGAAAATTTTTATATCCTCTTCATGAATGGTTATTACCGTTGAAATAAATAAATAATTCTGAAATATGTTAAAGTCGGTGCAGGCTACGTTGCGATATATCGTATATATCGCTGTGCGATATATCGCTGTCCAAAGGGAAGGTTACGGTGCTAGTAAACAGGTCACCCTCGGGAGGGGTTCTAATTGACAAGTACCCAAATTTCTTTCCCTCAGACAGCCATTGTTATATTGCTTTATTTAATATAGCGGAAGTTTGTGTGAAACCACCTTTACATGTCAATAGACTCGCCTAGGCTTTTCCTTAAACTCCACCTCAACCTTCGGAAGTTGGGCCACGTAAAACGATGAGAAGATCAGCAGCTCGCACACTACGAGTCCCAACAATGATTGACCACAACCCAACTGGTTTCATGAGAGGAATCTAGAAAATTTTGTGACTCAGGGGGTGGACAAGGCAGGTTATCAATCAAGCAGACTGTCAGCTTCTAAAAAAAGTCTAGCAACTTCCCTTCCTTCGCTGCTGCTGAGGAAGAAACAAAAATAAATGTGGCAGACGAGACTTGCCACGAAGAGCTGCGGTGTACTCTAGCAAGGCACCTAAATAGACGGCGCAGACTATACTAGAGGCTAGAGTATTATTAGCGTAAACCATGCGGGTACCTTCAAACCCCATTTGTAGCATCCTTGTCTCACTGCACAAATTTACTTCCCTCGTTTATCAGGTGAGAGATGTGCAAGATCCAGTTGTGGATGAATACCAACAGAAGGGCGGCGTCCAGGGGGTCCAGGGGAACGCCAATGCGGCCAAAATTGATTATCAATCCACAGTAATTGGTAATAACGATGGAATGGAGAGCCTCCGCGGAAATGAGGTGAGTATTGGGTACAACAAACGTCTGGGAACAACTGCACCATTAGTTCACCTAGTCACGCTAGGCGTCAGGGCAGTCAAATTCCTTCCTTGATGGCGGCTCCCTTTTCACTGTTACAGCAGTGTTTCTTATAGCAGCCCTTATATATAGGTACCTAATTTTGGAGCGTTCTGTTCTGCTGTGGTTCAATACCAGTCGTTTTTACAACCTGAGCGAGAGCTAATATCTATTCAGCGTAAAATTTTGAAGAATACGATGCTGCGCGATATGAATCCTCTAAACTTCGTAAAATAGGATCCATAACAATAGTAATCCGTAAAGGAGATGATTCATATGAATGGACTGGCATTTTTTAATTTTGATCGAAAAAAATTAGGCCAAATTGGAGAGATTGATTATTCAAGGAAAAACCAACTAGAACTGCGACGGCTACTTGAATAACTAATTTCGACTACAACTACAAGACTGAGATCAGGAAGGTGATCAACAGAGAACGTCAATCATGATCATTTGTTACTATTTTTAGGGCTAACAGTAATAACAGAGGTCTAGAGGGAACTTATGGTGCAGTTGTCCCCAGACATTTGTTTAGATACCTAATGAAGTGGATTGGTGAAAATTTTCTCAGCAACTCTGTGTTATGTCCACTTCTTTACATTTCCATCAAAATTGCTAGCCCTATTATGCCTTATCTAATAGATATTGCCACTCTTTCAGGTGATGTTGGATAGGGGAGTGAAGGTTATGCAAGCAGAGAAGAAAGATGATGAAGCTGGTGAGCAAGATGGTGCAGAGCATGGAGACGAGTCTCTAAGGCAGAGCAACCAGGAGCAAAATGACAACGGTGACACGGATGGCTTCAGAAGACGACAAGAAAACGTCAACGAGGAGAATGCTAGAGCCAAAATAGGAGAGCCTGAAGGGGAAGCTGCATTAGCTAATGCCGCTTCTGGGTGAGATTGAGAACTTGCCAAAAGCTGTCTGATTTCTTTATAACAATGATTATTAGCAATCCCCAAAGCTTCTGGAGTTTCAGAAAACTAATTGTTGGTTTTAATGTTAATTTTGAACTCTGAATTGAACGCCAAGGCGGAAAAATGCCTGGAAGTATATATGGCCTAGAAAAAAGATTGTTTGCGTATTTTACCAAGAACGGTTACTACATTCAGTACCACCAGGATCTAAGGTGGCGTAATGTATACGTGCAACATCTAGCTACTGGCTGGGGAGTAACCAACTCCCAAGCACCCAATTCCGTCAACCACTTTCTATTGACAAGGCACTGAAGCTTAATTGATCATGCGAACAAGTAACAGACGTTGCGATAAGTTGTGCACAGATTTATTTTGAATGAGATGCTAGAGAAGAGCCAAATAATAAGCAACAAAATTGGAGCAGACGAGTTCAGCTTGCTGAGTTCAATGCTGTTTGAGAACTTGGTTTTTAAACTTCGTCCTGCCTTACAGGTATGACTCTGCAAACGGGGCTGCCATTGGACGGGTGAACGAAAACGCCTACACAGGAGCCGAAATGAGTTACGACAACTACGTCCAAGATCAGGAAAAAGTGGATGCTGTCGAAGGTGATGCACCCGGTGGGGTAGCTGGAAACGAAAATAGTGCTCAACCTGCCCTGTACGAGCAGGGGACGAACTGAAAATCCGATAAATGGACCAAAGTACAAGCGAGGTCCTGGTGGAAATGATGCAGCGAGATTTTGGCGTAGGATGAAGAAACTCGGATATTGCGCAGTTGTGTTAATCTAGATTCAAATTGAGAATAAATAGCGAAAAAATGGTGTTATATTATTATTTACCCTCAATGAGAGCATGTATGAGTCGACTGCTTGGTCTTCCATGTTCCCCTGCTCTTGGATGATATGCCTCAGAGTCTTGAACACGTGTTCAGCCATGGTGCAGTCCCCGCACACAAAAAAGTGTCCTCCTTCGGTGACAATCTGGTTGAATACGCTTTTGGCTTCGAGTTTCATTAAATCTTGCACGTATGTCTGCAGGCAAGAGGTACGAGCGTCACTAAAGTATGAAGACTTGGACGGTTTGCTGATGGCTACGCCATGGCCAGACAATGCAATTATACTCACTTTTGGTATGCCAGGTTCTCGGGAAAGCGCCAAGAAGACCCGGCTTAGCACGCCTTCTTTCGCCATTGCCGCCTTCTCCTCCCTATAGAGGTCCAGTATTCCTTGCTGGCATCCGAAGAACAGGGACATCTTGCCGAATTTCCCAGGACCTACAGACAAATTTGAGTTCGTGCTGAATAGCCAAGATGTAGGTAGAAATATAACATTTTCTCAGGGGGTATCCAGGAAATGTTTCGACATGAGCATCCGTCCCTAGACAACACCTTCGAGTCCTTACTGCCCAAGTAAGAATGGGGAATTGCAATCCCGAGCATGTAACTTCAACTCTACAATATGGCAGGTATATTGTCGTGTGTATTGTGCCACCACCTTGCTGTCGAATCAATGTGAATTCAGCAGTTCAGGCGTGTACTACAGGTTGATTGTAAAACTAGTGAAACATGGACTGGTGGAAACTTGTACAGATGAGCACACGACTCGGGTTGCTATTCGTTTAGTAGAAACGCCCTATGACCACAATTCTTTTTGTCTCATTCATTTTTCTCAGATTAAAGCAGCATTGCTCAATGCTGCATGCTAAGTATGTTAAGTTGTTAGCATGTTAAGTTACAAAATTCTGTGCGTTTTCAATAAAACGAACATAGAGCAAATGCAAGAAATTGTTTCTTTCCTCTTCCGCCAGTGCTTTTCGCCGTTTAATTTGACGTACCCAATATTTCCACGTTATCTCAAACTAAGCGTGTTTCTTGAAAACGGAGAAATCGTGGAATCAAAATCAATACACCCCCCCAAAGTTAATTCACATTTTAGATACCACAAACGCAGTTTGTGTTGAATGAAGAGGTGGGTCATGCAGTCGTTGAGTATAATTGCTACGCCATGAGAAGTAATTGTGGGTTTGTCTAATTCGGTGATATTCAACTAATTTCGTAGTTGAGCAGTGAATACAGTGGACGTACACTGGAGTGGAGAATAATAAAAAATAATACAAAATCGTAGGGGAAACGGCGATTCTGATGCACTTGATGATCAAAATAGAAAATTGACTTGTTTGAATTATACGAAGTGAATAGACCACCCCTCGGAAATTCCTCGTTAAATAATTTTTCTTGCAATTTGGCATTCAAAATTTTATAATTTTGTAAAGCTTCTTAACATTTTTTTTGGTGTGACAAATTCGCACGAGGAAATAAATTAAAAAGAAGGGCCGACTGGGCATTAAAAATGTTATTCATGCCAACGTGTGGTGGAGTGAGGGGGAGAGGAGGGTTGAAACAACTGAGATTGGATGAGGCGGACTGAATATCAGGATAATTAAATCAACCGGCAAAACAACTTTTGATTTCTCTTTATATTATTTTACCCAACAACATTAAATAATATGGGCCTAATATCCTACAACCCCATTAGTTCTACAGTGTTCCCGCCATTCACGTCATTCCTCTTATCATAACCAGAATCTTCGTGCCGCTTGACCAAAAGAAAAACAATTTTTCCAACATGGTAAATCCGGTTTTGAGGTGAGAATTACAACTCGGGCGATCGTCCACACAAATCAGACATAAATATATCCGGAATGACTATTTTCATGCGTTTGGAAGAGGGTATCAAAGGGGGGAGGGTGTTTCTTAATATTGCAAAATTGTACTAAAAATTGCTACTATCAACAGAGGATTGGGTGACTATTCCATGACCATGTATGCACAATGTGGATGAGCATTAATTTACAATTAATTCAACCAGTTCACTGCTTCAACCTGTGAGGACTTGGGGAGGGGTTAACGTGTGGATGGGTGCTGACGATATCGACCAGCCAGAAGGTCGAAGAGTAACGAAAGAGAGTTCTGATATACGTACCGATATCTGATATCACTAATTTACAAAGTAGAAATCTCAGGTTATACATATTTTTTTGAGATGAATTTCATAAGTCGAGACTGATTATTAAATTGGATAGTGTTCAGACTATCACGATAAGTATTTATTGGAGAAAAACCTACCGTTTAGACTTCTTTGGGCAAGCCTATGTTGCCAGAACCCTCGGAAGGGAGCAATACCCGTCCCAGGGCCCACCATGATGATGGGAGAAGATTCTTTCTTCGGCAAGTGAAAATTCGGGGCGCTGAAAATGCAAATGAAAATCAAAATTCAGTTGCACGCAGGCATAGGTAGACAAACAAAAGACATCTTTTTTATATCTTCTAATTTTTTTTTCTTAATTTAAAAATTATTTTATTTGCAAAAAACTTACCTTCTGACGTAGATGAACAAGTCTTCTCCAATCGTGAGGTCGTAGAGGTAATTAGACGCGACGCCGTAGTGCACAGGACCGTTGCCTCCTGAGAGATGCGAAAGAAGAAATTCTTACACGAATATTTCAGATATAATCAGAGCAAATGCGTCCTAATAACGATTTAACGCTAAGCATAGTAAAAGTACCTCTGATTTTAAAACGCTGGCGACCATAATAATTGAGAACTAATGCAACAACTAAAATGGGTTTCTATAGAAGACTAAGGGATGGTTATCTCACAGCATTAATATTGTCAAAATTACTAATAGTTGGGCACAGTGGCAAGTTTGTTTTCTCAAGAAGGCCTTCTTTCAGTTCTTTTCGAATCACGCCGAAACAAGTCGTCATGCGATAAACCTCACTATTATCTCTTAAAGAAAATTCCACATTGAGTGGCGTACCAAACAAGACCAATGCGGCCATTCAGCAATCATGGTCAGCCAAACACAGGCGACTTTTGTAAACTTTGCCAAGAAATATGAGCAGGTTGAAAATTTCAGCGTCAATTGAAGATTGCCTTACAATCAAGGCAGGTTACTTATTGTAAATATAACTCCGAAATTCTGTCAAACCTACTACAATGTGAAATAAGTTTCCTTCAGAGATAAATATGAATTCTAAGCCAAAAGAGATATGTGCTAGGACCTGCATAACGGAGGAAACTTTGAGCACCAAGCCGTTAGTTATTCAGGTGAGATTTCTAGTTCATATTCAGTGGGTTAATACCTGACTTTACCACTTCTTGCGCCCTATGAGGCCAGGATTTTTGAATTCACGAATAGGTAGATACTCTTAGAGCAAGACAGCAACGAAATCTGTTCGGCGAAATGTTGACATACCTTGCGTTCTGTATTTGACGACAGCCACAGTGAGATGAATTTGATTGGCGTAGAGAGCTGGGGATGATGAAATGGAATAATACCTGCGAAAAAACAGCCAACGATTTTTCAAAACCACAAACAAATAAGTTTTCGTGTTTTGAGAAAGAAAGTATTAATTTTGTTATTATTCGCTTAGGCGATCCAAGGACTCTGCTTACCTTGGTTGTAGAGGTGTTAGCTGTGCTACTAGTAGGGCCGGGAGTGGTTTGACGGAAGGAAACTCCTCAAAAACTTCCAGCAGGTTCGGAAAAGACCAATGCCTCCAGTCCTCATAGGCCGCTGAATCCTTACGTACGCCACAAAAGGAGATTAAAAAAACGCTGCAAATTCTTACACACGGGTTGGTTATTCCTCGGTCCAGGCGCATGGAGACTCATTGCTTAAACATGGGGAAAATGGGGGAAACAGTGGGTGATGCGGGTCCCGGACCCATTCCAATCGATTCAGGGCCCAAAATTTAGTGGAAAATGATGCCCCACACCCCCACATTCGAAATGGGTAGATAGGCACCCACGTTGACCCTTAAACTCATCCACAGGGCGCCAATCCGGGACCCGTCCCATTGGATTCAGCGTCCAAAACATCGTGGAAAATGATACCCCACACGCCGAGGTACCAGAAATCCCCAAAACACATTCAAAATGGGTAATAAGATACCCAATTTGACCCATAACCTCTTCCAGTGGGTGCCAATCGTTCTGGGACCCATTCCAGTAGATTTAGCGTCCAACATTTAGTGGAAAATGATACCCCACTCGTCTCGATTGCCCAAAATCTTGAAAATCCATTTTTCAAAAAACATTTTGACACCTACCCCGCCCAAATTTGGTCTGATCGGGTTGAAATGTTTCGAGGACCAACTAGAGCCGGAAACGGGTCCCTGACCAAAATGTCAGATTTTTAGAAATTTTGCTACTACCACGGACGGTGGACGGACATTTGACTTCTTTGATCTAGACACCTTGAAACGCCCAGGAAAAAAAAATTGAGCCAAATCGGTCAACACCTTTTATAGTTGATTCGTTGATTAATCAAGGAATAACCAACCACAACAGTGAGTTTACGTTCTTAACTACATTCTACGGAGCAAAATGAATTGTTCTTCATGCTTACCGTAGCTAAGTGGTTGAGAGTTTTCTGTTCTGTTTCATCCGAAGCGCATGAGCTGAAGAATTGAAGGAGGTTTGGTGTTGGTGGGGTCGTGATGTCCAAGAACCTGAGAAGAAGCGTCCTCAAAGAGCATTTGGGCAACTTCTCGTGGGGTGTCCAGTTTTTCACGATACCTTCGATCCACAATATACAATTCTTCATAATTATTACAAAATGGATGACGTCTTGAAGAGAAAATTACGCTGCAAATTCTTTCACAGGGATTAGTTGGACCAGGAGCATGGAAACTCATTCCTATCGATTCAGCGTCCAAAGTTAAATAGAAAATGGTACCTCACACGCCTAGGTTCCAGAAATCTCGAAAACCCACCTTTGCAATATGTACCTAGATAGATACCCATTTTGACCCATAACCTCTTCCGCTGGGCACCAATCATTCCGAGACCGTCTCATTGGATTCAGCGTCCTAAATTTAGTCGAAAATGATACCCCACACGCCTAGGTCACCAAAAATCTCGATGATCCATTTTTTAAAAACACATTTTGACCCCCTCTCCCGGATTTCAGCTGTTTTGGCTGTCTCTGAATTAAAAGCCCTTCGATATTTTCTTCTGAACAATTGAATAGTACGTACATGTTTTTAAATAGAACACTGAACCTGGGCAGGACTATCACCGTAGGTCCAAATCCACCAGAGGTGGATGCTAACAACATCAACTATGAAGTATAGTCAATTTCCCGCGAGCAATGCGAATATGCAAGAGAAAATCAATTGAATTGAATTATTTTGGGTGTATTCCCCTATGTCAGGTTTTTGGCAGAAAATTGGTCAGCAATAGCTGATAGTTGATTTGACTAATCTCCAGATAACGGCGCTCGAAACCACATAATTTCAAAATGGATTTACAATTGCAAATATTTCAGGTGGTCACGATTGTTTCCCAAATTGAATTTAAAATGTGGCAGACCCATATAATAGAGTGTTCTGCACTTGTAGACACTTACGTATATTTTTCTTGAGGAACCATCATAAAAACCTACACAATTTTCGAAATGTATTACCACATTGATACCAGGAAACACGTCTAGGTCCATCAGCAGGTGACATTCTGGTTAATTTCTAAAATATTTGATTGTCTCTGAGCATCGATGTCAAAAGTTTATGGTCAGACGTTTAGTCAAGACATTTTTAGGTATTAATCGGAAATTTTGACGACCATCCGACGACAACCAAATTATATCAAATGGATGTCCTGGCCGTGATTTACGGGACATGAACTTCAATGCCGTAAAAGTGAAAAGAAAGGGGTTTTAAGGAACTACGATGGAATTCTGAACAGGAATGAGCCAAATGGCTGGCCTTGGCTCGATTTCAACCTGATCCCCGATCAACATTTACAGAAGGACTTACAGTCATTCTCAAGAAGAGATTTGAGTCAACTGTAGAATAGCTTTGTGGCTGATGGTTTTATGAGAAAGTAAAAACCTGTTGAAGAACATAGTTCCAACCTAATATCTAGTAAATTAATGCCAACTGATTTGCCGATAGAAAAGTTGAAAAATTTCTAATAATGATGATAATGAGAGACAAGTAGAGTTACCATCTGGAGTGTGAGTGGCCTTGAGGTTTTGAAGTTGTACGGGTTTGTCAGGATCGATCGGGAGGTCGAGATGAGTGATGATGCCTTCCACGAGTTCTTTCTTATTGCAAGCAAGGACTCCCACGTGGTCACCTGGTTCGTACTCAATTCCACCTTTGATCCCGATTTCAAGGAGCAGAGTCGTCCTTGCAGAGCCTTTGCCGTGGAGGTTCCTCTTTCCAATGAGCGGGCATTTGTAGACCTTCTTGTTGTGGCAGTGTGACAGTGCAGTGAAAAATGTTTAGTCGAGTGAAAACTCATGAACTGCTGTAGAAAGGGATTCTATCTTCCATTCTTTTAATGGTACAGTGAGAGAGTAAGGCAAACAATAACTATAACACGTATTTTTCTTGAGAACTTGATAGAGAAATCAGAGGGGTTGGTTATTCCTCGGTCCAGCAGCATGGAGACTCATTCAAATCGATTCAGCGTTCAAAATTTCGTGGAAAGTGTACTTCACACGCCTAGGTATCAGAAATCTTGAAAACCCACCTTCAAAATAGGTACCTAGATAGATACCCATTTTGACCCATAACCTCTTCCAGTGGGCACCAATTCACCCGTTTCATTGGATTCAGCGTCCAAAATTTAGTCGAAAATGATATCCCACACGCAAATCCAGTTTTTGAAATACACATTTTGATCCCTAACTCACCCTCCCCCCAAATTTAATCCGATCGGGGTGAAAAGTTTCGAGGTCCAAGAGCCGGAAACGGGTCTCTTACCCAAATTTCAGATTTTTAGAAAATACTCTACTATCAAAATCGGCGTGGACGACGGACGGACATGCGCTTATTTTGACCTAGGCACCTTAAAATGCCCAGAAAAAAATTTTGGTCTGAATCGGAGAGATTGACTTTTTGCATGAAAATATAGGTTGATTATTCAAGGATTAACCAATCAAAATAGTAAACCCTTGCTAAGGGTGCTTGAGTGACATGTCTTTCAAAAGTATCGCCACTAGTAGGTGCTTGCTGAAATATTGCAAGATGGACTGTCAAGGTGGATCTGCACGTCACCTTCCATTGCAACGTTGACTTCATGCAATCTGAAAAGTTTGCCATTATTGAATTACAGATTCTGCCTTTCTCGTTAATGTAAGACTTTGCATTCATTAAATATTTTTTGAAGCAAGGTAAGCTGCAAACTCCATCCCACTACACTCCGACAAGATTTCGAGATAGTAATAATTTATGTCACCCTCAAGTTTCAAGTACTTTGGATCAACATTTTAATAGCTATGCAGCTGTAACGGTCTTCAACAGTCAAGTACTTTCTGCAAGTGCTACACCAGCAGCAACCGTGATTTTTATCGTCAGTGTCTGTTCTTACTTTTTAGTGATTCTAACAGCTGAATCAGGATATTTTTATTAGAAGTAACTTTAATTTATTTAACAATTTTTTTTATTGTCTTTTTGGTCTGAACGTTGTTTTTAGTTTCTTTTGAGTAGAATGAGCAATAGTTGAACTGTGTCTTTTATTCGTTTCAGTTTCTTTTTCTTTCTTTTTTTATTTTTTCCACTTGCTTTTAGCATGAAAGAATCTATGCTTTTAATCTTAGTGTATAACAAACTATAGTATGACGGGCGAGATAGGTAAAGCAGCCAGCACAGCTTCTCATCCCCTACCGCGGGCTTGTAGCCCATATTGGGGATTATATTTCCAGCTTTTTTTGTAACTGTAAACCATGTCTAATTTAAATAATTTGGAAATACAAATTAGTAGATAAAATGAATTGTAGAAACAAGACCTCTTCAGCCTCCCATTGTTTCCAAAATTCACCACCTCCCTTGAAATGTCCTAGATTTTCCCAATGTCAACAGACTGAAAAAGACGCTCCTCCAAAACAACACCTAATGCCTGTCTCTAAAACAAAGCATGTAAAAAAAAAAGTTTTTTACTTGAGGAGTAAGAGGTGCAATCCAACTCAATATATAACCTCACCCTTATCGATGTCGTCAGCAGCCGCCTCAACGAACCTGACAGATGCAGCGGAAATCGCTTCAGAGTGCAATACATTGGTGGCCTCTGTGAACGTTTCATCGTCTAAGCAAAACGTATCGCACGCTACCTGAAAATTATCGAAAAATGACACGGTTAAATGAACCGAACAACTAAAATGTATCATGACATTGTTTGGCACAATGAGGTTGATGAACGAAAATAACTTTATTTAGATTCTGAACTGTTTTTGAGTGACTTTTTGATACGTTTATTGTGACGTCACAAAACTATCGATTATCTCGCTTGACAGGGACATATCGATATATTAGGACGCCATGACAGGGGCCCCCGACAGTGCATATGTACCTTAATTTGAAAATTGTTCATTGAATTACATTGAATACATTAGTTATGAGAAAACGAAGATCAATAGGTACAGGGAATACAGGAGGCCAACTTTTTTGTAAAATGATCAGAATGTTGTACTTTTTTGTGGGCAAATGCGCCTAAAACATGGATTTATTAATTAAAAAAAAAAAAAAAAAAAAAATGGCGCTAAATGCCATTATAAATTATTCAATTTCAATGAAAATCAGACACACATGACTTCTGACAAAGCGTGTTATTAGAACTGTCTGGGAAAAATGTGAACGCCTTCGTGAGTAATAGGGTAAAACCGTGATTTTTTATGACCCATCTCAGCAACCAGATCAGCTATCGTCTAGAAAACGTTTTTACCTTGTAGGTCTAGGTTTAGAGAAACCACTGAGTTTTTTTTCCAACAAATTTCGACAATCACGTCTATTTTCAGAACGGTTTTACCTAGTAGGTTATTCGTATCAAGGGTTGTTTATATTCGTCCCAGTTGAGTAAAGACAACTGAATAAAAAACGACAAAAAATTAAAAATCTTGATAACGCAAATACTTGCCGTGATTTTGGGGCAAACATTCACGCGCGACGCAACAAATCGGAAACCGAGAAAACAAGCAAAACATATCGGCGGCTCTCATCGCTGCGTTTGCAGTCCGCGGTAGCGGATCTTATCATCTTCAATAGTTATTTTTATCAGAAGAATATTTTTTTCGCTCAAATGTTTGTTTTTGTTGGTGATTAGCTATCAAAGACAATACACGTGTATCCGCCATAGTGATTTCTGGACTAGATACTGAAATAAGAAACGGGAATGGTTATCGGGTTCCTCTGAAGTAATGTGAGTCACAAGTGCAAGTAAACAGCAGGGATGATCGATACCGGGGGAGGATCGATATGAGTTCTAGGGATGGGATATAAAATATAATAAAAAAAGAATATAGAATAAGAAAAATATCAATGATGACATCGATGTTGTGTGGCCCATTCAACCATCGATGTTTTTCGATGTCGATGGTAGAAAGCCCGAAACATTGATGTTAACATCGATGTTTGATATACTTCCTTATTTTTGGACATATTCAATTAAAAAAAAAAAAATCTGGTGCGCACCATCATATTCTCTAGGTAGGTCAGTAGGTGAGGTAATATCGATGTTGGGGGAGGCATCATCGATAATATCGATCGCATCGGTGAGGCGTAACATCGATAGCCGATGTTATCGTCACTTCTCACCATCAATGTTCAACATCGAATATCGAGCGGAAAAATCGATGTTTTGCTAACATTGGACATTGATGTCCCATCCCTAATAAGTACTAGTATCGGTATCAAAAGAATGGTATCGATACGAAGCAAGTATCGAATAAAAAGTATCGATACCAACTAATATAATAACAAGACAACCCCTAGCCAAAGCAGGGAAGAGGGATCTCTCTCCGAAGCTTCTGGCGCTTCGAGTATATTCGAGTCTATGGTATATACTCGAAGTTCTGGCCGAAACAAGTGTAGCAGCCTTTAGGAGAGGGCCTTCTTAATTCTTAGTTGGTAGTTTCTAACAAAAATTTGAGGTACTGTTATTGTTCGATACTTTTGTCAATGATACCAAATACCAAAATGATCGGTATTGGAAGAAAGGTATCGATACCGTCTCGATATCGATCAGTATCGTTCATTCGAGTTCTGAGTGTTTTGAGAAATAATGACGAAGAGAAAAAGAAAATTTCAAAAATTGGAGAGGGAAAGGTGTTCGGATTAAAAACAACGCGAATACTGCGGAAACTTCTGAGCCGATTACTGGCTGTTCAACTTTGACGTCTACCCCTTCGTTCACATTGATTCGTCTTTACAAGATAGAAAAAATCCCATGGAAAGAAAATTATGTATGAGCGAGAGTGCCTAACTTGGCAGCCATTGGAGCATGGAAGAAAGTAGGTATATAGAAGTATTATGGAAAATATATCGATATATTCGTTCTCAAAGTGACGTTATGTATGAGTTGAAACTGGGTAAACTAAACTAAAAACTAGGGTAAACTAAACTAAAACTGAACTGAAAAGCAGTAAATCGATATATTTCTAAGGGCGGGTTGATGCCGACCTCAACCAAAACCTTTTTTTCCATGCATTGCAGAGATTGCGCTCCTGCTATCTTCTATCAACTAATCCGAAACCCCCCAACATATCCAGTATCAAACGATTCAGTGGGATTTAAAGAATTAAAAAAAAAAAAAAAAGAAAATGCGAAAAAAAATTGTTTTCGACTTAGGAGGGCCCTTAATTTAAAACAAACCTAAAATCCTCGGACCAGGAGCATGGAGACACATTTCTTCAACATGGGGAAAATGGGGGAAACAGTAGGTGTGGTGGGTGCCGGATCCATTCCAATCGATTCAGGGTCCAAAATCCTCTTCCAGTGGGTGCCAATCGTTCCGGGACCCGTCTCAGTGTCCACAATTTATTGGGAAATGATACCTCACACGCCTAGATCGCCGAAAATATTAAAAATCCATTTTTAAAAATACACATTTTGACCCCCCCCCCCCCCTCTTCCGACAAATTCAAATTTGATCCGATCAGACTGAAAAGTTTTCAGGACCAACTAGACCCGGAAATGGGTCCTTGCCTTGAATTTAAGATTTTTAGAAAATTTTCTACTAAAAAATTTCTACTAGAAAATTTTTGCCGTCGGCGAGGACGGCGGACGGACATTTGACTTTTTCGATCCAGACACTCTGAAGCGTCCAGAACGACATTCTGGACCAAATCGGAGAGATTGACTTTTTGTATAATCACCCAAAACGATAAATTATCCGGTTGCCCGATAAAGGAAATAACGCTTTATAATCCGTGTATCCGTGTATGTAACCATGTAGGTTTACTAAATGTGGAAAATGTTAGATAATCAAGAGAAAATTGTGTTGTGCGCGTTGAGAGCAGTTTCTCTTGATTTTGAATCAGCACAATGTTTTGTTTGTTTCACAGCTCGGTGGAGTTCACCATCTTGTTTGCTTTCCATTCTACCAAGGGAAACTGGTTGGGTGCGATTTGGCAAAAAGTTTCTTCATCAACTTCCTGATTCATCGCACAAAATGGAAGCGACTGGGGGTTCCTCGAAGCGTCTAGTATGTTGGTTTACCATCTTTGGAATAATACTTCAAATAGGGCTTCAGTTCTCGGGAAAGGATAATGCTATGGGCATTCGTATATTTTTCATAGAGGTCCGTGACGTTCGCAGGGCCTACGGGATGTCCAAGTACGACCTCCTTCGGAAAGCGAAATTCCTATTTCAGGGGTTAGAAGTGTTCAGGGCCTGTATGAGAACCGTCAGGAACTGGAGGGACCTGGAGAATTGAATGACTTTACCCTTCAAGGATTCGTCCTACGAGAAACACTGGAAAAGGGAGATTTTGGATCGAAAGCGAGGTGAATGCGAATCTGTCATCGTTTACCTGTCAAAGATGAATAACATATTTAGCCTGCTCGCTCGGCCCTTGTCCGAATACGAAAAATTGGTAATCATTGAAGACAATATTCATCCCGATCACCAGATAGCCGTCAGTCTACGTCACTACGAGAACATGCGGCAGCTAGAACAACTTCATCTCAGACTGAAAAGGAGCCGATCAAAGGCATTTTCAAACACATTTTGACCCCCCCCCCCCCCCCCCCCCCCACCATGTGGTCCATCGGGCTGAAAAGTCGGGGACCAACTAGAGCCGGGAACGGGTCCCTGACCAAGAATTCAGATTTCTAGACAATTTTCTACTACCAAAATCGGTGGTACTTGTTTTGATCAGGACACCTTGATACGCCCAGAAAAACAATTTGTGGCCGAATCGGAGAGATTGATTTTGCATAAAAACATAGATTGATTATTCATGGAATAACCAACCAAATTTGGCGAGATAATAATTATTCAATGAATAACCAACCATATGGGGAGTTCCTCCGATCAGGGTCAGTTGAGTTTGACTCGGAGTCACCCATTGTAGCCAATGAAAGCAACACATTAATGAAAATGCGTGCATAACTTCTTTTTGGTTGATTATTCCGTCCACGCTGACTTTGGTAGTAGACAATTTTCTAAAAATCTGAAATTTTGGTCAGGGACCCGGTTCTGGGTCTAGTTGGTCCTCAAAACTTCTCAACCCGATCGGAACAAATTGAGGGGAGGTCAAAATGTGTTTTCAGAAAAATGGATTTTTCTACTACCTTCTGGACGCTGGATCCGTTAAACGAGCCCCTAACCAAATATCATTTATTAGAAGACTTTCTGCTTTCAAAATCGGCAAGGACGGTGGACAGAAATTCGCCTATTTTGATCTAGACCAGGGTAGTGGACAATTTTCTAAAACTCTGAAATTTTGGTCAGGGACCCGTTTCTGGGTCTAGTTGGTCCTCAAAACTTCTCAACCCGATCGGAACAAATTGAGGGGAGGTCAAAATGTGTTTTCAGAAAAATGGATTTTCGGGATATCTGTTATCTAGGCGTGTGGGGTATCATTTTCCACTACATTTTGGAAGCTGAATTCAATGAGTCAGGTCCTGGAGCGATTGGCGCCCACCGGAAGTGGTTATGGACGCTGAATCGATTGAAATGAGTCTCCATGTGCCTGGTCCGAGGAATAATCAACCCCTGTGAATGAACTTTTTCCACAAAACAATCGTTTGTCCACTTTGAAAAAAATAATTACCAATTTGAGGGAGCTCGAAGGAACGCTTTCCGAAACAAGGAACGTACACATTCCTTGAATTAAGAATAAAAAATTCCGTTAGGAAAAACCAATCTGCATGATTCATCTAAGTAACATTTCTCCTTCAAAATATTTCTTCCCCATTTGAATATAATTGCCTAATATCCCAAAGTGACAAGTCATTTAGACAAAAATATTTAGTTGAACTTAGTTCTTACCTTGAAGACTTCCGGCGCCCATTTCTTGAAAGCTCCTTCTTGGCAACACATTTCATCCCCAGTAGTGAGTTTTAAGAGCCTCTCACCTCCCAACTCACCGAGCAGGTTATCGACGTAGGAACCAAAAGCGCCGAAATTAGGATAAGCACTCGATCCCAAACCGAACACTGCGAATCTGAAAGCATGATCATTTAGATATTTGAAAAAGGAAAAAATGGACGGCAATTGAAGTGCTAATGATGACGAGGAGTTGATAGTTGAATTCGGAATGATGAGATAATTATACTCGCACTCTAGAGGCCTTTTGAAATTCATTTGGCACACAGGTCCTATGTCTCTACAGAAAAGAGAAAGAGTGTTTATTTGGGTATATCGTCAAAATCTTGAATCCAATCAAGCATCTGTCTGGTTCCCACTAGTTTCACTTTTGGAACGAATGATGGACTGTAATATTTACTTAACAGAAAGTGAAGACTCACTGACCGCACGTTGCTGAGCGGTCCGAATACGTCGGCGTCCGTTACTGATCCACGAAACGAATCTGTCCTTTCCAAAGAAGCCACGTGATCGATTTGGCTATTGGCTTTGATGAACGAGGCAGAGCTCGCCAAACTGGAACCATCGAAAGTCAGTACTAATCAATCAGTGCATGACAATTTGGCGATGACTTTTAACGGAAGTTTCAAACATATCAAAACACATCATTATGATGCACAATTAAACCTAATCCTCAACATTCAAAATATTTATAACACCGAATCGTTTAAATACGTTTAGTAAAACTGCAAATTCTTACACAGGGGTTGGTTATTCCTCGGACCAGGAGCACGGAGACTCATTCCAATCAATTCAGCGTTCAAAATTCATTGGAAAATGATACCCCACACGTCTGGGTACCAGAAATCTCGAAAACACACATTCGAAATGGGTAGGTAGGTACCCAGCTTGACCCATGACCTCATCCAGAGACGAAATTCCAGATTTTTAGAAATTTTTTTACTACCGAAGTTGACAAAATGTGTATTTCAAAAAATGGATTTTTGATATTTTTAGCAATTTAGACATGTGGGGTATCATTTTCGACTAAATTTTGGACGCTGAATCCGATGAGACGAGTCCCAGAACGATTGGAACCCACTGGATGAGGTTATGGGTCATAATAGGTACATATCCACCTATTTTGAATGTGGGTTTCTGTGATTTCAAGTACCCAGGCATGTGGGGTATCATTTTCAACTAAATTTTGGACGCTGAATCGATTGGAATGAGTTTCCTTGCTCCTGGTCGTTTTTATAAAAATTCTACATTCTTAGGATACTTCCGGCTCTTTGTTTGTTTAATAACGTATTCGAATTATAAACATGAATGCCTCATTCTTCATAAACTGTCCCTCACCCACCCATCCAGTGCTTGAAATGGTGCAGCATAAAATATGATTTTGATAATATTTTTACGGTTGGAACTTGGAACCCTTCTCTAGTTTCAATAGTAGATTCCATTCGCTCACTTGGTAGACGTGTGGCCATTAGACATTCCATGTTCGTCCATCTTCATTGCGTACAGGAACTGGGCAAAACTCTGAGGATTTACACAAAACGTAGTTTAGTTGATAGGCACTCATGTGGATAACAGAGAACATAGAACAGATAACGACCATTGTACAGTCACGACGATCCCCACGAATATTACACTATTCCGTACTATGAAACGGATTTGACGGTACTGAATTAACGCCCAATGTTGATCCATTTTCTTCCGTCACGTAAAGTTACTCTCAGAGGCCGAGGGGAAAGGGAGACAGGTCAATTTCTTCCTATATTTTCTCACCTTATAATAATTATTAGAACAATACGCAATATAAATGCATAGTACTTCAGGCGATGAAAACCAAGATAAGTGGTGTTTTTAAGTCATTTGTATGTGCCAAATGCATGTTCTACAATGCATAACTTCGAGATGAGTGAGTACTTAATCGGTAGTGTTGGGCTATCAACTCGAAAACTGTCAATTTTGAGGAAGTAAATGTTCATTTACGAACGATTGTTGTAGGGTAATAAAAATGGGATTTCAAAAAATAATTATAAAAAATTCTATAAGCCCATTTAAGTATCCATGCCGAGAAGGGAAGTGCAGAAGGAAATTATGAGGATGGAAAACTTAGAAAATAGGCTCAGTCTGAAACTGTATTTAGATCCTCATCAGCGGCTCTACAGCAACAGGGCTCTCTGGTGGGTCTTGTCATTGCACCAAGTGATAATGTGTTCTATACTGAATCAAGCCAATTTTTGTCGTTAACTAACTGAATGTATCAATTTGAGCCTTTTTTTAGTTGCCTAACACTACTCAATACTTTATACACACTCTACGGAGCTACGATTAAATTAATATAATTATTTCAACCTCCATCAAATTGAATCTGGAATGTTAGCTTCAGATTTCATCAGTAACATGTTCCGCAGGGTCCCAGTTTTTGACAAGGCTATACAGTAAGTAACGAAAAAAAGTCACAAAGATGCAAAACATTGGTTTTATTGAACACTGAATCAGAGTACCTGTCCATTTTCCGGTGGGTCACCATTGCCAAATGTTGATGCCACAACAAGCAGGAGCGCTTCGTGTTCAATTTTGCTGGTGTCGTATTCATCCATCGACAGCACCTATCGACCAAAAACTACGGCTAGTTTTCCACAACGACTTCGAAGGAAATGGGTGAACGTGAGGCCAATAGTCAAAAGACCGGGGCTTCCGAGAACTTGCACTAACTTACTTGCGAGTGAAAAGCGTGGCCGAAGATTTCGGCCAATTTTTTGGCGTACATTTCAGATTTCCCAGTTTCCGTCGCGTACAATATCGTCGCTTTGATCCTTTTCGAGAGAGCGCTCCCAAAAAGTTTAGACGTGAATTTAACCGCTCTGAAATAAAATGAGAAATGTGAGTGTTTGTGGTGCCGATAAAACGCGCGGCGGTCAAGATTGGGGTACAATGTAAAAACCTCGATAACCCCGAATAAATAATAACATCCAACAAACATGAAAAATTTATCAGGGCTCGTGAAGGAAGCTGAGAAATTGCAGAAGAATATGCTGACACCAACCTCAATAACCTCTAATAAGTTTTATAAGGAAGGTCATAAGGAAAATATGTCGCATATGAATCGTCACTAATGAATATCACAAACCTTGCAATCTGTTTGAAACGGAATTTTCTTTTCTCCTTTTTGTTATCGCCGTCGGTTTCTTTCCAGATATGAGTTTTCCATGCTGGTTCCTGGAAATGAATACTTCCGAGGCTGTGTTAATCATCTTCCACAACTCTTTCAAAAATTGATGCGAGAAACCTTAACCTGTCAAGGGCAGGTTTCTGTCTGTCTTTGCTCTTTTCCGAAGTGAAAACTATAAGCCCCTCAGGCAGCTAGCGCTACCCCAAAATTTTAATTCCTGTAGCCTCAAAGTTTTAGGTGGCCCACCTAATCTTTCTTCGGAAGAGCAGCTTACACAGAATTACCGGTGCTTTATGTTAATTTATAAACCAACAAATCTTAGACAATTTTTTAAAATTATAGGCTCATAGTCTCCCCTCAAAATTTACCTACAACAGGAAGGTCGAACATGAGAAAGATTTGAAATTTAGCTGTGATCCAGAGGTATCTTCCCATTTGAGTAAGCTCGAAGAATGACGACCATTTGTTGGGTTAAGGTCAAAAAGCGAATAATTCTTCAATCGTGAGTAACTAAAAAACGAAGCCTGTTCAAATAAAACTCCTGGAATCTATCTACATTTCGCGGGATGACAAGCCCAACCTGGATCATGAAACAAAATCGTTTTGCGAGGTAAATTTCTAATTGGAGTGGAGTTAAAAGAGACAACTCCTAGACAGACGAGCCCAATGAGTGGCACCAAAGTCGGTTTGTTTAGCTGGCTGGACGAGCTTAAAGTAGAGGTCTAAAATCTAATTGGGTAGAGTTGTAACAATGAACGAGGCTGACCTGGTAGTGGTAGGCGGGGTAGAGGAAATAGTTGAGCATCTCCTGGTGGAAAACCGGAGTGGCAGAGCCAGAAAGAGGAGGGATGATCCACACCCAGTCAGCCGGACAGCCTCCTCTCAGCCGCTGCTCGTTCTCCAGATGCTTCATGAAACTTTCGCTTGCTGTATGGTGGTCGACTATCGTTGCGTTATGTAGCTGAACAATTTGAAGAAAAAAATCATCTGAAGCCGCTCAATCACTGTTTTGTTCGGTTATTCCTTGAATAATTAACCTATGTTTTATGAGTCTTCTTTACTAATGGGAGTTCTGAGAAATTGATGGTCGACAAAATGCAATGATCAGTTCTACGAGGTCTGCCCGGAAAATTCGTATAAAAGTGTAATAAAAATTACCACCAGACCAGGAGTATGGAGACTCTTTTCAATCGATTCAGCGTTCAAAATTTAGTGGAAAACGGTACACCACACGCCTAGGTACCATAAATCTCGAAAACCCGGTCCAAACCAAAACTGTGCCTTATGAGCTCCTTTTTGTTGGTTATTCCTCGAATAATCGACCTATGTTTTCATGTTATGGGTCAATATAGGTGTGTGTCTACCTATTTTGAATGTGAGTTTTTGAGATTTCTGACACCTAGGCGTGTGGGGTATCACTATTGGGGTATCCCACTAAATTTTGAACGCTGAATCGATTAGAATGAGTCTCCACGCTCCTGGTCCGAGGTTTTCGAATGTGTCCTCAAGCTCAAAGTTTGGTTTTTGACAAGCGATAACCTCGTATCACTGGTATCGCTGCAGATAAGCTGGGAGGAAACAGTTCAGCGCTCCAATTCGGAGAAATTTAACTAAAAGCACCCTGTGTATTTTAGCCGGTCGTGTTCTTACTAAATGGTTGTCGGTGTCGAGCACATACAGGAGTGTATTGGGGATTGTTAAGATGAAGTAGAGCGCCCAAGGGACCTCCCCAATCGCCTTACTCAACTACTAGAACACATTTATATGAAAAATCCGGACAGATCTCGTATTCACAATACCTGAAAACTATGGAGGACGGCAATGTTGACCTCCACGAGAACTCGATCTTTCCAAAGAGAAACTGCGGTTCTGGTGTCGAGGCCCATCTTTTGACCGAAAACCTAAAAGACAGTTCAATAAGACGCAAAAAAAAGAAAAAAAAAAAAAAAAAAATATATATATATATATATATAGGTATAGATTAGGGGTCTTCCAGGCTCAAGTACTAAAATAATGGGGCTTGCAGGCTCCGAACGGAGCCTGAAAGCGGAGTCCGTAAACCCGATTTGGTGGTCAATATAAGGGGTCTTGCTGCCTCCGTTTAAACATAAGGGGGTTTAAAGGCTCCTCGCGGAGCCTGTAAACGGAGTCCATTAGATAGAAATTGGTGGTAGGTTATGCGGGTCTTGTAGGCTCCAGTGCCAAGCTTTCGGACTCCGCTTCTGGGCTCCCCTTGGAGTCAGAGCGACCCCTTATTATTAACCACCAAATCGGGTTTTACGGACTCCGCTTTCAGGCTCCGCTGGTAGGTTTCCTTTCTGAAGATTTGTATCAGCCCTCGATGCGAACCAGCATGAAGAAAACAAATAAGCGTGAAGAAGGATTTTTGTCATGATTCGGAAGGTACCTATCATTGTTACTACCTTACCTTACTACTACCTAGTAGGGGTGTGTCGGTCCAGGTAATTCTTAGGAACGGTTTCAACGGTTACAGTGACAAAGACGTTACCGTTCCAACTTACCGGTACAGTTCCATTACCGGTACAGCAGGGTGTAACGTGGCTACCCCCTCCCACCCAAGAGAATCATTCTGTTCCCTAGGTATTCATCAAGGAATTCAGATGAGTGTTACAAAAACATGAGAATTAAAGGGAATAATAAATTATATTGTAATTGGATAGGTACCTACTTACAAGTTAAAAATAATTGACGAAGGTTCCTACCATCTCTCCATTTTACAGTGAAAACAGTTTTTCATTACAATTTAAATAATGCAGCACTATTGTTTTCTTTTGGGGGTAAGCGAGCTCCTCCTTTCAGACAATATCAACTCAGCTTTGAGAAATGCTGCTCGCAGGGTACTGACGTTGCAACCACGCACAGTCTCTCGTTGGCCACTTTTGATAAAAAAAATCTGCAAATTCTTACACACGGGTTGGTTATTCCTCGAATGGGGGAAACAGTGGGTGTGGCGGGTCCCAGACCCATTCCAATCGATTCAGGGTCCAAAATTTAGTGGAATACGATACCCCACACGCCTAGGCACCGGAAATCCCGAAAACACATATTCAAAATGGGTACTATATACCCAATTTGACCCATAACTTCTTCCAGTCGGTGCCAATCGTTCTGGGACCCATTTAATTGGATTCAGCGTCCAAAATTCAGTGGAAAACTATACCCCACACGCCTAGGTAGCAGAAATCCCGAAAACACATATTCAAAATATGTAATAAATACCCAATTTGACCCATTACTTCTTCCAGTCGGTGCCAATCGTTCTAGGACCCGTTTCATTGGATTCAGCGTCCAAAATTTAGTGGAAAATGACACCCTACTCGCCTAGATCGCCCAAAATCTCGAAAATTCATTTCGGCGGACGGACATCGACCTTTTGGTTGGTAATTCCTTGAATAATCAACCTATGTTTTCATGATAATGGTCAACCTCTCCGATTCGGCTCAAAATTTTTTTCTGGACGTTTCATGATGTCCTGATCAAAAAAGGTCAATGTCCGTCCGCCGTCCATTGTCCACGCCGTTTTTAGTAGTAGAAAATTTTCTAAAAATCTGAAATTTGGGTCAGGGGTCTGTTCCCTGCCGAGACGGGTCCTTGAACTTTTCAAGTCCGATCGGACCAAATTTGGGGAGGGTAGGGGTCTAAATGTGTTTTTTGAAAATTTTGAATTTTTCGAGATTTTGGGCGATCTAGGCGAGTAGGGTATCATTTTCCACTAAATTTTGGACGCTGAATCCATTGAAATTGGTCCCAGAACGATTGGCACCCACTGGAAGAGGTAATTGGTCAATTTATGGGTAAAAAAAAACTAAATCAGAAAACAAAAATATTCGCTCCCACCAAGGCTCGAATCCAAAACTTTTTGATTACTGCCGAACGCGCTAGCCACTTGCGCCACGGCTTGATCTAGCCTAGAACAAATGGCGTGTGGGATATCATTTTCCACTAAATTTTGGACCCTGAATCGATTGGAATGGGTCCGGGACCCGCCACATCCACTGTTTCCCCCATTCAAGGAATAACCAACCCGTGTGTAATAATTTGCAGGGTTTTTTGATCCAGACACCATGAAACGTCCAGAAAAAAATTTTTGAGCCGAATTGGAGAGGTTGACCATTATCATGAAAACATAGGTTGATTATTCAAGGAATAACCAACCAACAGGGGGACATTTCATCGGAATTGCACTAAAAGGATGCAGAGTCCAACAAAACTCGGAATCGGACCTTCCCCGTCAAGAGTTCTGATCATATCGATACCGGTGTGTCGGTACAGCAGTACCGGGACTGTGTAACCGAGTCTCACATTGGAACGGTTCCAAGCAGTGACAAGACCCCGGCCTTTACCGGTACGGTTCCACAGACTGGCAAGGGGTCGGTTCGGTATCGATAAGATTGGAACTGGACCGATAAGCTGGACTGGACCGGGAAGGTTGGAACTGGACCGATAAGATCGGAACTGGATCGATAAGCTGGACTGGACCGGGAAGGTTGGAACTGGACCGATAAGATCGGAACTGGACCGGGAAGGATGGAGCTGACAGCTGATTTGCGAGTGGTTCCACGGACCGGCAAGGGGTCGATTCGGTACGATTCGGTCGTCTTACAAATTCTGATAAAAAAACTTATCGGTGGTCGCAAATATGTAATACGAAACCTCATACAATAATCATGTCAATTCAGAAGTGAAAAACTGAAATTATTGCGCGATTTTCTCACTGTGAGACGATTAATACGGAGTAATTTAATTTAGACTAGACTAGATTTTTCAACGTTGTATAGTGCGGCTAGCTCGGAAAAATTCGAAAATAATTAGAATTCTTGGAAGTACGATGGGGCTGACGGCTTCCTCGACAAAATTTAAATCAGCTAAAGAGCTACCTACTAATAGGGATGAGCATCAATGGTCGATGCTTATCGAACTATCGATAGTTTGCATCCGATAGTTGATGTTTTCACCATTCGATAGTTACAAACCGATGTTTTACCACTATCGATGGTTTCTGGGCGATACTATCGAAACTGAAGAATCTTCAGTTCAGTTGAAGATGTGAATAGTTCTTCACTTTGTTTCATTGCCTTTTGTTTGTTTGGTATCAGTTACCTATTATTTTTTGCATGTTCCTTGCTGCTTGAAACTAATCGAAATGCCTCGGGAACGAGTGAGTTCCATTTGGAAACATTTATCAAAAGTAAATGACAAATCAGCCATTTATATTTGAGGGCGCCAGCAGAAAAAATGGAGCAAAATCCACTGAAATTTTGGAGTCAAATGTCAGCTTCATACCCTTTGCTTTATCAGATGGCTACAACGTCCCCTCGCGTTACCGTGGCCACGTCTACCCCATCAGAACGTTTGTTCTCGGGGCAAATTATTACGGAAAGCAGAAATCGGATTGAAGGGAAGTTTGCGTTGAAGATTCTATTTTTGAATTCATTGCCCGATTCATTGTGGCACATTCCATTAATAATAATTCTCAATAAAGTACCTAATTATTTCGATATGAGTTGAATTCCATTTTTTAGCGTACTTTCTACCTACCTACCAATGCTCTAATGAAAAAATTTTCAGCACATTCTTGCTCATGTTTGGTAGATTTAATTTGCACAAAACTGACATGTGTGGTTTCAATGAATTTCGTCTTCATTTAGCAGATTCATAAGGCACCAATTTTATTTTTCCAACCCAATCAAAAGTATCGATGCTATCAAAAACTATCGATAGTTCAGTACCGATAGTTTTTAACTATCGATGGTACCTTTCGATAGTCTATTTGATGGTGACTATCGATAGTTTTGAAACGATGCTCATCCCTACCTACTAAGAACCCGCGAGCGCCAAGTACCTACGAGATATTCTCTGTGTGGAAATGGAGCAAAATTTTCCTATAACAGCCTGGGAGAAGAAGGACGGCCGCTGATTCAAATTTAGCCGGAATCAGATTACATCAGGCAAAGTAGGGATTAACTGAACATGTACCTACGAAAAACACGCACAATCTGAAGAAAATTGTGAAAACAATTTGGCGATGTGGTGATCAGCTAAACAGTTACCAAATCTGAAAAATAGTTCCCGCGAAATATTTCGAAAAATTCTCAGGGTGAACCAATCTCGTTTATTATTCTAGCGACTCCCTGAAAGAAATTGAAGGACCGCTGGTGCAAATTAAGCAGTATTTCAGATAATAGCAGGCAATCCGTTTACCGATTTCCCAACAACATTAGAAATGGACCTGAACACCGGGAAAGTTCAGTAGGTATTTGGAACGTTAGCGAAACGAAATGCAAAAGACGCTACCTACCACAGCGAGAGCGATGAAATTTTTCAAATGGAAATCAAACATAGGTTTTCCTGAATTGTAACATCATCAAAAATGGGCCGGATGATGAATGATCAGTAATGATATACCGACATTTGAAAATATTCACCAGATTTTTCCTAGGCTTCTAAACTAGTTTTCAAAATAGCTACCTACCTACCTTAGCGGTAATCGAGAATTTTTGAAATTGCAGTGGGTTTCGAGTTTCTCTTTCTGAATGATCGGTAAATAGTATCCCGACCTCTAAGAATATTTGCTAGATTTTTCCTAGGCTTCTAAACTAGTTTTCGAAATAGCTACCTACCTACCTCAGCGGTAATCGAGAATTTTTGAAATTGCAGTGGTTTTCGAGTTTCTCTTTCTGAATGATCGGTAAATAGTATCCCGACCTCTGAAAATATTTGCTAGATTTTTCCTAGGCTTCATAAACTTGTTTTCGAAATAGCTACCTACCTACCTCAGCGGTAATCGAGAATTTTTGAAATTGCAGTGGTTTTCGAGTTTCTCTTTCTGAATGATCGGTAAATAGTATCCCGACCTCTAAGAATATTTGCTAGATTTTTCCTAGGCTTCTAAACTAGTTTTCGAAATAGCTACCTACCTACCTCAGCGGTAATCGAGAATTTTTGAAATTGCAGTGGTTTTCGAGTTTCTCTTTCTGAATGATCGGTAAATAGTATCCCGACCTCTAAGAATATTTGCTAGATTTTTCCTAGGCTTCTAAACTAGTTTTCGAAATAGCTACCTACCTACCTCAGCGGTAATCGAGAATTTTTGAAATTGCAGTGGGTTTCGAGTTTCTCTTTCTGAATGATCGGTAAATAGTATCCCGACCTCTGAAAATATTTGCTAGATTTTTCCTAGGCTTCTAAACTAGTTTTCGAAATAGCTACCTACCTACCTCAGCGGTAATCGAGAATTTTTGAAGTTGCAGTGGGTTTCAAGTTTCTCTTTCTGAATGATCGGTAAATAGTATCCCGACCTCTGAAAATATTTGCTAGATTTTTCCTAGGCTTCTAAACTTGTTTTCGAAATAGCTACCCCAGCAATCGTTTAGCATAAGGCGAAATAGTGATCATCTGAACAGCTACCCAGGAAAAAACCTGATAAGATCTTTCCTGCGAATTATTTTGAAAAATTCTCTGGGTCAACCAATGCGGCCAAATTTTCTAGTTGGTCCCTAGTAGTTGTTGAAGGGCTGCTCGAGAAAATGTAGTGGCAGTCGGATTGCCTTTATACTTACCTATCTACCCACATAGAACGTGTAGGTAGTTGCAATAATAAGGGGAGTTTCTGGCTCCGTTGGTACAAAGAGCTCACATGCCCCCTTAGTTCTGAACGCTCGTTTCAGTTTAAGGGGTGTTCCAGTCTCCCCAGGTACAGAGAGCTTACATACCCCCTTAGTTCTGAAAGAGCCAGAAGGCACCCTTAGAATGAAATGTTCGAGTGAAGGTGCAAAGAGCCTGCTAGCCCCCTTATTTTGTCAGAGCCTGGAAGCCCCCTTAGAAGGCTATATATATATATATATATATATATATATATATATATTCTATTATAAATGATAATGAATGAAAATGTACAAGGTATGAGCAAAAATAATAATGTAATTAAGATTAATGGTAGTCTGAAAAAACCCCAGGCGCGGAAATTTTTTTCGGAGGGGGTCACAGGGTAAAATTAAAAGCTAAAAAAAAAAAAAAAAACTTTTTCTTTTAGTCAATTTCTTCATTTTGTTAGATTTCTGGTTTGAAAAAATTTAGTTCAACTCTAAATTTCAAAAATTTTCAAAATTCTACCTGGTTTGGGTGGGGTCATGACTTCTGTGACCCCCCCCCCCCCCCTCCCTTGAATCCGCGCCTGAAGAGACGGGCTCTGCGCGGTTTGGGGGAGAAGATAATGTGATTTAATAATTGAATAATAGATGTGGATTCAACAAACGGTTATAATTCATTGAAAATAAATAGTGAGGTGGACTTCTATGTGTAGATACTGTACATAATACTATTGCTTTTCTCTGTTCCCAGAGGGATATCAACATAAGTAGCTCCGAATTTTGAAAAATGACCAAACTACATTTTATTTGGCTAGGCGGTCGAATGAGAAAGATACCTCCAGAAGGTTGTAGCGGGAAGTGTCACAGAGGTTTCTAGATCCGATTTCAGTACACATGTACCAGCCGTTGAAGGGCGCACCTGTGAATTGGATCCCACCACAGTCGAACATCATGTGCGAGACTAGAGGTACGACGAACCATTTTAGCCCTAATTCTTCGAACCATTCGTACCTGGAGAATGAGGAAACGATTCTTGAGTATGGAACAAGTTACGGATGTTATTGTACGTGAAACCGAATAAACTGAATTACAAGAGTTGCTAAATTGAGTGAGTGATGGATAAACTTGTCTAGTTGAAAAATTACAGACAAAAGAAGCGATTAAAGAGAGGCATGTATCCACATAATGATTTCCCCTAAAAACTCGATGATGGAGGAGCGCATCACGTTTACTGGAATTGAGGGCCAGCAGTTTATAATGAAAGCGACACGATTGTGGAAGACGTTTGCGCAAACTCTGATCCTTGATATCCGTAGTTGTAACGCCGTTACGTTACCGGTGAATGTATTCGGCAGTCTAATATACACCATTTACTTAAAACTTTGGAGGCTATGCGGGCGGAATCGAACCTAAAAATCAAGTTCATTAAGAAAGGCTGTACAAACCCTCCTCGAAAACATACAACAGGCGAAAAAAGTCGAATTTCTGGCAAACTGTTGGTCTCAACAACCTTGGAGGAAGAATTAAAATTAGGGGGAACATGGACGCAGTAATTTTGAGCATTTCAAAGGGCTTGAACAAAAAAGTAATTGATATAGTTAGCGCAAACGTGCTCGTTTGTGCATATTTATTCCTGCGAACGTGTCGACAAATTGGGTTTTTAGCCGCAGTCGTGTTTCTCTGAGATGGAGAGCGCTGCTTTTTTCGGATTCTGCATTCCCAGAATGTGTTGCTATGATTTGTGTCATCAATCCATGTATCAGAGCCTTTGTTATTACCAAGAGTGGACCCTCTCCTCAGTGACTTTTGCAGCCATAATATCCAGTTCAGGAAAATCTGATGACTCGCAATATCGAGTATTGATTGAATCCCTTGTTTCACACAATCATGTGGAAGGAATCCAAACAAAAGTCCCCTCGTGGGAGTAGATGAGCTTTGTGGTGCGTTTTCTATACTTACATCGGATGCGTCAGGGGAACCTCCATGACGAGTTCGGGAGGAAGTTCAAAGTAGTCAGGATCGTCCCCATTAGCCGAGAGGACGACAGGCATTATGTCGAAGGCGGTTCCTTTTCCCTTCCAACCCAGCTTTGTACAAACCTAAGTCCCAAATTCCAGAATTGAGCGTTACAAATGAATAGTTACGGAAGAAAAATAATAAATCAATTACAGCTGCCCAGAACATGAGGACGTCCTACGTTTTGGTTGGTTATTCCTTGAATGATCAACCTATGTTTTCATGCAAAGAGTCAATCTCATCGATCCGGCCAAAAATTTATCAGGGCGCTTCAAGGTGTCTAGGTCAAAATAATAAAAAAGTTCACCCGCCGTCCACGCCGATTTTGTTAGTGGAAAATTTTATAAAAATCTGAAAATTGGATCAGAGACCCGTTTCCGGACTAAATTTGGAGAGGGGGGAGGGGGGTATCGAAATGTGTATTTTGAAAAATTTATTTTTGAGATGTTCGGCAATCTATGCGTGTGGGGTATCTTTTTGTCTGGTTTTGGAAGCTAAACCTAATGGGACGAGTCCCAGAACGATTCGTGCCGTCATGGTACCGGAAGACGTCATGGGTCAAAATGGGTATCTATGAGCCTATTTCGAATGTGTGTCATCGTGATTTCTGGTACCTAGGCGTGTGGGGTATACAATTTCGACTGAATTTTGGACCCCTAAACGATTGGAATGGGTCCGGGACACGTCACACCCACTGTTTTCCCCATTTTCCCCACGTTTGTGATTTTCGACGATTTAGGCGTGTGGGGTATCATTTTCCGCTAAAGTTTGGACGCCGAATCGATTGGAATGAGTCTCCATGCTACTAGTACGAGGAATAACCAACCCCTGTGAAAGAATTTGCAGTTTCGAGGAATAAACAACCCGTGTTTTCAATGTTTCTATATTGAAGAGTTTATACATTCCGTTGGCCTTTACACATGATAGGCACTTAAAATTACCAGGTTAAGGTTTTAAGGGGAGAGAGGCTTATTAGATGAATGGAGGCATGCATACATATTTTTTAATAAAGAATATTGATAGAAAAGGTACTTGTCGAGTAGTGTCCTCCGTCTTCTGTTCACACTGCTGCAGTTAAAGTACATGAAACCGCATGATAATGACAAAAACATGTGGACGGTCAACTGACCGTCGCTCGAACGCTGGTGGGACTCGGATTAGCGTGAACGCTTGAAGGTTAAATTATAGTTAGCTTTAAATTAGCTTAGTTAAATTAGTGTTAGCTCCCTGTAACTATATAAAAAGAGTATAATGTCCAACTCACCAATTTTCCATAAAATTTGTCAGTTCACGGTTCATGTTGTAGAGATAAAAACGGACAGAGAAGGGCAGAATTTACCTTAGAATGATTTATTTTATAAGCCACGCGTTATTTATCATATTTGAAATAACTTCATTATACAATTAAAATATTAATCAACATAAAAAGTCAGGATGAATTTATTTGTAACGTCCAGAAACTAAGTTAGTCTTCAGAATAAGTCCTTGTTACTCAGGAAGCCATTCCTGATCAAAAGAACACTTCACGGGGTATGGTGTGCTCTGAAGTGTCTTCTCAGGTTCCCTGCATGCGCAGCTCTGTAGTCACACTGATTACAAGCAAATGGTTTGGCGCCTGTGTGAGTACTCATGTGGTTTTTCAGGGTCCCTGCACGTGCAGCTCTGTAGTCACACTGATTGCAAGCATATGGTTTAGTGCCTGTGTGAGTAATCTTGTGTCTTCTCAGGTTCCCTGCCTCTGCAGCTCTATAGTCACACTGATCACAATGATATGGCTTAGTACCTGTGTGAGTACTCATGTGGCTTTTCAGGGTCCCTGCACGTGCAGCTCTGTAGTTACACTGATTGCAAGCATATGGTTTAGTGCCTGTGTGAGTACTCATGTGGCTTTTTAGGGTCCCTGCACTGGCAGCTCTGTAGTCACACTGATCACAATGATATGGTTTGGCGCCCGTGTGAGTACTTAAGTGCCTTTTCAAGTTCCCTGCCTGCGCAGCACTGTAGTCACACTGATTACAAGCATATGGTTTGGCGCCTGTGTGAGTACTCATGTGGCTTTTCAGGGTCCCTGCCTGTGCAGCTCTGTAGTCACACCGATCACAATGATATGGTTTAGCTCCTGTGTGAGTAAACATGTGGATTTCCAAGGTTCGTTTCCCAGTAGCTCTGTAGTCACAATGATAACAAGTATATGGTTTTGTGGTTGTGGACATGGTTGAGCTGTTATTGCATCTCCTTCCTTCCATAAAACCCGAAAGGTTGATCTTGGCTTCAGAACTCCAGTCTGAATATGAACAGGATACAACCTTCTTATGTGATCAGTACTTAAAATGTGAAACGCATAAACAAATGTAACTTCTGAACATGCAAAACCTCAAAAATGTAGGTTCTTCGGAGAGTCCAATGAAGATAGAGTCAATCACCATGGGCGGTTCACTAGAAACATTGTGGTAAACTGAGTAGTGAGTGGAGGGTCACTGGTGTGAGCTGCATTGTTGAGGGAGAAGGGAGAACCGTTATGAAAGGTTGACCTTGATGCAGGGTGGGGGTCAGGTCAGATGTACTACCTTGTACCTGACTGAGGCCTTTTAGCTGTTACATCTCCCACTTGGCTATGAAAAGTGTTACTACACAACAGATAAAAAATACCCTCCTGCAATTAAGTCACTGATGATGTGTACAATCATACATTTTTAGTAATATAAATTTAAATTTTTACAAAATGTATTATTGCCAAAGAAGACAGACGGACATTTTAGTTCTTGGTTAATTATTGCTGGAATAATTTATTGGCCCAGCATTAGTTGGTCCTGAACATTTTCGCCCAATCGGACCAAAATCGTGGAGGGTATGGTTGAAAAAGTGTTCCATGAAACTCGGTTTGGGGACTTTTTGGCTAATGGGCACGTAAGGTAACATTTTCCACTAAATGTCTGACGCTGAATTTATTGAGATGGGGCTCAGACCGATTGACGCTGACCACTTAGAAAGAGCATCTCCAAAATAAATTAAAACACTCCGTGGTTATTCCTCGAACCAGGTGCATGCAGGCTAATTCAAACCTGGGACCAGAGTTTTTTTCTTCATATTTTTCGGTAAAAGTATTTTTGTGCAAAAATTTAGAGCTGACGAAACAGGTGGGATTAACAAAGTGCCAAGCACATAGGCGCTTAGTTTCTTATTTATTTAGCGAACGCCATGATAATTTATGATTTTGCTCAACGTCTGACCTCTGTGAATTCTATGTTCCGTGGATCGCCCGTCACTGAGCCATCCTTATTCCTATAGCCAGCATACTGAATGAGCTGTGGGTTCCATATCCTGAAATCGTGTTTCCCGTCGGTTCGTTGTGGGAATATCGTTATCGCGGACCTGATGGTACATAACAATAAAAATCTCTTAGTAAACATGATCGTAGATTCTACATGATGAGAGAGTGGAACACTTTAATTCAATTTTGCGCTATTGTCTACTCGTTCCATGAGGGTGCTGAGCCCACTCATAAGAACTCTGAAGAGAATGTAGTAAAGGAACCTCCCAAACCTATATACCCCCCTCGAGCAGGCTGGAGTGAGCACCATCTCGAGGGGGAAACCTCGTCACTGAGCTGACTGTACATGTACCTCACAAAACCAGGTACAACTTACCTTACGTTACCCTTATTAGTGCTATATTTTATGTGATTACAAATCGCTTCGAACATTCCACTCGTCGTTGTGATATGTCTGCAGTCGAATACCTGTGAACAGAAGTACAACCACCATAGTTTCTTATTCGAGCAAGATTTGAACAGGGAATGTAGACAGAATTTAGAGACTAAATAATGTTGTTACGGTTACTATTGAGTTTAATAATTACTCATACTGTCAACAAAGGGTCTTTATTCACTAAATTACACTTTTTATAGGAAGAGGACTCAGAGGGACTTGGTCTACAACATACTTGGCGGTACATGGCTCAAACTGCGGGCTATGGCAGTTGGCTTACAACTGCCCAAACTCTAGAACTGTCCGCGGAGCTGGGAACTGACTGCTGATTCAGCAGTCTGCATTTGGTTTTTATAAACAGCTGTCACTACCAGACCGGTCCACACGCTATCAGGAGGAGCTGCCCACATGTTTGGTGGAAACAAGCTATCATCCTCGATGTAATTAGTGAGAACGTAATAACTAGACGAATATCATTTTTGAGGAGCAGTGGTCATCAAGCTCGTGAATGCGTTGTAAACGTTGGGGGGGGGGGGGGGGGAGATAGGCAAGCCCAAAAAAACATTTTCACCCACATTCCCACTTCGGTTTTTTTCACATGTTTCGGCGAACGTGCTGTAACGGGGCGGCAGATTTCAAGCGCCCCGCCAAGAAACTTCGGCGGCGGGGGACGGAACGACCCCTCTCCCCTCCAAACGCCTAACCCCAGCTGGGCGGAAGGCGTGCCCTCTTTGGATTGGGTAGGCGATGGGCGGCGCAAGACACCCAGGGAGGAGTAGAAGGGGAAGGCGACTTGACGAGCGGACTGAGAGAACGAACATCAAGCAGTCGTATCCGAACTCAAGAGAAGGAAAGTTGGAATCTCCGTTCGCGGAACGGAGTGAAGTGAACCGGGACATCGAAGTGAACCGGGACATCGAAGTGAACCGGGACATCGAAGCGAAGTGAACCGGAACATCGAAGCGGAACACCCGACGCGTACCAAGTCAACCCCTTGTGACCCGGTGTTGTGAAAGTGACCTGAAGGAACGAGTGTATCGTGGTTCCTTCAGGGTGAGAACTCGGGAATTGGGAGATCAGCCAATTCCTATCCCGTAACAGTGGACCCTTATACGAACTGAAAATCCCCCGTCGAACCCGAGTGTTGATTCGTTCGCGCCCGATTCGACGGCCAATAGTCCAGGTTTTCCACGCACCGCCAGTCGTCGGACCTCCGTCGGAAAGAGCCTCGCCTCCTCCGACCTGGACGGCGTTCCCCTGACCGAAGCCGAGCAGCGAAGAGCACATCACCCTGTTGTCTCCATCCGAAGGAGTTGGTGCACGTAAGTGGCGAAATCACTCTGTCTCGTACCCTAGCAACGCGAAAGTCGACTCTTTAAATCTGGCCCAAGCCCTGACGTGTAGTCACCAGAAAGCTGATCAGAGAATTGTAACTTGTAACCGTAGTATTTAGTATTTTGTCTGTCGTAGGAAAAGCAAAGGGAATTAGGGGAGGACATTAGTGAATCACTTGTATTTTTCCGTTATTCCAAATCAAACACTCCTGAGCCTTCAGCTACCTCGTAAATTCATTGGCCTTCAGCCCTTCACTTCTACCTACTCACTAATTAGATTAAGTCATAGTCAGTATCCTTCTCGGCCGAGACATTCCATATTTCATATTTCTGAACAATTGCGTTATTATAAACCAATATTGAACTCTTGTCTTTCACTCACGAAACCCCATTCCTCAGAGCTTAGTAAATTCAGGTGTACTTGGAGTCTATGACCGACCATCTCCGACATTCCGGACGGTAAGTGAAAGTCTTTAGTCTCCCACTAATTTATTCGCCTAGGTCTATTTCTGGATCCCTAGCCCGTTAGGTGAAACGGCGGGTTACATCTTTTGGTGGCAAGCGGTGGGATATTTCAGAAATCTCGATTTCTGTCGTATCCACAACAAGTGATCTTGACCAGGCGAATATTGGTGAGAAAAAGCTCTGAAGGAATTGGGTCGCGTTTTATAATCTTGAAATTTAAATTGTGCTAGTTGTAGATTCCGAAATTTAAAATTGTAAGAAACAAACAAATCGGCCCGAGTGTGAGGAAGCGAGTGAGGAGTCAATTAACTTCAAATCCGTATCATTTTTCTTTCTTTCCATAAATCGAAATTTAAATACTGGCTCATTTATCTAGTAGCATCACTCTCGCTGTAGCCCCCTGTTCCGAGACTGTCCCGGGGCTTGTTCCGAGGCCCTCTGTTCCGAGACTGTCCCGGGTCTGTTCCGGGACTGTTCCGAGGCTTGTTCCGAGGCCTCTGTTCCGGGACTGTTCCGACCTTGTCCGAGGCCTCTGTTCCGGGACTGTTCCGACACTTGTCCCGAGGCCCTCTGTTCCGGGACTGTTCCGACACTTGTCCGAGGCCCTCTGTTCCGGGACTGTTCCGACACTTGTCCCGAGGCCCTCTGTTCCGGGACTGTTCCGACACTTGTCCCGAGGCCCTCTGTTCCGGGACTGTTCCGACACTTGTCCCGAGGCCCTCTGTTCCGGGACTGTTCCGACACTTGTCCCGAGGCCCTCTGTTCCGGGACTGTTCCGACACTTGTCCCGAGGCCCTCTGTTCCGGGACTGTTCCGACACTTGTCCCGAGGCCCTCTGTTCCGGGACTGTTCCGACGAGCCTTCAGCTCCAATTGACATCCCGATTCCAGACCCGTCATAGCTCTTACCAACTGGGAAGTCCTTTCTCGATTCGTGGGGAAATTATCGGTCCTTGGTGCGCAAGAAAGTGATCTATCAGTTCTGTAATTCTTTTTATTTAGTTCTTTTGTTCAACAAGTGAGTTCGCGACCATGCAACGAAACAGCAGCCCATCAGTCGAGGGCGAAGCCATGATGAACGCCGTGACGGAAGCAATGAACAAACTGGGCGCCTTCTTCCGTGAGCCTGCGGCCTCCGGCATTCCGCGGTCGTTGTTCATGGAAGTCGACACATGGAACCCTGATGAGCCGGATGCTATCACGGCATCCGTGTTCTTCCAGGAAGTGGAGCAAGCAACCCAAGAGCTTGACGAACACAAGAGACTGCGATTCCTTCGCACCCGCCTAAAAGGTGGAGCCAAGCGATTCCTCCAGGATGGTCTTGGCGAAACCCCATACACGACCGTGAAGAAGGCCATACTGGCATGGTATGGCGAGGAAAGTCCCGAGAAGGCGACCATACGACTCTGGACAGCCCAGAGAGACCCCGACGAGTCCATCCGACGGTTCGCAGAACGACTTCTGGCCACGGCACGATCGGCTGTCCGAACTGAACCCAACCTGAACGATGCCCAACGTCGGGAATGGACAAGACGAAAGGCACTCAGCGCTTTTGTCCGCGGGCAACCGAAAGAACTCCATCTCTACTTGCAGGGTAACCCTCCGGACACCTTGGAGGATGCAGTGGAGCGGGCTGAGGGATGGGAGGACGTAATGAGAGCGAAGCAGGACTACGATGCTCGATGGGACATAACCGCTGTCAGCGGATCAAGACCTTCGGAGCCCAAGAAATGCTACTCTTGCGGAGAACCAGGGCATTTTGCAGCAAACTGCCTGCAAAAACCCAGAAGCCCGCTCCGTTACCCAAACAAACCGGCCACGTTCGGCGATCACCAGTTGATACCGGTGCCGACGAAGTTACCACCGACCGTCCCAGTGCTGCCCTGTATGTACTGTGGTGATATGTCCCACTTTCCAGTGAGTTGCCCCCACGGACTCTACGCGGCCTTGTTCTGCAATTTCTGTGGATCCCGTGACCATCTGGAGGCTGATTGCCTGAAGAAGAAGAAGACCCTGCCCATCTCGAATCCGCGAATGCACCAGGTCAGAAACATCAGTACGACCCAGGAAACCCAAGCCAGTCTCACAACAAATAACGAGGACGAACCAATCGTCGAAGTCCGCGGAGACGAGCTGGTGTCCTACCAGACCGCTGTGAATGGTGTCATGATGCCCATGATACTGATCACCGCCGGCTTGGGGAAGGAGTCCCGGCGAATGGTCGTGGATACTGGTGCTGCAGTGTCTGTCCTATCAAGACCTGTGCCTGGCATTGACATCCGCCCAACAGCGATGGAGCTATGGGGTGCCGACGGACAACCACTGCCCGTGCTGGGGATCCAGGATGTACGTATCACCATCGGTCCGGTTACGATTACGCACGCGTTCTGTGTCTTCCAACGACCTGACTCCGGCTTGGATCTGATCGGACTGGACCTCCTGAGGAAATTACCCCTTGGCATACGCCCGGATATCGGCGTAGTGGAGATGAAAGAACCCGCCACGGGGAAGATGATCTCCATTGGCGTGGTCGCCCCTGACCCGGACCTCCTCAGGCACATCCGTCAACTAAAGGACGACAGGAGGGCGCAAAAAGCCCAGGAAACCGCCCGAGCCACGAAACCCGACACCGACAACAATCGCCAGGGCGGGTCCACAGCCGCTCCAACATCTGCCGAGGCCCCCGAACCTAGCGTCGACGACAACCACCAAGGCCAATTGACCACCGAGACAGCACCACCCAGAAAGCAGCCGGTGGTACACCCTCCGATGTCCGAGGTAGCAGAATTCCCAACCGAGATCTGGGACAATCCTCCTTCAACCTCTGAATTGGAGTGCCAAGTGCATCAGCATCTGACTCATCTGGCGGGACCCGACTACCAATTGGTCAAGGACTGCCTGACGCAGAAGCTGCATCTCTTCGAGAAGCCCGGGAAGGAGGGTTGTTCCCTGCAGGTGGCTCACGAAATTGACACCGGAAGCGCGAGCCCCACGGCCAGAAAGCCCTATCCAGTGGCGCATGCCCTGAGGGGCTTCGTGGAAGACCAAGTCTACTCCTTGCTGGCCGACGGTGTTATTGTGCCATCCAAAAGCCCCTGGAACGCTCCAGTAGTCATCGCCAAGAAGAAGACCCCTCCCGGTGAGCCACAGCAGTACCGATTCTGCATTGACTATCGGGAAATAAACGCCAAAACCAAGGGTAACAAGTACCCTATCCCTCGTTTGCAGGAAACCCTGGCCATGATGGGGCGTAGTAAGATCTTCACAACCCTGGACCTGACTATGGGATATCACCAGATACCCGTCAGTCCCGAATCAAGGGAAAAGACCGCGTTCACGGCACTCAATCGTCACTTCGAGTATGTGCGCATGCCCTTCGGGCTTAAAAATGCCCCGGCAACCTTCCAAGCCGCCATGAATGACGTACTCGACGGACTGCTGGGTGACGGTTGTCTAATATACCTCGACGATGTCATCATCTTCACTGAGGATCTGCAGTCACATGTTAACATCTTGCGAGCCGTTCTGGAGAGATTTGAAGAGACTGGATTCCGCCTTAATCTCAAGAAGTGCTCGTTCCTGAGGTCTCGCGTCAACTTCCTAGGCCATGTTATCACGTCAGAAGGAATCGAGATGGAGTCGGAAAAGGTCAAAGCCATAGGAGAATACCCTCCGCCGACGAGCGTTCGCGAGCTCCGATCCTTCTTGGGACTGGCCGGTTTTTACCGCCGTTTCATCGAGCACTACTCGGCAATGAGCGCCCCTCTCAGCAAACTCTTGAGGAAAAACCGGGAGTACAGCTGGGGTGAAGAGCAGCAGAGCGCGTTTGACCAACTCAAGCAAGCGCTCATGACCCAACCCGTGCTCGCCTATCCGGACTTTGACAAGCCATTCATCCTGTCCACGGACGCCTCAGGAACCGCTATGGGAGCAGTACTAGCCCAGGAACATCAGGGGCAGGAGCGACCGGTCGCTTACGCGAGTCGCACCCTCAACGATGCTGAGACACGTTACTCCACCACCGAGCGTGAGCTCCTTGCTGTAGTCTGGGGCGTGACGCATTTCCAGCAATTCCTGCTCGGGAAGAAGTTCGTCCTGAGGACCGACCACGCAGCACTCACGGCAGCCATGAATCTACGCGATCCAACTTCGCGCATTGGACGATGGATCCTCCGGCTGACGGAGTACGAGTATGAGGCGCAGTACCGCCCCGGATCGCAGATGGCTCATGTCGACGGCCTGAGTCGTGTTCCCGTTGGCGCCATCATACTAAGCATGCCGAAGGAACTTCTGATGGCAGCCCAATCCTTGGACCCCTGGATCTCCACCCTGACGGCTGATCCAGAGAAGTATCAACTAAAGGAGGAGGAAGGAGTCTGGAGGAAGGAGGTCGATGTGGATGGCCAGCGGATCACGGTGCCACTGATCCCATCCACCATGCGGCGCTGGTTCCTGACCAATTGTCATCAACATCAGTGGGCCGGGCACCCTGGCATAGAAACAACTACCCGTGTCGCAAGGCGGTACGGGTACTGGAAGAAGATGGTACGTGACATCCGAGAGTTCGTCCAGAAATGCCAGGAGTGCCAGGAGAGGAACACTCCCCCAAATTTGACACCACCAATCCAGAAACCCGATATACCGACCCGAATTGGTCAAATCGTCGGTATTGACTTTGTTGGGCCTCTACCTGGTCGAGGGGGTACCAAATACATCCTGACGGTAATCGATCAGTTCTCCAAGTACGCAGAGGCTTATGTCACCACAGATTGCACAGCAGTAACAACCGCTCGCGTATTGACCACGAAGTACCTACCAACCCATGGTGCACCTGAGAGGCTCGTCTCTGACCGAGGCGCCGCCTTCATCTCTGGGGTCGTCAAGGAGCTCTGCGATACCTGGGAGATACGCCACGTCCACACCTCCGCTTACCACCCACAGGCCAACGGGGTATGTGAGCGATTCCATCGCACTCTGGCAAACCTGGTGGCGAAACTGAGACGAAAAACCCGGGACTGGGAAGCCGCCTTGCCTTTGGCACTAGCTGCCTACCGCAGCCTTCCCCACTGTAGTACGGGCTATTCGCCAAATCACCTGGTTTTCGGACGAGAGCTGAGAATGCCGCACCTAGCCGAAATCAGCATGAAACGGGAAGCAACATCGCCCTTGAAGGATCAACACCAGGAAATGGTGCGGGTCCGTTTGGAAGCCGAGCGACAGTTGAGGCGCGCTTGGCACACCCGTGAGCAGGCAATCAACAAGCGACGCCACTCTCGGGAGTTCCAGATAGGCCAACAAGTGTATGCCCAGCAGCTCGTCGCCCCACCAGGCACAGTGAAGAAGTTCTGGAGCCCCTGGAAAGGACCGCTCCGTGTGACCCGCAAATTGACCGATGTCAATTACGAGGTCCAGGATGTCCTAGGGAAGACCACGCGTTACCACCTCAGCAGGCTCAAGCCAGCGTTTATCAACAGCGTGCCAGACGACGCCGTCACCCCCGACGTAGCGGAGGAGTCGCGCCCACCCGAGAGCCCTGCCCCTCCACCTAGCGAAGATAGTGGAGGGACGTGGTTGTCGGACCCTCTGGAATGGCCGGAACCAGTACAGACCGAAGAAAATCCTGAACCTGGGGCCCAGGGCCCTGGAAGATCCTCCAGCCGAATCCCGATTCCGATTAGGACGGCGTCCAGTCCATACGGGCTAAGACCAAGGCGCAAAACGATCGACTACGCGCAGCTCCACGCGGGGAAGATGTCAACACCTAGAACGGGATGAAGCGATTGAAAAAAAAAAAAGAAAAAAAAAAAAAAAAAAAAAAAAAAAAAAAAAAAAAAAAAAAAAAAAAAAAAATATAATTTTTCAAGTTTTGTGGTATACGCGTAGTTTGTGAAATAGAATAGGGAATGTCTTACCTGTAGAATAAAATGCACAACACAAGTACTTACCTTGTTTGATTAATGACCGTGCCTCATGGGTCGGGACAGGACTGCCTTGCCACCCCCCCTCTTTTCCTTTGTTTTTCCCTTGTAATGGTAGCTAAAATCTAGGATTGTTGTTCAGCGTCTGGCTCTGTGCAGAGAGGGAGGTTGTCTGCATGATAAATGAGCCATTGACTGACGTACAACGGGTGAGTCGGAGCGTGAGAGGAGACTAACAGAAGGGCCGGTTTGTATGTTTCAGGGTATTGAGGGAAAATAGGAGATCAGCGAACGACACCAGAGACTATGGCGCTACCTCGGCCGCGGGTACCATCGTCGGTGAGCAGCACGGACTTGGAGCCCGGAAGTACGGAGTGGCTGGCCGTCACCTCCACGGTCATCATGGGGCTGGGCAAGCTGGTCGCGTCCTGCGACAGGATGCCAACACAGAGGCGGATTCTGCTGCGCTGCCTAGACGAGCTTGGGGAAAGCTTGAACGTCGGCGACTCGGGGGTGGATATGAGATCAAGATCGAGTGGTGGGTCGGTGGAGGTCGAGTCCCTGCGTTGCCGAGTGATCATGATGGAACAGCGGCTGCAAGCCATGACCCACCTCAACGACTCATTCGGGTCGAGCACGCATCGCGCCACCCCTCGAGGATCGTCGACACCACGACCTGACAACAACGTGGAAGAATACCCCGCCCCTGCATTCACAGCGCCCGCCGCGGCCGAGCCGAGTATTGCCGACTCGTCGACTTCATCCTCGGACTCCTCGTCATCTGAAGAAACCGCACGGGGATCAGACACCACCCCAGGGCAACCGCGTTCCGGCTCCTCCCGGGCCTCCACCCCTCGGCCGGTGAAGGTCGTCCTAGCTGATGGGGATGCTGGCGCTAGTTCACCCGTGGCCCCTGCCGACCCATCCAACATACCACCTTGGAACATCCGCGCCAGCGTACCTTCAACGAATGGGAGCGTCCTGTGCTGCATCTGCACGAAGCGACAACACCCGCCGACAACCTACCGCTGCGGTGGCTGCAAAGTGATGTGGAATCGGCTGGTGAGAAAGTGCCGGAACCTACGACCCACGGATCCCGCCTACCCGAAGCCCTGCTCCATCGCCGAACACGAGAAGGACCGCCCACCAGCCTGTGCCGCTTGCAGACGCTGGCGGTACGAGCAAGCGTGGATAGCAGCCAAACGACCTGACGCAATGCCCATCGCACCAGTCACCCCCACCGGAAGGAAAATTGCCGAGGTAGACCTCGGCCTCCGAAGATCGGAGGGGTGTAACGGGGCGGCAGATTTCAAGCGCCCCGCCAAGAAACTTCGGCGGCGGGGGACGGAACGACCCCTCTCCCCTCCAAACGCCTAACCCCAGCTGGGCGGAAGGCGTGCCCTCTTTGGATTGGGTAGGCGATGGGCGGCGCAAGACACCCAGGGAGGAGTAGAAGGGGAAGGCGACTTGACGAGCGGACTGAGAGAACGAACATCAAGCAGTCGTATCCGAACTCAAGAGAAGGAAAGTTGGAATCTCCGTTCGCGGAACGGAGTGAAGTGAACCGGGACATCGAAGCGAAGTGAACCGGGACATCGAAGCGAAGTGAACCGGGACATCGAAGCGAAGTGAACCGGAACATCGAAGCGGAACACCCGACGCGTAACCAAGTCAACCCCTTGTGACCCGGTGTTGTGAAAGTGACCTGAAGGAACGAGTGTATCGTGGTTCCTTCAGGGTGAGAACTCGGGAATTGGGAGATCAGCCAATTCCTATCCCGTAACAGTGGACCCTTATACGAACTGAAAATCCCCCGTCGAACCCGAGTGTTGATTCGTTCGCGCCCGATTCGACGGCCAATAGTCCAGGTTTTCCACGCACCGCCAGTCGTCGGACCTCCGTCGGAAAGAGCCTCGCCTCCTCCGACCTGGACGGCGTTCCCCTGACCGAAGCCGAGCAGCGAAGAGCACATCACCCTGTTGTCTCCATCCGAAGGAGTTGGTGCACGTAAGTGGCGAAATAACTCTGTCTCGTACCCTAGCAACGCGAAAGTCGACTCCTTAAATCTGGCCCAAGCCCTGACGTGTAGTCACCAGAAAGCTGATCAGAGAATTGTAACTTGTAACCGTAGTATTTAGTATTTTGTCTGTCGTAGAAAAAGCAAAGGGAATTAGGGGAGGACATTAGTGAATCATTTGTATTTTTCCGTTATTCCAAATCAAACACTCCTGAGCCTTCAGCTACCTCGTAAATTCATTGGCCTTCAGCCCTTCACTTCTACCTACTCACTAATTAGATTAAGTCATAGTCAGTATCCTTCTCGGCCGAGACATTCCATATTTCATATTTCTGACAATTGCGTTATTATAAACCAATATTGAACTCTTGTCTTTCACTCACGAAACCCCATTCCTCAGAGCTTAGTAAATTCAGGTGTACTTGGAGTCTATGACCGACCATCTCCGACATTCCGGACGGTAAGTGAAAGTCTTTAGTCTCCCACTAATTTATTCGCCTAGGTCTATTTCTGGATCCCTAGCCCGTTAGGTGAAACGGCGGGTTACAGTGCCTGTACCATGCTTGATGCAAATGAAAATTGCACCCCACAATAGACGCATCGAGGAATACGTGCCTTACAGCAGCATGAGCTGCTCTCTCAAAATCAAGATGAAGCATGGTCAGTTCACAAGGTAGACGGGTTGACGAAAAGTCTTTGAACCTTTTACCGAAACGCCTTGCCAGACGCATCTAAGCCTTTGACGATCGGCCTCCACCCCAACAAGTCATTTCGTCAATTTGTTTGCAGGCAGGTTTTCACAAGTACAACACTGAATTCATAGTGTACTCGATCTTCCTTTCTACGAACTCAGAAACTGGATCTATGAATGAGATTCACGGGATATTACCACTCCCCTAAGAGCTATAAGGCAGTCAATGGTAATATTACCACCTCCTCACGGAACGGGTTAATGGGTGCTCTGTGTCCTTTTACATATTTTCACCACCCATCTGTTGCCAACGTAAGACGATCTTTCAGCTAAATTCATTTTCATCCTCTTAAAAGGTAAAAGTCGTTGAACCTGTTTACAAATTGACATCGATCGTGATTTTCTTCGACAGATGGCACACGCCTTCCCCGCACGGGGGTGCGCTTTCACTCCCATGGAACACTTAATTGGGATTAAGGGCCTAGAATAACGGTCATGACTATGAATAAATCAATGGTCGTAAAAGCCACCTGTGTCATTCATTCGCGAGGGAGAAAATTACATATTTACAATGATGGATACATCATCTTCAAAAGCAACCACTGCATGGAGGTGGAGGAATATCCTTGTTAATGAGCTGGCCAAAAATTCAGATTCTGATATTTGAGATTCTACTAGTGGTAGAACGGAAAATGTCCTCCTGCCTGGACCTGAAGGCTTCACATATTACTTTCCAAAACGAATGGACGGCGGAGCTGTCTAGAGGTAGGCAGAAAATCCGCAGTTTTACGCTCATTCCTGACTCAACTTTATGAATGAAGGAAAGCTTAGGAGAAATGTGCCCTCAGGATGATATGAAAACTGGGTTTGCATAGGGGCAGCAGCGTTATATCGTCCAAAGTCGGGTTTTTGTGTCGAGAGACCGATAAAACCATGGAAAGTACTCGTTGGACGCGGACGCGTCAGCGATGTACTCGTAATCCTCGTCTGCAGGATTAGGATTATTTTTCCGCCACTTTTATTCTTGGATGTGGTAGAGAACTGGACAACGGATGGAAATTTCGGCCGTGCGATTACTAAATCATCATTATCGCGGGTTTTACGATGGGAGGGGGAAGTGTCGCGCACTTGTTCTCTGAAAAAACGTGCCGGCCCTTGATGCCTCAAGGCATCAATGGAATCATTTCACCTCGCTTGCACGATAATAGTTTGAACTAGAGACAGACCCAGTCCTATGCCAGGTTTCAACGACACCTGCCTTGGCGACCTTATCAGAGGGGTTCGACTAGGTTTGACGAAAAAGTTGGCCATCAGTATTAGTCGATTCCAAGCATAAAAATAGGGCAGGCGGGTTTCTTATGTTTGAAGTGAAGCAAAGGTGGGTTTGACATGCTGTGGAACATCTTCGGTTGGATGCAAGACTGAAAACGCGGAAAAGGATATTTTTCTATATTTTGATTGTGTAACAATCTACTGCTCACCTGAAGTTTGGCCCACTGAATTCTACCTATGCATCTGGAGGCATTCCTCCAGGCAAGTTTGGCACCGTAAACCAGTTCAGTTTCCGAAAGCTCGTAGGTTCCTGTAGCTGTCACCTCCGTTTTTACTGCTGCCCATCTCGCTTCATGAGCCGGACTATTAGCTCTGCAACAGAAGAAGACATGAAAGTCAACATCAGCAGACAGATGCCACTCTTCCACTGATAGCAGAGTCTTAAGTGGTCGAACGAGCTGAGTACCATGAGATTGTTGGAAGCGTCTTCCATTGAAGGAAGGGAAGACCCTCCTCCCTTTCCATGGCGTCTTCCACCAAAGCATTAAGCTATCGACATTACCAGCCCAGAAGGGTCGACCCCCCCCCCCCCCCCCATACCTAACGTACACACCTCTCCAGGCAAGTCACTCCAGCCGCCAAATCTTGCCAAAACTCTTGTTTTTTAACATACCTGCCATGAGACAATATATAATATATATAACTGCCTACGGAACAGGGGAAGGAATGGTTCGATTCTTAAGTTATGTGCTCCGACTGTTGGGGGTTTTATTGCAATAAGCAGCGCTGATGCGGAAGGAGGAGAGGTGAATGCATGCCTACCTTACAGAACATCTGAGAAAGAAAAAAAAAGCTGCAGGTTTGAAATCCTTTGCTGAATAAGAAAATGTTGCGAAGGTCTCAAGAATGAGCATCACGTACTCCACAGGGATCGAGTCTGTTCGTCGCCTTCACTCTAGCTTCATTATGCAGTGCAGCTCCTTTTACATCCCTTCAACTGCAGAAGTTCACCAGAAACTGGGGGATGTTTCGTGCTCTTTGTTACGCCACAAGACAACAAAACTCCGACTCCTCTCCCAGAAGGAAGATCCAAATGTCATGGAAATTGCCAAGACGGCGGAATACGAGTATGAAGGTGCGTGGTGGTTAACTCCGATATTCCGTCGGAAGGCAATCAAGTTAAACAGCTAAGTCATTTTCCTTCGATGAAGTAGGCGGGCTCAAGGCTGGCGGCTTGGAACGAATAGTAGAAGGCTGCATTTGCATTATTTGATTTGTGAAGAAACAGTGGGAGTATGTCACCATCGTGTGGTCTTCTTTGTCGACTCATCCCCCAGGGGGTGATTAAATTAGGACTGCTGCCTTTTCCATACTCCGGGGTCTCATTATTCTATTCCACTCACTTTGTCTTTTCAGAAACACAGTTTGAGTGTGAAGAGAGAATTGGGTTCGTAGCCTTTCAGGAGTGAATATTATTTCACGTGATACCTTCAGCACATAAGTTGCTCCAAGTTTCACATGACGTCAAAGTAACATTCGGCGTCAATAAAAGGAACCTCCAAAAATGGCACAGCAAGCAGAGCTCAGTCTATGCGAAGAAGCCGCGTACGGACAGCCCCCATCCAAATGTTTCGTATTTTCAGGGAAAATATGTCCGCTCCAAACACAAACATTACTTAATTCAACACTTTGCAAGTTGGAAATATTCATTCTTTAGTGACGTCATGACAGACCACACCAGCGAATACGAAAATGCCTGCTTTGTGCTCGTCCCCTTGTTATCCCCTTTAAAAGTCCACGCTCGGCATTTCTTTCATCTAAATTACAGAGGTTGGCATGAAATCGGAGTACCCACCCATTGGGATTAAATATATTTTTCTTCGAGAGATAAAAAAAAGCAAGCTTTTCATCAGTCAGTTGACATTAGAGCTATTTTCTGAATCCCTACAGCTCGGACGAATCCGCCTTTTTAATCAAAAACTCTAAGAAGGAAGTATTTGGAGAACATTATTGACGGAGGCTTTTCCTCGATGCAGCAGATCCCCATTGACTTATCGGGGGATCATTCTTAGTGGAATTGAATAATCACTCGGAGCAATAAATCTTCGGTAGAGCTAAATTCGCTGTATACCGAAGTAGATCTAGGTACGGCTTGGGTGAAAACTGAGTCAGTCTGTCTTGGTCAGTGCCCCATCAATGAGTTGAATAACATGATAAACGGTTTTGGCCCTGAATATCAGGTGATGTTTCCTTGTGTGTTCTAATAAATGATGCCGGTTTACCGCGTTCTGTTTACCGCAACGTTTGGCAAACCGAGCTGTCGGAAGGGCGGTTCAGTCGAAAATGGGTGCATTGTTCTCCACCAACTGAAGTAGTTGCAGTCAGAGAAAACGAATGTCTTCGGCTAACATAACTCTAACAATAATTAGCGTCAGCACAGACAATTAATAACAAATACCTTACTTACATTATATTACCACAACATAATAGTGAACGGTCAGTTCAAATGTATAATGTTCTTTTCGGGGGCATGAAAATCGTCTTCACCCCCAACCTTCACATTCGCAGCATGACGCAGAATTAAATGAGATCAGAGGGGTCAGGGGCTCGTGAAATAAGGATATGGCAGTCGAGATGCGGCGAGAGGATAAGCGATTCCAAGGTTTCTGAAACATTCCCTCACCCCACCCCTAATCCAATAGGAGGGTTCGGACGTTTTCACGGATCAGCACCCCTTTAAAGCTGGCGAAAATGATTCAGCGAACCTTTCATGCGAGCTGCCCCGCCCAGCCTTTGTTCCTTCTTTTACTAGCCACGCTGCCAAAAAGATAAGTTGGGAAATACTTGGGGTCTTACGCCAAACATATCTCATTTTACCTTACGTAGGGTGAAAACGGGTCGAGGCATAAAACTATGGTTGATACCTTTCACCCCATTGGATGAGCAGGAAGAGAGTACATCGATGGGTGGAATATAGCAGATAAGAACAACCGCAGGTTGGTAACCGTCAAGAAACGAAAACATGTTTGACTACTGTTGCGTTTTTTTCCACATTGAATAAGTGATGTACACGCTCGTAATTGTGTAGTATTTTCCATTTTTGTTATAGCCCAAAACCCTGATTGTTTGCTTATGATACCTTTTCGCTGAGCCCCAAACAAACGGAAATGCGAAATCAGTTTTACATTCAAAAGCCATAGCGATACTGGTGAATCTTCTACTTACAAGCAACGGGGAAACCAGTTTCTAGTTTAGATTTTTTGTCGGTCACAATATTCGCGAGAGCAGTTTCTTCCCCATCGGCAAGAAAACTCCCCGAAGATCGCGGCGATTTCAATTGAAGGTGGCACAGGAATCGATTTGCAGGAAAGAATTGGGATGTTGATAGTGAATCGAGGTTGCCGAAGAATGTGCTCCCGCCAGAATTCATCCTTCAGCATCTTCTTTCTAAAGAAGAAAACTCATCATATCGTATTTGCACTCCTTCGCCAACCTCCCACCACAATAACAGGAAGCGACAGAGTTCATTTCTCGATCAGAACGTCTTCTAAACGCTTTACCCTTCAGAAATTCCACGCCAGTATGTTGCAATCAACTCGTTCAGCACTTGGCGATTCGCAGTCATACAAAGGGGTGAAACGTGGAAGAAAATCCGAAACGAAAAGATTTGAATGAGAGTCTGTTTTGTGCTGTATGTTGGTAACAGTTCCGTGTGGGTTTGGAGATTCAAGAGTAAACGAGGTTATTGCATTAGTCGCTATTAATAACCAAACAATTTTTTTTTCAATTTCCTGTTTTCTCTATAAATATTGGAATAATGGAACATTTTCAGGTTCTAGTAAACAGGCTATTGAAGAAGCCTAGCATGAAAAAGCCCTACGAGTTAGTCCTAGTTCTATTATTACTGGCCGATGAAAATTAATTCCATTTCGAAAGTGCCTCGTTAGACCGTGAATAATCAGTGCGGAATGTGATTCACCCGAGTTTGCACATTTCCTGAGCGTTCCAACCTTTGTTGCTTCGCCTCTCACCTCGAAACGGAGACGAATACGGCTGATAATATTGCGAAATGAGTGGAAGGCGGAATTTTCATTTCCCCTGCATCAAGAAGAGTATGAACTGGTCTATAGAATATAGGCCGTTCTCGCAGGGCAAGTGCCCGTGTTCAAAACTCGAAGAACAGCGTAGGATTCTTGTTCCAATGAGATTGCAGCTAATGAAACTGGCTCTATTTGATGTCACTATTGTGATTCACCTCCTATTGCCACTTATTAAATGAACTCATCTTGTTGATAGTGCATCAGTACAGCGTATTGTACCATCTGAGGTTGAAACCCGATACGATGTGGTCAACAGGTCCAAATGAGAGACGTTTTCTGCAGGCAATCCCAAAATAACCCTGGATTGAACTTGTCTCGTGGCTAGGTAGGTAACACGTATCAGAAATAAACCAGTTTAAAAAGTGCACTCGACTGATTAAGAACCCTCTCCCACCTAATTAAAGGTGATAAATCAATATGGCTTTAGAAAGATGTTAGTACTGACCCATGCACTGTCAACTTGAATAATTAGTTTCTCAGAACTGGAAGAAGGTTTTTTGTTTTTGCAGAGATTTCTAGATATTAGAGGGCGTTTGACTTTGTTGACCATAGGATTTAGTTGACAAATTTTACTCTGTGGTATTCGGTGGTTGCCGCTGGATTGATCGTATCATATTTATCTCATGTCCGCAATACACTAGGGTAAGTTCTACTCTGAGTGACACCATGTTTAGTCAGCATGGTGTGCCACAAGGCACGGTTTGGCTGGGGCCTAGGTATATTGTTCCTTTTTATACTAATGATTTAATGAATATGTATGTACATGGTCAAATTTTGGTTTTGCTGCGATACTGCCATGGTTTTCTGGGTATGATTACACTCTGGTAGACAATTATTCTGTTATTTTGGTAAAGCCTTGGTTGTACAAAATGTTTGAATGTGGATAAAACTTCTGTCCTTCGATTTTCGATAGGCAACAGAGGTATCCTAACATCCTACTCTAAAATTTCATATCACCCTGTTTGTTTGAGCGTTCCCAGTAGTGTAATTGCCCTTCTCTCCATTCACGAGCATTGTAAATATCTGGGGTTACTATTGATAATAATTGAAATTTGACAACATATGATTTTGATTGCTAGACTGCGGAAATTATTTTACGTTTTTAAGGAAACTGGTAGTTTCTTGTCCCGGAAACATATAAGAACAATTTATTTTGGCTTAGCATTCTTCACCTCAAGTATGGCATCATTCTATGGGTAGTGCAAATAAAACTCTAATTAAAAGGTGCAACAGTTGAAAATCGTATTTTGAAAATTATGTTAAATAAAAATATGAGGTACCCAAACAGCTCGATTTAAAAAACATCACTCAAATATTTTTAGTTTAATCATGCATACATTTATGTATTCGGTCTGGGATCAAAAGTGAGCATGTTTCAGTTGCTTCTAGCAGTCGAAATTTTACTTCGTCTGATATTTTGCCTGAATTCTACAAAAGGAATTCATACGTCAAGCTCTTAAATTTCTGTATGAAAGGGGGATTTGTTTTTCTTTTGACAGCTTGGGTTCTTTTAAGAAAATTGAGCTCTAACATATAGCTCACTTGCTTTCAGGAGATTTTCCTTTCTTTTTCTTTTTATATTCTATTATATAATTTTTTGGTTCATTAGATAGTTATGTTTATTCTTCCATATTGGCACATAGTTCACCATTTCGTGCTTTGCATTTTTTCTGATTCCTGAATCGCTGAAGAGCACAAGTTTTTTAAACTTATTCTTGGTGGACAACGGAATGTTTCACAGACACTTCGTCATAACGTCACGTGGCTAGGTAGGTAACACGAGATGTAACGAGATCAGTAATGATTCAGTTTAAAAGTGCATCGACTGATTAAGAACCCTCTCCCACCTAATTGAACCAGGTTCTGATAAGTTTCAAGAACCAACTAGAGCCAAAAACGGGCCCCTGACTGTATTTCAAATTTTTAGAAAACTTTTTAATACTAAAAACGGCGCGGACGGCGGAAGGACCTTTGCTTATTTTGATCTAGACACGTTGAAACGCCCAGGAAAAATTTTCGGGGGAATCGGAGAGGTTGACTTGCATGATAGCATAGGTTGATACCAAAAAATACCATGCCCATCCGTTATGCCGTACCTACGCTACTACTACTATGCTACTTCAGGTAGTAGAAAAATGTCCAACATTTTTGTCAGGGACCTGTTTCCGGTGGGTGGGTTATCATTTTCCACACAATTTTTGTCGTTGAATTCAATCAGAGGTGTCCCGGACCGGTTGGTGCCCACCTGGGTTGGGTATGGCTCAAAATGGGTACCTACTTTTCTATTTCGAGAGCGAGTTTTCAGGGTTCTTAGATACATAGGAGTATGGGGTATCATTTACCGCTAAATGTTAAACGCTGAATCGATTGGGATGATTTTATTGTTTTTCCCTTGCTCCTGGTCCGAAGAATAGCCAAAAATTGTGGAAGAATTAGCAGCGTTTTTGCCTAAATTCTTAGTGGCTGCCAAATGTTATTATCCGTTAATTTTATTATTTAGTCTTCCCTAGGGAAAGCTGGGAGCTAGACAAGTGACAACAACAAGGCGCAAACCACATCGCTCTCATTCAACGAGCCTTAACAGATGGAATCTTATCAACTGAGTCATAGCGACAGTCTCGCGGGAGGTGGTCGAGTTGGACGGGCGTTGAGTCGGCTATCTCTCACTGACCGAGTTGGCGACGTCTGACAACTCAGTAACGGATAGGTCTCGCGGCCGACTATGCTGGACCACTTCCTCAACAGCATTCATAACTCTTCGTATTGGTGACGGATAGCAGCACCCAAAACTGCCGGTTACGCGGAACATAATCGGACGTGGCGGAAATGACGGACGTCATTTTGACTGAATTTTTGCCGCTGAATCCAATGAGACAGGTCCCGGAACGATTGGCGCATACTGGAAGGGCTTATGGGTCAAAATGGGTATCATATTTATTACCTATCTATTTCGAATGTGGGTTTTCGAGATTTCTGGTACCTAGGCGTGTGGGGTATCATTTTCCACTAAAATCGACGCTGAACCGATTGGAATGAGTCTTCGTGCTTCTGCTCCGGGGTTTACTGAACGTTTCATGGTGGTTGATCATTCCTCGGACCAGGAGCATGGGGAAAATGGGGAAAACAATGGGTGTGGAGTCATTCTCGGACTCATTCCAATTGATTCAGCGTACTGAATTTGCAGCTTTACGTCCTCGAAACTTGTCAACCCGATCGTCCAATGTTGGGGAGGTAGGGGTCAAAACGAGTTCGTTGAAAAAGGGATATTCGAGATTTTTGGCGATTCAGGCGGGAGAAGTATAATTTTCCATTAAATTAGGACGCTGAATCAATAAGAATGAGTCCGAGAATGACTCCACACCCAATGTTTCCCCCATTTTCCCCATGCTCCTGGCCCGAGGAATGACCAACCCTTGTGAAAGAATTTGCATCGTTTTGTACTACACACCATGAAATGTTCAGAAAACCCCGGACCAGAAGCACGGAGGCTCATTCCAATCGGTTCAGCGTCGATTTTAGTGGAGAATGATACCCCACACGCCTAGGTACCAGAAATCTCGAAAACCCACCTTCGAAATAGGTAGGTAGATACCCATTTTGACCCTCAAGTTTTTCCAGTGGACGCCAATCGTTCCGGGCCCCGTCTCATTGGATTCAGCGTCCAAAATTTAGTCATTCGGCTCATGTTGGTCCTCTAAATTGTGGACGCTGATTCGATAGGAATGAGTCCGAGACACTCATCACCCACTGCTCTCCCCATTTCAAGTGTGCTTGACTGTAATTTGACCTTACGTACCTATTCATAACAAGTCAGGATTAAGCAACCGTTATTTCGCAGTCTGGTAATTCAAACGAGGTGATATATCAATTATATTATTCATTTATCAAACACCCCTACACCCGACTTAAACGAGCGTTGTACCAGGGACAGAGCAAGATGAAAATTAACTAAACCTGTCTTGTCTACGAACGGATAGTACCTATGAAGATAGACTCCGGCATGAGCTTGAGAAAAAATAAGCCAATCGTTGGGGTGATTCTGCACTCGGATAAATTCTCCACACGAATTAATGGATGCGAAAAACTATTGATGATACAATTTTATTATTCACACGGACTTGTGTATTCCAATTTGGTTATGAAGTCTTAAAGCATTGTGAGATGTGCATCTCTTGAAAGTCGTCTTTAGAGAGACAAGCGCGTCTGCTCGTAGTTTCGTGGATTTCAGTGATCCTTGAACATGGAGGTGGTTCTATCGGCCGGCTTTCCATCCACTTCAAGTTTTTTCTTCCTCGTTTCCATGACAATATAGACGAAATTTCCCAACATGGTGGATGAAGCACACGTAAAAAATATTCTCCTGTACTGCGTCTCAATGACAGAGTCCGTCACTTTCTTTGTGGGGAGGATCGGGTCCATCATCGGTATGAAGAAAGCGAGCGGTATGAAAGCTACGAAACCCACCAACCCCTGAATGAACCCCGAATAGTCGCGAGTGATGTCGTAATAGACGAGTTTGCTTCCAAGGTTCGTGAACACATTCAAATACATGAATAGAAAATAGAAGAGAACTTCTAAAAACCCGTCAGGATTCTCACATAACCACAATAGCGACAAAGAAGAGCCCCAATGACCGATGGTGTTGCACGTTTTTCGTATGTACGATAGCGGGTAGCTATTTCGACCGATCATAGCATCAACGACGAAAGCCGCGAGAAACTGAACGACTGGGATCCCAGTTGGGATGGCGTACCGCACAGTCATTGCGTTTGGGAACGTGAAGTTATTGTGAATGTAGAAATAGTCGCTCGTCAACGTTGTCACAGTCAGCATTTCGTACATCCAAGAATGTGATACTTCAGATATCAAAACAGAGTACAGCGGCAAACATCGGAATATCCCTCTCCAGGGTATCGGCTGGGCCAGTGGTGCATGACTAAGATACCTGATGTTGCTGAAGATGAATTCTTTCTCCCTTGCTGACAAGTAAAAGCACTTTCTCGGCTCCTGAAAGCATATACTTTTAAATGTAATCTATATTTTTCCTGAAACTGGGAAATTGTTGAAAATCGAATCCAGGACTGGAACGTTTGAGGGTGGCACGTGCGTATAGGGTCACAGAAGGAAGACTAGTTGTTTAACTAGCGTTGAAACTTGGCAATTTCATGCTAGAGATTCATCAACTTTAGTGAAGGATATTTTTTCTGCCACAACTATACTCAGACCTGCGCTGTAAAAGATCGCTTTCTAAACTGCATCCTTAGCGTTTGATGTTGCTTCCTCAATATTTTCCTATTTACTTAAGGGTTATTCTATATGTTACCCTTTGATCGTACGCAAAGTTTATGTGATGATTTAAACATAAATAACGACTAATTCTTAGCAAAAATTATATCATAATTATAATTAAATAATAATTAGCCATAATATAAATACTACTCAGGGGACGCACTTGGAAGCCGAAGGTGAACCATGCAACGCACCATAGCATTCCCAAGTTGCCGACAATGTAGAAAAGTGTGTGCCACCCTCCTAGGGTTGTACGGAGGAACTGACCAAGGACATATATGCAAAAATTGCCGATGAATCTGAGGAATTGCACATTTTAGAAGGATAGTACTGAATCAACTTGGAAACGAGAATCAATTGAGAAAATATTACAACTCGACTCACTGGCAGGAGAGGACGAGCGTGCAAGTCCGACCAACCTCCATGTAAGGCGTCCACTTGGCTAAAATGGCAGTTGTCATTGGTCCAATCATTCCATAGCAAAATCCTTGGAAAAGTACTACCGCGAGGAGATAATTGTAGGCGGTTCTATTGGCGATTACCGGTATCAAATACGATAGGAGCGACAAAAAAATGCAATTTATCAACAGAAAATACTTCAAATTCCACCTTGTCGTTACCAAGCCTGCGAGAAGCGAGGCAATGAAACGGAAAACAGACGAACCGTTCTTCAAAATATATTTCTGTTCGTACGTCCAACTCTTCACTCTTTGGCGGAACGAGTCGTCAAAAAGCGTGACGTTGTTGGTGCGAGTGTCCAGTTCAACCATGAGCATAGCATTTTCCAAGGTGTGAATCGAAGCTGCGGCGACGATTCCACAAATCGCTAGTAACAGCAGTTGAGTGTGCCGCGCACCACATCCCCAATACTCTACAAGAACCATGTTGAGGGTTGAAGGTGGCCAAACAACTCTGCATCAGAGGAGATTGTCTCAAGAAGGAAATCGATAAACAGTACCGTACAAACACGAACTCTAATACATTTCCGACCATGTGATCGATAACATTTTGAACTGGAATACGCCCTTGTTCATATGTACAATAATATAACCTACCAGCTTGACTGTAAACGGATTTCACCTGAGGTTTTCCTACTTTTTGTTTTGGTTGGTTATTCCTCCAATAAATCATTCGGTCGTCCAAATATCGGTCGAAATTTGTACTTCGAAAAACGGATTTTCAATATTTTCGGCGATCTAGGCGTTATTTCTAATGGACTCTGAATCGAATAGACGGCCGATGGCCCCAAAAGGTATGGGCAATTGGGGTCCACTATTGTTGTGTTTAAATATTTTCGGTACCGGCTAAATTTTGGACGCTGAATCCAATGAGACGGGTCTCAGAACGATTAGTGCCCTCTGGATGAGGCTATGGGTCAAAATGGGTGCCTATTTACCCATTTTGAATGTGTGTTTTCAAGATTTCTGGTACCTAGGCGAGAGGGGTATCATTTTCCATTAAATCATGGACCCTTGAAGACCTTGGACGCGCCACATCCACTGTTTCCCCCATTTTCCTCATGTTGAAGAAATGAATCTCCATGTGCCTGGTCCGAGGTTTAAATTAGTCTCCACGCGCCTGGTTCGAGGAATAACCAAACCGTGTGTATGAATTTGCAGCGTCTTTGCCTTATTTCAGAAGAGGTGCAAGGCGCTAACAAATAAACCCTTGACCATATAGGAAACTGTATCGATCATCTAATCGACATCATTGCAGGAAAATACATCGTCCAAAGGCAAAGAACGTTAATCTTCACGAAACAAATCAATGTTGAACGTTTTCACATTTCTATACCTGACCCATCGCGGTTAGGCCATGTCGTACCGGGTGGATAAATTTGATACAGGGTGGTACAGATCACCGATCTGAACTCATAACTGCTCGTCTGCCATCTCAGAGCTGGGGGTTCAGCTAACACAACCATTTGTTGTTCCCAAAAATCGAAAAAAATGGAAGTAATTGCGGAGAACTGAAAATTGTATATAAGTTGCTACCAACCATGAGACAATAAAAAATTCATGTCTGCCAACACAAGTCCGGTGGAAAGTGCTGACAGACGGTACTTGAAAAGTATCCATTTACAATAGCAAAATTGAAACTTTTTGTGGACTTCTGAAACTTAAGTCAGTGAAACTACATGGTATATAGAGCCGAACGAACCTTGTCCGTCACTCAAGATCTGGTGGAAAGTACCGACAGACGGTAAGTACTTGAAAATTAATGCTTTTGGATAACAAAATTAAACTTTTTGTGGACTCCTGGAACATGAGCCAGTGAAACTAAAAAGTTCAGAGAGTCGAATGAACCTACTCTACTACTCAAGATCTGGTGAAAAGTATTGGCAGACGCTACTCAAAAATTGACACTTTCTGTTGAAAGAATTAAACTGTAATTTTTAGACTTCTGAAAGTGTATCTCGTGAACCACTACACATACATGGTACTAGAGTACCAAAAAAAAAGTGCATTTATACCTGGCAAAAACCATTAGTTTTATTGGGTACATCTCAAAAACAGCAATGCATCGCCGCCACTGCAACAGTGGCTGTCTGATTTTAGCCAACTTTTCAGGGGAGCAAAAAACTGGATTGAACAACAGGAGCTATCTACAAGACTTCCACTAAGTGGAAGTCACAACAACCCAAGCTATCTGCACTTGAAATTTAATTCACCCAAGAGCTAATGTTTTTGCTCTACCTGAATGGAATAAACGCTCAACTATCATTTATTGAACTCCAATAATCCCAAATTGAAAGGAAAACAACGCATAAATTATTTTAGTTGAACTAAAAACTAACATACCAACAGAGAGCTCGAAGCTGAATCAGGACTACACAAGTAGATAGCCACTGTTTCTGTAGAGGGATAAGATAGCCACAGTTGTATTTTTCGTGATTGAGACGACAGTGTTGCCACTAGCCAAGAAGCGACCTTACCAATCGATTCAGCTCGAAAACTTACTATAAGAACCATCAAAACCCAAAAATCACGAAAATGTCAGATAGCCACTGTTGCAGTGGTGGCGACGAATGGTTCCTACAATAACTTTTGGATGAAGTGGGCATTACATAACTAGGGCGAATTAGTTGAGACGACCATAGCACGTTTCAAGAGGAAATAAAGGTTAACGTGTGAATTCAACCGTGATCACTCCACCATGTAAAGTAATGATCCCGTTTGGAGAAGATTTAGCGTTGAAATGGTCTGGCGGGAGGAGTCACACACCTGTGACAGCAACGATGAACGGGTGGAGCAACAGGTGGGTCCATTGGCTCGGTAAACACAACCCCTAACATCGCCCGCCAACACCCCATCGCCAAGCAACCATTTACGTCTTTACTGTATCCTCGTCTCCTCAGTATAATCGTTGTCACTCTAGTAATGGCTCTCTTCACACCCCGTCACCTACACCAATTAGGTGAGAACATACCTACGTGTTGTGTTCAAATATTATCGCTGCAATCAGCAGTTCATTCGATCTGTGAAGAGTTGTGTCACCTCTAGCTCAGGTGGGGGCACATCAAATTGTGTAGAGGGGGTGGATGAAACATTCAGCAATATTAACATTACTTGAGTGCGGTGAACTAGTGACAATGAGATACAACACGCAGGGGAGTGAGTACACCCACCATAAATCATGATTTTCTGCAGATCCAGGAGGTATAACATCATGGACATTCGGCGACAATCAAGAAGGTACAATTAACATCGATTGCGGACGCCAACAGAGCGTAGGCTACCTTTGATTTCAGACTAAAGCTCATTGTTATCAGATGATTATTGATTGACCAACCCGTGTGTAAGAATTCGCAGCGTTTGTTGAGAGGGTTTTTGAGTCTAGCTAAATGAGCACTAGTACTTTGCTTCATTACTTGATCGTCACGATCCACTAAACTTGGAGTTACCGGATACCTAGGCGTGTGGGGTATACTAAATTTTGGACCCTGAATCGATTGGAATGGGTCCGGGACCCACCAATATTGGAACTTCAACTATGGAAACGAAAGAGAGTGGAACTCAAAAGCGTTCAAAACTCAACTCAGAAGCGTTTGTACATCGTTGGCATTTGGGTCACGTTGCAGGGGGTCATTCCGATCTATTAGAAAGTTAGCTTTTCACGCAAGAACGTTGACAAGTAAGAAGACAGATAAGTCCAAACTAGGGTCTTGGTGTAGATCCCGAGGCTTCAAACTGTAAATTGAGGTTAACTTTGTGAATCCCCAGTGGAATCCAAGTTAGTGGCTAGTAAAAATAGAGCCCGGTGGCAAGGATTCCAGAAGGTCCCACGGCGTACGGTGGGATCACGAGAGGAAGGCTTGATACCTGATTGAGTCCACGGAAAACACGAAAAGGAGCACGAATGGGGAAAAAACCAGGAGACGGGCTGTGAGATACAGTCCTAAGCCTTTATCTTATTGAGCACCGCATGCTCGAGAGACGTCTTCATTTCTTCCTTATGTTATCCTTCTCGCGCGAACTCCTGCGATACTATCCCATCAATGTCCCTTTCATCTTTTCCGCAGGTTCACCGAAGTTCGTGAAGAAGTACAGAGTCGATAGTTGTTCAACAAACACTGAAGGCATCAATTAATCAAAGAATCATCGTCAGCCTCATGTTACCAACAAGTTATCATAGGTTCACTAATATATTCCTCAAATCCTCAGGATATCATTCCCTAGGCGCCTTGTCTCGCAGACTCCTCTCTTTATAATGTTGAACTTATTTACTGCATTCTACTTTTTTGAAGAGACAATTTTTTGGGAAATTAATAAATTTGCAGGGAACCTGACCACGGTTATCTTGATGAAATTATCCTCCCGCTCACCTCTTTGTCACAAGAGCAACTTATTTCTTAGCGCAGCAAATTCCTTCACAGGGCTGGTTATTCCTCGGACCAGGAGCAAGGAGACTCATTAAAATCGATTAATCGTCCAAAATTTAGTGGGAAATGATACCCTACAAGCCTAGGTACCAGAAGGGGTAATGGGTAGATACCCATTTCGACCTATAACATCTTCTGGTGGGCGCCTATCGTTCTTTCATTGGTTCCAATAACACAGATAGAAGAGTCAATAGGAATAATACTAGGTCATACTCTAGAAATGCACACCTGATCACTGAACTGATGGCCCATGAGCTAAATTCCTTCCGCAACGCTATTGATATTAGCTTTACTATTTCTCTTAACCACTTCCCAGGGATTCTTCTTTTGTAGCTGGTAAATCTATTCTAAAATTCGTAGTCCTGTGATATAACAGACACTTGAGAAAAGAAAGGATAAAATGTATGTCACTGAGTCTTTTTTATCTTCTTAGAAGTAGATACATAAGCGAATTCCTTTTTCCTTTGTAAAAGTAACGTAGTGTGACGATCTGTTGAAAGCCCCGAGATTGCCAAGGACCGGAAGATGCACAAGCCGCGGAGCAATTTAAATAATATTACGTATGGATGCGGTTATGTTAGACAGCGTGGAATGGTTTCTGAGTCTCCTTTTCATGTGCTCAATCAAGTTGAAGACGGCTTTGATTTTAAATTCCCAGTCTTGTGGTAAGAAGCCCAGCTGAGATCATAATGTATCAATATTGACGCAAAGACGGGAAAAGCTCCTCTCCCAAGATCACCAATGCGAGAAAACGGAGAAGGTTCCAAGGGACGACCCTCGAAGGAAGGATTTGCATTCATAAAGCGGTACCCTATCACAGCACTTGGGAACAAGTGATTATACGCGGTTTATTAATATGTAAAGTTTCTGTGCTAGGCTTTGCTTCCTGTCCTTCAGGTTGAAAATTTATAATCTATTTATGCATGGTATAGAAATATCAGTTCTGTCTGATCAATAGTGGTTGGAAGCACAATCAAAGTAAATGCGTACAAACAAACGAGGCAGCCAGGACATGATGTAAGCAAGCTAGACGACTAGAGGCAGCAGATGCCATCCCGAAACCGAAAACTGATCGTTCTGCAGGGAAAAGAGAAAATATATGTCAATTGGTAACCTGACTTCAGGACAGTTCCTACAAATTAATTAGGGTTTCCTGTAAACAAACGACCGGTATTGGGCATCGGCTGTGCGGTCGTCAAGTGATGGGGAAAACCATGAGCATGTGTCTACTGTTCAATGTGGTCTCCATCGCAAAAGATAGGTCACAATTTATGGAGAGCTCACCCCAGGAGGTATGCTTCTCCCGCTTGCTGCAAGCGGCAAGGATTCTGCCGTAGTGGCAGGAATGAGGGTCTCTTCGGTCAGGAGGGCTTTGAAGGGAGTAGGCAAAAACTGCACCCTCCAAGTACCGTTTCTGGTACCGTGTTTTCCACATTCCTCCCACGTTGAAGGGAATTGTACCCAAGTATCTCACGTCGATAGCATGACCCGCCCATATTGGTACTTCTTACACAGGAGTATGCAGCACAGACCTGGCCTCTCTGGGCGAAGCCATCCCCACATCTAAGAAAACAAATCTCTAAGATATTTTTTATACTAAGGTAGCAGCAACTAGGGCAGCCGGATTCAGGATTCTAATTGGAATCACCCTAGTCTTCGCTTAGCGCACAAAAATAATTTTTTTACGATTAACCGATTCAAAATCCAAAATAACCGTCCGCCATTTGGCCCGTAAAATATCGTTAAAATGCTTCAAGAAAAAATTTATATTTTGCACACATAGACTAATTCCGGGTTCTAATTGGTTTTTACTCATTTTCAAGCCAATCACCGTTAAAGGAGGCAGGGTGTGGATGAAATATAAAACGGTAGAAATGAGTTTTTGGGAGCGTAAACTAGAGGTGAATTATTTTCCACTCATTTTTGGACGCTGCATCGGTTTATCGGCAACAGGTCAGTAGGCTATCCCCAAACCCCACTCCAAAAACCCCAATAAAGTGCTCCCCAATAAGTTCCTAAGCAGCATGAGCGACTTTTAGTCCCACTTTTTCAGGCTCATACTGCTCGCATTGACGAGTCGAATCAATAGTCCAGTCACTGATAGGTTTTCCCAATATCATCGAATATTATATGAATTTGATAAGAAAGGCAGCTTATCGATGGATTTGATGTATGTGATTGAGTGAGAGGAAGAATCAACCAACATCTACTAAATTGAATCATCGCCTGTGGCATCGCCGACGAGTTTGGTTTTTTGGTAGTTCGAATACACGGAAGTTCTACCAACCCATCAAGACTGTGGAGCTGCCCGGGCTATAGCGTCAAGCTCCTTAAAGCCACGCAACGCGTTACCCGAAAACATATCCCACACGCCAGGGTACCAAAAAATCCATCAGAATTCAGATCTTTGCCGGGTGATTTACGAGTGCCAAACAATTTCATCAGATTGGAATACAAAAAGAAAATTATTTCATGGTTGATCTTGAATGGGATGGAAACATGTAAAAATATGCTTTTTAGTGCTTATGTGTAGGCTGTGGAAAACATTTTGTACAATTTTGTCATTTTTATGACTTTTTGTAAATGTATAGATTTATTTTGATTGGGTAATTCAACTGACTGTGATAAATTAATAGTACATATATTTAGTTTAAGCTGCAGCAACGGCCCCGAACGGCACAGGATTCTCCTATGGTTTCGGGGTATGTTTCATATAATTAATTAGGAACATGTTATGTTTTGTTATTTTTTGGAATAAAATATTCATTCACTCATTCCGAAAATCCACTTTCGAAATAGGTATGTAGGTACCCATTTTGACCCATAACCACCTCCTGTCGGCTCCAGATAGTCCGGGCCCATCTCAATGAATTCAGCGTCCAAAATTTAATGGAAAATGATACCTCTCTTGCCTAGTTCCCAAAAATGTCCGAAAGTCGAATTTCAAAACCCATCTTTACCACTAACCTCCCCAAGTTAGGGCCGATCGGGTTGAAAATGTTTGAGGACTAACTAGCGACGGAAAGAGATCCCTGATCAAACCTTTAGATTTTTAGAAAATTACTAACCAAAACCGGCGTGGACGTGGACGACGTACGGCGGACGGACAATAGGGTCTTGTGATCTAGACGTCATGAAACGTATACTGTCAAATTGTGGGTCCAATTGAAGAGGTTGATGGCATGATTACATATTATGTTGTTTATTCAAGGAATAACCAACCAAAACAGAGGGTGCAATTGTAAGTAAGCCTACCTTCTTATGGACACGAAGTATTGGTCGAGGAAGTCCTTGGCATGCTTGAGAATCTCCTCTTTGGAGCGAATCTGTTGTTTGGTGTTCGCATAAACGATGCTCCCCATGCATGTTCCACCTTTGCAGATGACATCCTGAAATAGGGCAGTAAAATTATTGTATTATAAGAAATTACCTGTTAGAAAACAGCAGGTTCAGCATAAGGCATGTAATCAATCTCAAAAACGCTGGAAATTCATTTAAGGGGTTAGTTATTCCTCAGAGCATGAAGACCACAAAGAAAAAGAGAAAGGTTCAGCTGCAATTAAACAGTGTGCGCACATTTTGACGAGTAGAGCCAGTGGCATCACTATACAACACTCGAGGGCTATTACTGTGGACCATAGTCCCTCGCCTTCACCACAGAGAGCACTGAACCCAATCACGTCAATTCAAAAGGGGGACCTGGTACTCTGCATTGCTGGCCAGTCTAGAGTCTAACTAAACGAGCACTAGTACTTTGCTTCATTACCTTATCGTCACTATCCACTAAACTTGGAGTTTCCTGTGGAGGGTATCATTGCAAAAATACCATGGCGCATCAATGATGCAGCGGAGAACCGATTTTTGAAGTCACTGAATTTCCATTCTGTTAGTTGAAGTCATGCACCCATAAAGGCTTGAGAACCTGGTTGTACACCGTACACCGATACAGGCTGCAGTACCTGATTGTACAGAAGCAACTGATTGGTTGGTTGTTTCTTGAATAATCAACCTATGTTTTCATGCAAAAGGTCAACCTCTCCGATTTGGCCCAAAAATTTTTTTCTAGCAAAAAATGCCTGAATTTAACGTAAATCTAGCCTGAAGAATTATCACAGGCTCGTATCACTTTTTTCAAAACCTAGGGGTAGGAGGGGTATCGTTCCTCCTTCCCCTAAAAATTAGGTCTAGTATAGCCCTGAGCACACCCATCACCTGGCCGGTAGGAGGGGGAAAAATCCCCGTCTGCCTGCCGAGCCCACCCTTCCTAGAGTGGCTTTCCTGATTTCCGTTTTGTGGGGTCTCCCGTTTTGTAGGTGCAGGGTGTTGCTGGCCCAGGAGAGCCGACAGCCCAAGAGTAAATTAAAAAATCAATTAAAGATAGCCCATGTGCCAGGCATAAAATTAAAACCAATAATAAAAATAATGATAGGCATAACCAATAATAAAAACCTAACATATGCTGCCTTCCCAGAGACTGGCAGGGTCCCCCAACCAGCGACACAAACACTTAGTAATCCTAATATCACGTCGCTTAAACTGCACATCTAATCACATATATTTACACTCACACAGTTGAATAAATATATTCAGCGTTCAAAATTCAGTGGAAAATGGTACCCCACACACCTAGATACCAGAAATCCCGAAAACACATTCGAAATGGGTCGATAGATGACCATTTCGACTCATAACCTCATCCAGTGGGCGTCAACTGGTCCGGAATCCGTCTCATTGGATTCAGCGTCCAAAATTTAGTCGAAAATGATACCCCACACGCCAAGACCGCCGACAATCTCGAAAATCCGTTTTTCGAAATACACATTCACGGATCGAGAGAAGTTGAAAATGGTAGATGATCAGACTCATGCACTAACAGGGATATAGCTTTAAGATACCTTGAGAATATTATCAGTTAAAAACAAAGGAAAACAAATTACCCTAGCAGACGCGGGTGGTTTGGTTGTTCTCACGAAAGTTGTCGACTCGATTAAAGTCAAGTGGCTTTTAACGTATTTTCGGTTTTGGCTCCACCCCTCGAAACGACTTCCGCTATCAACACAATTATTCACTTTTGTGGCACTTCCCTGCGCAGAAGGATTAGAGCGTATTATTCAGTAGAGTTTTGAGTTTAGGAGTGCGCGGATTCTCATATCCACAGGGGCGCGCCAGAATGGACCAAAGGTTGATGGCGTGGGTAGTTTTTTTTTTGGTTGCTAAAAACTCATCGAATAGTATCCGTAGCCTATGGTAGATATGGAAAGGAAAAGCAAAATCTTTCACAGGGGTTGGTTATTTCCCGGACCAGCAGCATGGTCATCATTTGAATCGATTCAGCGCCCAAAATTTAGTGGAAAATGATACCCCACATGCCTAGGCACCAGAAATCTCGAATATACACATCCGAAATGGGTAGGTTGATACCCATTTTGGCCCATAACCTCTTCCGCTGGGTACCAATCGTTCCGGGACCCGCCTCATTGGATTCAGCATCCAAAACTAAGTAAAAAATGATACCCCACACACCTAGATCGCCATTTTTCGAATTATACATTTTGACCACAACCCAAATTTGATCCGATCGGTCTGGAAAATTTTGAGGACCAACTAAACCCGGAAACAGGTGCCTGACCAAAATTTTAGATTTTGGTTGGTTATTCCTTGAATAATCAACCTATGTTTTCATGCAAAAAGTCAATCTGTCCGATTCACCCCAAAAATGTTTTTTTGGAGGTTTCAAGGTTTTAGATAATGTTTTACTATCAATGTCGGCGTGGCGTGGACGAAGTATGGTGGATGGACATTTTTGACACTTAGGAACATCCAGAAAAAAATTTGGGCCGAATCGGAGAGAGCAAATTCCGAGTCGGTGTCTAAAGCTGTTGCCATGCAGTTTGCAGGTCACTTCTTACAGGATCTAACCTTTCTCCGCTGTAAACAAGGAACATTCAACTGCTGCTCCCTCTGACGACTATTATTGCCGATGCCGAATGGTTTTCCTGTGATGCCTCAGTTGTAAAATGTGGAATGGCTGCAACGTTTGCGCCGTCTTCACTCGGCGCAGAGCCCGTGATAGGCACAACGTTTAAGACGCTACACGGAGCAGTTTAAAGACATCAAAGCTTCTTTTCTCTGGTTATATTGTCCACAGCCGGGTGAGATTGATCTCGTGATTTGTGGGGAGTCATAAGGAGCGATGGCGGTGTAAATCGAAAAATTGACTTTTGACTCCCAGCCTGACACCGCGTCGCACGTAATCAGGCGCATTTCTTGGCAACCTCATTCGTGCAAAAATGGGTGAAATTACTTGGCAAGATTGATATTTGTTCAGAGGGGTGGAGGAGGGGGGGGGAGAAGAAGAAGTTTCTGAATTGTGGAACGATTGACAACGAAATCTTTTCAGGAGTGGAGGTAAGACACTGCGTTGAAGGGAATAACATGTTGCTGTTCCATAAATAAGCCAAAAATTACCTGCACGCTCACCAGTTACAACAGAAAAAAAAGTAGTAATGTATGTACAAAAAAAAGCAGAAGGGGGCGGGGCAACCCCAACGGGCCCCAGGCATGAACAGGCTGGAGAGGCACAAGTGCCATGCATAAACCCCAACTGAGCCCGCCAACTAGCCCCGAGTCAGAGCCAGAGTGGGAACCGGAACTCTTGACGAGCAATTGGACCTAACTGATGTGCCCCTGGCCAGACTCTATGATTGTTTGGCATTTGACTAAACTCCCTAACAGTCAATTTGGAACGGTGAAATATACTGTCTTACATAAGGACGTGCACCCTCGGCTGGCGTTCGGTTTTATTCACGTTGTACGACGTTCTGGTGCACTACCACTAATGGCGAAGACTACAAATCAAATTTGATTATTAACATTCCCATTAAGATTGTCTATATTAGGGGATCTCAGTCCAAACCTATCCGTCTCGAGTGCACCCTTTGACGAGATCACTAATTTGGTCAGGGACATTTATGGGTACCTATTTGTGTATTTCGAAAAATGGGTTTTCAAGATTTTCGGTGATCTAGGCGTGTGAGGTATCATTTTCGACTAAATTTTGGACGCTGAACCCAATAAGACGAGTCCCGGGACAATTGATGCCACCAGAAGAGGTTATGGGTCAAAATGGATACACATCTACTTATTTTGAAAGTAGGTTTTCGAGATTTCTGGTAGGTACCTAGGCATGTGGGGTATCATTTTCCACTAAATTTTGAACGCTGAATCGATTGAAATGAGTCTCTGTGCGCCTGGTCCGAGGAATAACCAACCCCTGTGACATTTCTTCAAACATCTCATTAGGGTTATGCTAGCATTTCTCAGTGCAAATGCAATGACCTACCATGAGCGCATTATCCATAGTATAACGATTGATGTCTTGTAGGATTTTCCCTAGCTTGATCTCATTAGCATCAAATTATCAAGGTTTCTTGCGCCCTCTCAGATGACGTTCCGCCGAATCATATAGTTCTAAATTATTCTTCAAACTAGATAAGTAACAGTTCTGTTAACTCGTACGGAAGAGACGTCTTCTCCTCTTGTTAAGAAGAGACGTGTCCTCTCAGGAAGGGCAGTTTTTGGGAACAAGAAAAGATTGGTAATATGAGAGTAGTTGAAGCATGCATACAGTTATACTCGTTTGACTTCAGTTGGTTGGTGTCTCACCTCCCCCAACCAACAATCTGTTATCCTTTTTAGTCGTGAATGAGTAATGATTTGGGTCTAGAAGAACACATACCTATTAAGATGGTGGCCTGCCTTGGTACTCTCAGCAGTCAAGCTTAGTCGGTCCCTTTGTAGGACATATTTACTCAACATCGCCGCTTGGGGCATAAGCCGGCTTATCAACTGACAGGATCCTTGACAAAGAGTCCCCAGTACCTCAAGATATGCTAGTAAATCACAGGGGTTGTTTATTTCTCGGACCAGGAGCATGGAGACTCATTTCAATCGATTCAGTGCCCGAAATTGAGTGGAACATGGTACCCCACATGCCTGGATATTAGAAATCTCGAATATACACATTCAAAATGGGTAGGTAGATAACCATTTTGGCCCATAACCTCTGCCGGGACCCGTCTCACTGGATTCAGGCGTCCAAAACAGTGGGAAATGATACCCCACACGCCCAAGTTCCAAAAATCTCAAAAATTCATTTTTTAAAAACACATTTTGACCCCCCCCCCCCCTTCATCAAATTTGGACCGATCGGTCTGAAACGTTTTGAACTAAAGCTAAAAACGTGTCTCTGACCAAAATTTCAGATTTTTGGAAATTTTTCCATTACCAAAATCCGGCGTACGGCGGACGAACATTTTTATCTAGACACCTTGAAACGTCAAGAAAAAATGTTTGGGCCGAGATAGATTGACTTTTTGCATGAAAACCGAGGTTTATTATTCAAGGAATAACCAACCAAAATCGGGTCAGGAATGTCTGAGGGCTCAGGGATGATATAAATGCCCCATACCCTTTGTTTTGTTGTGCGTGGGAGAATGGAATAACGGAGAAAGAGGCTCTCGTAAGGACGCGGGATAAGGAGGTTATCTCCATAAATCCTGAAAGAATGCCCGCACCTGTAACTTTATCAAACTACCGAGCATTTACCCCCTTTTCTAGCTCTCTCGGTACGCCTTCGATGCTTCCGAAAACCCTGTGATGAAATTTATTATATCAGTTGGTACTTTGGCTCTTCCTTATATGTGGCTGATATCATAGGGCATCTCTTCTTTTACTTCGTCCCACTTTTCGCCGGTGACGAGGCAATGGTCGAACGAGAATTCGAAGACGTTTGGCCGCAACTTGATTCGGTGAGATGGTATTTATCCGAACAGAACATGGTTGAATTCCTCAACGTCATGCACCTCATATCATCGTCTGCCGAATGTCCCTATAAATCTCGACGTCTGCGCTATGATCAACTGTCAGTCTGTCGTGTGGGTATCCAACCATCATATGCGGCAAAAGGGTCCGAATCTCAGGAAAATGATACTCTTCATATCATTAGAAGCACCTCTCAACTGCTTGAGGCTGTGGATGAGCGCTATCGACGTAGAGTCGTTGTCAAGCCAACAACTATTATTATTAGTAGTCGTCCCCCACCAAAATTTCCAGGTAAGACGGATACATTCTGCAACGCTTTTTTGGTTATGTTTAGTTGCTTGTGTTTATGGCCTGGATAGTCAACACACACTCGGATTTTGATTGTACACAGTATGGAACATGAAGGAGGTATGGTTGGGTAGGAAAGAAGAACTTTTTTGATCGATACGAATTGTAGGGTGTGATACATTGTGAATAATAAACCCAAGGCAATAGTTAGACATCATTAGGTCGTATTAGGATTCTGGATGCTCGCATTGTTTCCTCTTACTGGAGTGAACTCAAAGATCCCTTTGTAATCTATATTCTCATATAAATAATCAACTCCACGTTGTTTCCCTCTGTAGCCCAGCAGGCTCTAACACGTGTCGATCTTATTGTATCGCTATGTTCAGCCTTAATCTTGAGGGCAACCATGCTCCTGAAGTAAAATCTTTATAATTGCAATTTCTCAAGTTTCCAAATGGGTATGCGCGGATACGCTATTATCAAGCAGACGAGGTGGAAGGGTATACGGAGGACTAATAGCGCACCTCACTCAACCAGCCATCAAGATGATATTACAAGGTTCCCGCGGCGTTTAGCAAACAACACCGCGATACCTTACCATCCCCTCCGCCACCCTGGCGCTCCCTGAGGCCTTACCTCGACGGCAGAACTAAAACATAGACCGCTTCTTGTCGCCCATCCTCCAATAAAAGCGGATGTTATTAATGAAGGTGGAGTGGTGCGTCCCTAACAACCCTGCCACCTGATCCACCTCCTAACGAACGCCAACTGCCTAATGCCGTCCATGTTCCGCAGGGTGCCTCTTCCAGTCAGCAGGCTGATAAATGACGCGGAGTCAGCTTTACATGCCTTTACTTGAAAAAGAAAAGTAGCCCAGGATCCAACTAAGGACCTTCGCCGAATGTCCTGCTATGGAAGAATCTCTTTACAACAAAAAGCCTCTTCCTCCTCACCTCTGAAGAATGGTTTGCCTTAAAATAGTTCCAATTTGTAACTTACGAGTAGGAAAAATATCCAAGAGCCCTCGAAATGATTATTTTCCTTGCACCGACTTGGGATTTTGATTTAGGGAGGAAGGCAGTCAGCGGATTGAGCGGATGACGTGGTCAAAAAGAAGAATGTTAATATAGTGTGGAGACTCGATGGTGTGCCTTTCACTGCAAATCCCGGGCTTCTTCAATTTAGGGTCAGGGTTGATGATGAGTTTGTCCCACTTGTGCTTGAATAGCAGTCCACTTCCTTTCGGGCACACCAGGTTCTGCGCATATTAAAAAGAGCTTTGTTACTTTTGCGACCAACAAAGATTCATCGTATTTGTATAAATTAGTCGCATTTGTAATAAGAATGCGCATCGTAAAACAAAATTCCTATTTTTTTCTAAAAATTGTGTTTGATTGCCAGAGATGTGCGCGCAAGCTGATTAAGATGAATTCATAATGACACTCCCAGGAAAAGACCTGAAAATTACATTTCAGTATCCAAATTAGGTACGTGGGGCTTTCACCTCAATTTGATCCGTGTCGTTCGTGTATGAAATGCGAGTCCTCCAATTGTAAAATCCGAGGTCGTGCCTTTTAGGAATTAGTCTTCGTGTACCGTTGAAGAATGACTCCATCTTTGTTTTCTTGAGCCGATCGGTAAAGTCGATGAACCCACCGAGCTCTTCGTTGTGGTTTTTCAAATTGAGGTACACAATTGTCAGCATAGAAAAAAAAAACATGCATAAACGTTTACACCTGAATATTTTTGCACATGGTCGGCTCACGGGAAGGAGCGTAGTCAGTTTCAACTGATACTGGTGATCAACTTTCGTATTGTTTCAAACATGCCCATCGTGAGATGTTATAAACTGAACCTGTAGGAGAAAAAATGACATTGACCCTGTGAAAAATACATTCAGAATCTGAAGTTTGATAGTGGATAGATCCCACCAGCCTGGAAGTTCCTGTGATAGCAATGAGAGCGAACATTGTGTATTTACCTACCCTGGATACATTGAGAACCGGTATAATTTTCCAAACGAGCGAATTCCAACTGTCACATATCAGACCATTGTAGAGTTCAGCCTGATGTTTAAGTTTATTCAGCCTTATTCATCTGACCGTCTGAATCTCACCCTCTGCCCCATTTGGCGATGAAGTCGCCTTCCACGGAAAAACTCTCGAACGGCCTAAGTTTGTGCACCGTCAATTCTATTTCAGCTTCGTGGAGAGGTTCGCGTGTCGGGTGACCATCCTTCGAATAGTAAGGCCTCAGTTCCGTTATTCCGAATTATTTTTAGAAACAAAAATTAACCGCTTACAGCCTAACCCCAAAAGTTTGCTCATCGACCTTCCCGCTCGCCGTTCCACCATTTCCCACGAGTGGAGACGGACGAGTTTCACGGCTTGAACCACATTTCCGATGAGAACGTGAACAATATTACGTCCAGACGAGTTAAATGAGACAATCAGGGAGCTTCCACTCTTTCAGTCGATGAAAAGCTCTGATTAAATTGATTCAATTACGAACGACGTGTTGCGGGGACATTTGAGTACGTACAGTTCACATTTGAGACACTTGAGTGTGAACAAGCTCGAATTTATCAGGCAGAACTGAGGACGTGAAATTAATTCGGTTTATGGTCTGGGGATGGGAAATGTCGTTGCGAAACAGGTATTCAGGAGAAAACAATTTTGATTTCGTCTATCTGAGTGATGACATATCGAGGACTGTTTACAAGGATTTGTTCACATGGAGCTTATATTACACAATGGTCTGAACAGCTACTTAGCTCTGCTGAGTCAGAACCTCAAATTATTAACAAGCAAACACTTGAATAATCAGATTACGGCGTGTAGGTTATGGTTTTCCACTAACTTTTGGACGCTGAATAGAATGAGACGGGTAATGGAACGATTGGCGCCCTCCAGATGAGGTTTTGGGTCAAAATAGGTACCTACCTACCCATTCCGAATGTCTGTTTACTCGGGCTACCTACCCAATTTGGATTTGTTCAGTTGTTCATTCGATGGTGATTCCGTCCAAAAAGCTATAAATGCAGTCCATCGAGCCAAAAAGACCCCGTCTGCTACCCCAAGCAGCTCCAAGGTGCCAGCAATTAACATTCAACCAGAGCACTAACTCAAAACTAATCAACATAGATGCACTTGATCCCATCTTGGAACGTCCACTGACCAAAACAATGTGCCCAGTCTTGACTGATGAAGAGTTGGTCAGTAAAGGTGTGTGAAGCAAAAGCGAGATTACAGCTACAGAGCTACGTTTTGAAGGAGTCAATGAAGTCTCTACAGAAAACCCCGAACCTTGATTCGAATAATGATGTTGTATAATATAATTTGCATCTATCCACTTACTTCATTAAATTGTACACTATATAAAGCATCTTTGGATGTTCACACGATTTGATATTCTTTTTCCTAAACTTCTTTTGTTTCCAATGGCACCTCAGAAGTATCAGCAAAACGTTTGTGGCGATTGAAAGTTTTCTCCGTATTTTCCTCAAGAGGGCATAATTCCGTACGAATTTTGGCATCCGAAGAAAAATTGTTGCGTGGGCTTCTATTTTTACCCAGAGTGTACAGGTAAAAAGACGCAATTACTTGAAAAAAAAAAAAAAAAAAAAAAGGAATTGTTTTTCTATTTCCCAAATTGATCCACGTTATTATGCACGTGACACGTGTTGCTACAGTTCTAGAGGCGTTCACATTAACATAGTGCAGGTGCCTGGCTTTGACAGCGCACTTGTATAATGCTCACTCCCCGTTATGCACTTTGGGGTGTGCCCCTAGAAGAGGAGACAAGGCAGCCCTTTGTTTGAGTACGTGAGAGAGAGAGAATGATTGCGAGGGGGGGGGGGGGGTAGTGTAGGGAGACGGTGGTGACGGGAGCCGGTGGCACCAGGTGCGATTGGCATTCAATGAGAATAAGACCACTCCCCCCACTCCAACCTCCCTCCAAGAGGGTTAGCTCCTCCTTGAGCACCTAGGCACTGAGAGGGAGTGTATCAAAGAAGAATGAGGATTTAGGACCCCCTTGCCAACCCTGTGACTTTCTGACTCCGGTATCGTCACGTGGATTGACACCCATCTGCCGCCCTGGACTCCAACACTCCCTCCGATCCTGAAGTAGAGTTCATTACCTCATTCCCTTTTGTTTCAGAAGTGATTGATTATGACCCTTTCTCTGCTCAACCACCCTTCCAGCAATCTGATGCAACAATGGAACTTTCTAATTCAAGCAGTAAGCTTCCAATCGTATGAGCTGTGGTGTACAGACAATACAGTAATTTTGTAAAATGCATGAACTACTCAAAACTTAGTTGAATCATATCCTTTTTTTGGCGAATCCATCGTTGCGTAGGGACGTACAACTTTCACATATACGTGAGGAAGCGATTTATACATATGAGGAGGTGCTGAGAAATGTACTTCTTGTTTGAACTTAAGGTATGGTGCTCGCCTATAATAGAGTTATTAGGGACTTCTATCGGACTAAAACTTAACTTCCCACCATGTACGGAGCTCAGAAAGGCACTGTTCAGCACATTTCCTCCGGCTGAGACCAGGCACGGAAATACAGCATGACTAAGCTCTGTGTCTGTCCACCTATCTTCTTGCAGCCAGTAGAACAAACTCAAGCGGACATACAGTTTAATTGATAGGACAAACACAGTTTCCTGGTACAAATGAAAGAAGACGGAGCTGAACTGAACGGGAAACTATGATACATATCAAAGTAGTAGGGGTCAGAAATGCAGGAACCCACCATAATAGAGGCTAACCGAGCTGTGTCACGACCGTCAACCTATTTTTCGCTCATGTAGAACCCATCGTCCAATATTTTCCCAAGTGGTCAGGAATCTCAAATACAAATTCAGAAATTGGTGGGGGTATGGGGGGGGGTAAATGTGTTTTTCAAAATTGGATTTCCATGATTTTTGGTGATTTAGGCGTGTGGGGTATTATTTTCCATATTTTGGACGCTGAATCCAATAAGATGGGTCCTAAAACGAGGTTATGGGTCAAAAACCTACCTACCTGTTTTGAAACTCTGAAACTTTTTGCGACGACTCCTTACTTTAAGATAATAGAACGCCAGCAGAATGTGTGTCGCCATAAGCACGTAAACACCCCAGCACCCAGCAAAACTTTTTTTGCAAAAGCATTTTCCTGTGAAAGACGCCCGCCCGCAACGCTCGCTCTCAAAACACGCGTGCACGTAGGATTTAGCGTAATATGAAAAATCTCCTGAAGTAGGCATTGAATTGGCAATAGCGGCTGTGAAAAATAATTGCTTGCCCTGAAATTGACCTTTGATGCATTAGTTCATACACCACAGGACGACACGTCTTCAGGACGTTAGAACTTAATATTATGAGCCTTCACGCAAAGTGACCCAGAAGAGCTGACTTGACATAACCACCCAGCCGGTTCTCAGCTAGGAATTTAGCGTCTTTTTCGTTCCTCTCGGAGTTGGAGGGTAATGTAACGTCTCCAAAAGAGGGAAAGTGGGGGTTACACACGTCGTTACATCCGCTCACCGCTCGTTTTAACCACTAAGCAGGGAAATGTGTGAGGCCAACAAGCTGAGTGCTTCTTTCCCGGGATGTGACCTTCGGTGTAACTCTCGCGGAGGAGTCTTTTAGCCAAATGGACGACAACTCAAGGCATGGTAACTCACTATTTCTCCCTCCAAGGAACAATCACTCTACTTCACGCGAGTGTTGTTCATGGAAATAATTATTACGTAATAACGTTAAGGATGCCATTCTGTAGATATCTCATTCATGAGAAATGCGGATAAATGGGCCAGAACTTCATTTTTCAAAGGAAATCTCTTCCATGTTTTCATGCCCAAGGACACGAGAGGTCTACCATCCCCAATCGGCCCCAAAATTTCACAGGACGTTTTATGATGTCTAGAACAAAACATGGACTCGAGACTTCTCTGGTCAAGGTTTCAAGGCTGCTGGTTTGAATCCGGCGTGAACAGGACGACGTGAGGCTAGCTCAGTACCGGCAGTAAGTATATACGGTTGTCCGGGGCATAACACACACGAGTGTCTGCCTTAAAACGGCTTGCAATTGACCAACATTCACATTTGGGCAAGGGGATGTAAACTTGCACTCTCGACTTTCGTGCCGCTTATCAATTTAAAGGATCCGCCGAGGAATGCATCGGGGCGGGCCAGTAGTGAAAACAGACTTGAGACGAACACATGTCGATTGTAATCATTATACCGCGTGGCAAATCAGTGTATCGTGCTATTGTGGAAAACACTTATTTTGCGATTCTTTTAAAGATTGTAATGTGAAGCATCGATGTTGTGTTTTCTTTATTAACCAGTACGCGCTACGTGATTAGGTGATTCGGTGTAGCTCATGAAATTGTTTTGAGTCATGAATGCCCGGCAGACTGAACGTTTTATGGCAATCAGATTACAGTACAGTACGTAATCGGGAGAAGGGAATGTAGAGAGAGAGACTAGACTGTTGGACCCACACAAAACAAACTTGAGCAGGAGACTGAAATAAAACCCGAGTAAACATTTTGACTTTGAGCAATACATTACTTTTTCTGACATTTGTTGATAACCGAGGAACCGGAACAGCGGTTTGTTGGTTGCCCCCCTGAAAAGGAACAGCAAAATGTGCTGTTTAACTGAGTGGGTGAATGAAGATCATTTACCCAACAGTATGTTTCAGCGAGTTTGATATCAGCCTTGTCCTCACTGCGATTCTTGCCCTTATTTCACCTTCGAGATTGGCTATGAACGAACAGTGTCGCAGTAACTTATAATTACGAATCAAGTGAAACTCAAATTTCCATTGAAATCGTACGAACAGTTCTCGGAATTCCTCGGAGTGCCTGAAAACGGCGAATCCTTATTATCTTCCCACTCAGGGGGATGAGTAGGGGGATCAAGTTGTTCTCACAAACTTTCCTCACTTTCGGGTAATAAGCAGCCCGGTCCCAGCTGCCAGGAATTCACCAGGGCCGTCAGGGTTATGGCTAGTACTACTACCCTCGTGGGTGAGATCTCGCTGACTCTCCTGCTCAACTTCCGAAGCTGTGGTCTGATTATGAAACATCAGAATGGACGATGTCATCGTGGCGTGTTCCAGCAACAAGTGTAGTTTATTCAACTGTCCCATATCCTATCAACCATAACTTTGGTTTACACTTCCCGCTGTAAGCACTTGTGATAATCGCTCATGTGGCAATTCGTAAATAATCAACCCCCCCTCCCCCTTATTAAATCTGGATAAATAAATTCAAGGTAATTAAATTGAAATTTAATTTGTTTTAACCCCTGCTGTTCATTATTAATCGTATTAAAATGAAAAACTTCCCCACAAACTTCCTCCAAGTAAATATATGTTCCACAAGTATGTTCCACTTCAAATGTGATTGTTTCCGCCGTTGAAGGCCACTGGACAGTGGCAAAGTGGTAAAAACGATAGTGGATAGTTCCAAGAGGAATCGTCCGACTTCCGAGAGAAGAGGCCGCACCATTTCAATATCCCCTCCAGGGCGAGCTCCGGACAAAGTTGTTCACTTCAAACTTTGATATGCCCTAGACCACGAAGCCCACTACAATCCTCTCAGACTCACGCGGCCCTTTTTTCTGAATACTCGGTCCATTCCTCGTCTTCACCTTTTTTGATGCTGATAAAACGGAAACCAATATGAGCAGGCGCGTGCCAATGTAGACTGGACGGTCAAGAAGAGGATGAAAACTTGGGCTCGATTTCGGAAACATCCAGGACTCAAAATTGTTCAGCCCGATCGGACCAAAATTATCGGAGGGAGGGGGGGGGGGGGTAGGCGATCGAAATGTGATTTTTGGGGTTTTCAGCGACCTAGGCGTGTGGGGTCATTTTCAACAATATTTTAGACGCTGAATCCAATAAGACGGGTCCCGGAACAATGGCGCCCACTGGAAGAGGTTATAGATCAAAATGGGTATTTATCTACACATTTGAAATACGTTTTTTCGAGATTTCTGGCCTACCTAGGCGTGTGGGGTATCATTTTCCACTAAATTTTAGACGCTGAATCGATTGGAATGAGTCTCCATGCTTCTGGTCCGAGGAATTAACAACCTCTGTAAAAGAATTTTGCAGCGTTTTTGGCTTTAGACATGGAAGCACGAGTCAATTTAAGGTCTGGAGAAGGAGACGTTACTAAAATAGTGAAGCCAAAATTGTGTGTGCGCTCAGTTTATCAAGTAGCTTTGAGAAGATTGAGATGGCGGACCAATGAAACAGCACTCAGGTGGGGAAATGCAATGAGTTTTCCTCACAGAACCCTCTAAAAGTGAGGCTGAAGGCATTCTTCTCTTTGAATTTTCATTCGTCGAAAGGTATAAGATACTCGCACTACAATACCTACCCTCCCTGCTCGGATTCGTTCGTACCTATCCCATCTTCTTCTCTGTAGGCAGGTCCCATCTCAGGTGCCTACCGCTGATTCCACTCTTCCAATTTCGCCTTCTCGTGGATCACTATTATTTTCCCTTTTCAAATTTTTACTGCCACTCCTCTTGGTTCCATTCATCCTCTACGGAAGGCTGCTGGTAGCCGTTGTAGCGTGTCCTATCACTCGCAATCTTATGAACAGGAGGATCCAAAGATTTTAATCAGAGCAACTTCTCAGCGCACCGGGTCCTCCACGAGAATTATTTCGAGGTCAGCGCATCTTTTCTTCCAGTTTCCTCCGAGCCTTTACGTCCAAATATTCATGTTTCTTTCAAACTTATGAGATCGTGAGCATGTGGAAAAGGGTCTATGAGAAACTATGCACAAGAACGACTACCACCTTTAATGTTCTTCGAATTCCTAACTATTCTATAAAAATAGTACGATATGGAGGGAATTGAGCATGAAAACATGAGTTTATTATTCACTGAATTACCAACCAAAATAGAATTTTTTTTCGCATACGAGTGTTTTCACATGCACATGAATCATGAAATGGCTGTCATTTCACACAATGTAAGAAGAAACGTAGTTCGAAAGAACCACCCTTGAAGAGAGATGAAAAGTAGAAAATGGGATTGGACTGTTGGCCCTAAATAGCTTGCTGGCAGAGTAAAGCCGATTTTCGGTCCAGCTTCTCCGCTCAAGAGGAAGGACGAGAGGAATCCATCTGAGCGAAAAAATCTCATGCGGAAAAGCTCCACGGGTCATTGCGCTTTCTCACGTCTCCGAAACCGGTTGAAAATGCTATAATAACCTCAGAAGATTCAACAGCCGCATAGCCTGAAATGTCAACGTCCAATTGCCAACCCCTCCCACACCACGGCAATCCAGGGATCAAGGGACCGTCGAAACAGTTGATCGTCTGAATGGGGCTTCAATTGGAAAACAGCTCAGAGCAGGATTGAATTTCATTAGGTAACTAGCTTAATTCGAAATGTATGTAACCCTAGGTTGCGGTTCTCGTGGAGAGTATTCGGAGTACCTGGTATAGTTCACTCGGGTCGTTCAATTTGTTTTGTTAGGAGGGGACGAATCGTCCAGATCCTCGCATATACGCTCCTCATAGACCGTCCTACATCAAGTCAAGCAACTTTGAGCAGAACTTGCATGAAATGGCAAAAGGGAAGCTAATTAACGTAAGGCAATCAAAGGTTGAATTTGGGAATTGGGTACTTGTGAGTAAAGTTCTGGGGCGAACTTCCCATGTCGACTATCAATAAACATGGGTTGATTATGCAAGGAATAACCAACCAAAACAGTACCTTTGCGTCATTGGAATGGGTTCCCTCGCTTACAGAATCTAATCAGCCTCAACCCCCTTACATTGACGAAGAGTATTTTTCCGAGACATTAAAGATTCGAGTTAAATGTCGGAACTAGATGAGAGTCCATTCAGTGAATTATAGCTTTGAGATGGAAGACTGAAAGTAAAATAGTGACTCAAGTCGCTCCCTTGGTCGTAAGAATTTAGAAAAGCTTGTTGGGAAATCAATGACTGGAAGAAATCGTAGTGTTGGAATAAAATCCGGTGCGCTGGCCAAATGGAACGTTAGCAAAGGTTTTTCGCTATCAATGTACGGCTCGTTGTGCGAATTATCGCTCCCGACGAATTACAGGTATGCAGTATCGATGCAGTTAAGAGTACTGAAAAACACCAGTAAAAATAATGGCTTTACAACTGTAAAACTAATTTGAGCCTTACTGCGGGGTGTGGTGAAGGGGGGGGGGGTATTGTGTGCTATTAATTTGCAGGTTACTGGTTACGATTTCGGCCATATTTTTTTTTCAAAGAACAACATTGCAGCGATTGGGTTTATGCCACTTGGGCTTGTTGATCACCTAGCCACACAACACTGGCTAGACATGGTTTGATAGACGGCTCGTGCTGATCTGAGGTCTGACAGCCACATGGGCACAAAATAGGAACCTCATAGATTATACCATGTCAAGCAAATTATGATTCTGGCAGACAGCCAGTTCAGTTCTGAAGAAACAATGCTCACAATTACACACAGGACACCCAGGAAACTTCATTCTGTCCCACTAATACTATATAGAGTCTCAATTAGGCCTAAGGAAAATCTTACTGTCATGACTCCGTCTCTGTTAGCTCGTTCACGGACAGCCAGGGCTTCGACAAGTCTATCCTTAGCGAGGATGACGGACTGGTTCACGAGAAACTGGGCCATTCTGATTGGCTGGGTCGATTGAAGGACGCGGTTCTGCCTTTGGACAAATTGCTCTTCCTGCAAAGTCTCTCCGTTATTCCTGACAGGAGAAAACAACGATACGGACGATTTGATTTTGACCGCAGTACGGCTTCTCCGTCAAAGCTAGCGAAGAGCATTTTGGGTGTTATGGGTTTAAATACTGAATAATCTCATAAACGGCAGCCACTGCCATTACAACACAATCTATAAAATTTATATCATGTTCAAACCATCATTCCTCACCGTTTGGTTAATTTTTTTCTAAACATGATCCCCAGATGTCTGAAAACTCCAAAAAGTATAGGCAAAAGGGGAATATTGAAAGGCTTGTGAGGTATCCTTTCACCCCTGAATTCTGGAGGCTGAGTCGATCGAGACGGATTTAGGACTGATTGCCGAAATTAGAGGCTACAAATTTGATTTTCCGCCAATATTTACCTTAGGTGAATGCTTTTATAATGTAAGCAGAGGTCATTCCTGTCCTATCGTTGTTCACACAAATATTTAACTAATAAAACGCGTTAACTCGAGGAATTCGGCGCCTTCAGGGTTCGATTGATTAGCTAGCAAACGAAAAGTTCCTTTTAATTCCAACAAGTACCTTTAAATTTCGCTCGAATAGAACCACAAGTCTCATTCACATACCATGCTCACCAGCAGTCCTCGGGAATTGTGTATTCCGATAAATGGTTAATTCGTAAGCTGTAACGACCCGCGGCTCATGGTTTTGAATTTCGAGCAGGAACATCGTCTTGGTGGTAGTTGAACATGAAAATTGGCTCAGCGACACCGCCGATGTAAGCAAGAAGGTACACCCCCTTTACCTCTTCTTAGACCAGCTGCCTACATCATTTTGTGGTCAACTCAAGAGGTTTCTCCGTTGGCGAGTCGGCTAATACAACACCGGGATTGGCACACGGCAGGATGAGAGGCCTCAAGAGCTCGTGGGGCGAACAGCGAACAACCGTTTGATTGGGCGCATTGGCTCACGATTTTAAAATCCAATTTGAATGCGGCCCTCTCCTCGTCCCACCTCCCTCCCTCTTTGGAGTTCTCACTCTGCGTTTCTTTTGCACCGCTTGCCTAATCCCAGCACCTGCTGCTTTTCCAAAGCCTGGCCCTCGCTTAGGTAACGACGCATATTTGCGTTTTGAATGGTTTTAGAGGACTCTCAACTCCAGCAAATTCGCCTTTTGGATTCCTCTACAACGACGTTTGAAACAAACGGAAAACCTAACGGGATTGATTGAAAATGAATTCCTGTACATCAGTGAACTGCCATTGGCAAAGCTCTCTGCTACAAAGACCTGTGTTGATCCATGGTCTCAAATATGTACCTATTATTCGACCTGGGAGAGAAGAAGAAAGGGTATTATGGCCCTAACTATTACCAGGTGTATAAATAGCCAATCTCTCTCTCTCTCTGGAGATCACCTTTCAGATCACGCTCAGCTGGGAACAACTTAGGAGAAAGGCATCTGACTTTCCTGTATACGTTTCCCAGCAATTGGTACAATCCCTGGTTTTCCCAATGAATTGACGCAGTATGCTACACTGACAATATGCAATACGCATATTGCACAATATGCTGCTGCTTGCTGTGATATATTTAGCACGGCAGTACTCCTCATTATCAGTAATTCACACCCAAGACACAAGAAATAAAAACTGTAATTATCGACTGCCACCATGTTGGACAAATGCCTTCCACCAGTCATTCATCGTACTAAGTATTTTGAATGAGAATGGTCTGCCAAATGGTACAAAAAAGATTTATAAATAAAGATGTTATCAATCACGGACGACACAACCATCCCCAACACCGTCGACCACTCAAAACCAAAAATAGGGAATGGGGCTTGGAAAGTTGTTGCTGATGCTAGGTCTCATGAATTCTCTTCTCCAGAGACTAAGTACAATTTAGCGACAGTGCGGAGGCAATATGGTGCAACAGCTAACAAGTCTCCGAACGAAGGACTGCCACCGTTCTCCATAAGTCAATTCAATTTACAAAATCAGCAAGCCTGGCAGTCAGAGGGGCAGAGCAGGTGAGACTGGCGACCCAGGGTACCGTAATCCACATCCTCATGACAGGACACCAGCTTGAAGGCCAGGTAACAAAGAAACTCACGGTACACCCTGTCTAGCTGATCCACATGACATTCGAACGAAGGGCACCATACGAGGGATGCATACTCCAGGTGTGGCAAGACATCTCGGTAGAGAGCAACAAGGATAGACGAGCCAGTGAACTCTCTGGTGTTGACCATTGCGAACCCAAGGCCGTCTGGCCGATAGAACATCAAGGTCTTCTGCACATCGCTGGTGCATGAAGTATTATATGCTGGTACGCATCACAATGAATTTAGCGGCAAAAATTTCGTAAAAAGTTATATCCCACACGAGTGAATTGGCTCTAGTTGGTCCTCGAAATGTGAAGAATGGATTTTTAAGGATTGGATGGACATTCGAAGAATCGAGATTTTCTGCAATCTGGGCGTGTGGGGCATCACTTTCTACTTATTTTGGACGCTGAGTCCAATGGGACGGGTCCCAGAACGATTGGTGCCCACCGGAAGTGGTTATTGGTCAAAACGGGTATCTATATACCTATTTCGAGTGTGTTTTTTAAGAATATTTCTGGGACCCAGGCGTGTGGGGTATCATTTTCCACTAAATTTTGGACGCTGAATCGATTCGAATGAGTCTCTATGCTCCTGGTCCAACTCCTGTGGAAGAATTTGGAGAATTTTTCCTCTGCCCGCTGTCTGGAGTATGTATTCGTTTTTTGAACACGCTAATTACAAGGGTGTATTTTTCTCTATTGTGTAATGAATTAAAGAAGCGCTTTTTGCATGTCTCTAAGCTCAGGAAGGCCGAATAGTGCGTTTTTCGATAAATTTATAAAGCGTGTATTGAATATTTTTGTTGTTAATGAAGAACATTCCCGTAATATGTTAAGGTCGTACCCGCACCTGCTGGCAGGCCTGGGTAGAGAGACGCATAGGCAGTCATATGACTTGGAGAGCTTAAACTGCTCAGATGGGCCTTTCCACTATGTCTAGCTGCACCCCTTCCAGCTTGTGGGTTGTTCGGGACATGCTTTCCAAACGTGGATCGTCTTGATTTTCGTCTTTTCAACTTTTTGGCTTGGTAGTAGGTAGAAGACGAACCACCCATCATGTTGAAGGACCTCAAAACTCCCTGAAGGAGACCTTAAAAAGTTCACGGGGTGGGACGGCGGCACCTCTTTTCAAAGGCGCGAAAACGTATCTCAAGATGAAATCTCTTCACAATAGACACCTCATCAGGGAGTCATTACATCTTTCTCTCGTCTCCTTCACCTTTAAGGCTTATAGGTTCCTGTCTCGGAAAAAGTAGTTTTTCAAGCCTCGCCAATCCGGCACGAAGTCTTCGCAGCACACTGCCTCAAGTTTCTGCATTGAACTTTTGATAAAACTACGACAGACTACTGCCAGTCCTAAATAGAAATCACGTTCATGCCAAAGACAAGAGGAATTCTTTTTCTTCCATATTTCTATTATTTTAAAGGGAAAAACGCTGCAAATTAAACTACACTAGCGTATTATTCTTGGTGTATCCTACCGCTTGTAAGGGACGCGTTTCGTTGTTCGACGTTCACAGGGTTGATGATGAGATTTTTCAAAAATCTTTTCCAAGTACATACCCAATTTCTACCACTAATCAGCCTAAAATTTGCGTCCCCTGGTTCAGAACCGATCTCGATCGACCCATTATTTAATATTCATTGATATAAGGTACCTCCATCCCACGAAGCTTTCAAATATTCCCAAAATACCCATATTTGTACCCCAAATATTTTTTTTAACCATACCTCGATCAGGCTGAAACAAGTTTGGCACCACTATTGCCAAAATTGAATACATGCACATTTTTTTGGGAATTTTGAAGGGTCTTTTCGGGACGGACGGTGGATCGACGTAGCAAAGAGTGACTGAAAGGACCACCAATAACGTAGAAGAAGACTGTTAAATGATAAAAAGGTGCAAATTCTTTCACAGGAGTTGGTTATTCCTCGGAACAGGAGCATGGAGACCCATTCCAATCGATTCAGCGTTCAAAGTTTAGTGGAAAACAATACTCCACACGCCTACATCGCCAAAAATCTCAATATGTAACTCATAATTCGAAAAACAAATTTTGACCCTCTCTCTCTCTCCCTCTAAATTTGGATCGAATTGAAAAGTTTCGAGGACTAAGTAGACCCGAAAATTGAACAATGAGCAAAACTTTAAGATTTTATAACATCTTCTACTACAACTAAAAACATCGTAGACGGCGGACAATTTTACAGATACATCAGTTTTCATGTACGATGCTATTCCCCTCCGTAAGCCAGTCTTGAGCAGAGGGGAATCCAGACACCTTGGAACGCCTAGAAAGAATGTTAGGCAAAGTGAAAGGTTGACTGCATGAAAGCTTCAAGGAATAACCGACCAGAATAGAAAGAAAATTTGTTAATGAGCACATCTAAAGCAAAAATAAAAGCAATCTCAACCTTTTTTTCGACTAGTTTGTAGGCTATTTACTGTTCCGGCTTTGAAAGGTAACAGAAGAAAGTTGGTCGGTGGAAGGGGGGCATTAGTCCAAGTATACAAAACTATTCAAGGACTTTCAATTAGAATAATTAACCTAAATCCTCGGCTAATTCATCGCTGAATTAGCAATTTCGATTTTGAAAAGGACTTATTATTGGATCTTATCGGTTGCGGCGGTTAAGAGCTGGCAAATTGGGTCATTCGAGAGAGACTTGGGGAATTCATATCAAATGAATAGAGTCCGTGGGTTCAACGTGTTTATGAAGAAGATCAAAGAAGGCTAACAACGAGATCCATTACTGAAAATCCCCCTTGTTCGTCAAAGTTTCGATTGAGTCTCTGAGATTGGGCTGAATGCGACCAAGTACACGTATCCACTCAAACTGTTCTTGAAATTCTTGGCCTTCCTCTCGTCCTTTTTCCTTTTGCACCCAGCCCACCCCATCTTCGCTCACATCTGAGTCCGAAAGAAGATTCCTAAGAAACTTTGGGACAGGAAGCAGTCGGACGTCGCGAAAAGTTGAACCAAACGGCGACACGCTCGGACATTGCCAAAGCTTTCTTTTTACCCTTTTTCACAGGAACGTGTCTGTGACGTCCCCCTTACTATCCCTTCATCCTCAATAGAAGTCGATACATGACTTCAACTCACAGGCACCCACTCATAGCTGATCTAACATCACATTTGGGATCCCTCCGAACTTTGTGGCGAAGGGCCTTCATTGTCCCTTACGATGTTCTCCAAGAACTATCACAAGATTGGTTTACTCACACATTCTACACGTGAGTGTAATAGACCGATGTGGGCGTTTCTCGCGCATAATGAGTATTCGCCTGCTATAAGCCGAAGATTAACAGGAGTTCAATGTTCTACAGCCTCTGGTGGTGACATCATTTGAGTGATTCAGAGCGACGATAACGCTCGTGGCCTGGAAAGTTTCCAAGACGTAGTGGGTCCTCGTTCATGTTACTAAATCACTCCTTCAAATTACCTTTGACTGTCATGGGAGACTACATCTTACATTATTTGGAAAACGATGTAAGCCACATCCAAATTTCTTGACTTGTACATTTTTGCGCTGTCTACTTGCTACAACCTTGCTCCTTACGCCTCAACCAACCCAATCAAATCGTCATCACATCAAAATAACTATGACTGTAAATCTGGCCACATTTAAGCCATTCAACATAACCGTTGGATAATTTTTGTTTTCAAAGAATAAACATCGTTTTGTTATTGCACAGAAACAGTTTGTTAATCTACATGAATATTCATTGTGAGTGAGTGAGTTCACTCTAGAATTTCTCGCTCGTATTAGACTCAATTCTGAATTGTAGTTGTGCTGTATGGATGGGGTGATGTTTGGACTTCTTTTCGAGCACGATTTGTTCGATCTATTTTCTCAAATTTAACCCCCCCCCCCCCCTTCCCTTGATCAATGTAAGTGGACTGTATAAAATAGGTACGAATTGAAGGTATTCTATAATCTACCCCACTACTTGGAGATGATCGAGTGCGGGAAACTCTTCCTTATTGGACAAGTATTCTTGATGATGGCCCCGTATTTTCTCCTCGACGATGACTTGATTATTGTAACGATTTATGTTCTTTGTAAATAATTTATTACAATTGTTCACTTATATACACTGTCCTCATTCACACACTTACACAATACACGGTTGTCACACCAATTTATAACAAGAAGCGGCTACATTTGTTCCTGCTCGGTCCCTTGTATGCTCGTTCCCTTGGTCGAGAACCTTCTAGAGTCTTCTGTGGTTCTGGGAACTCGACATGCTGTCTCGAGCAAACGGGAAGGTTCCAGCCAATTCGATATGATGCACGAATGTTTGAGAGTGACCCTTAGCCCTCCACGTGTCCTTAACCTTGTAACGCTGGTTGCCCAGGAGACTGGTGCAGGTGTAATCTCGCAACATTATGAACGCCCGTGACGTCACCCAGAACCGACGCTCGAATGAACAAAATTGATTGAGGTGTAATTTTTTGTAGTTACCGATAAACACGCACTCGACTTGGTGTTACAACGACTACTCTGAACCGCCTACCAATGTTGCCAACTTCTCGCCACAAATTTCATCTGCCATCCACAATCATAGTGCAGGAAGCTAAATTATGGGACTCTATTGAATATGTGCCAGGCTAAATGGCCTGGTACCAAGGGAAGATACATCATATAAGTCAAAAAGTTGTTTCCGAGCAATAGACACTCGTGACTTTTTTTACAACTCTAGTGCGGTAATCCGGCTGTCACTCTTTGGACAACAGAAGATTGTGTTGATAAGCGGAATTTCATAATTGGGTCTTCTTTCGCGAAACCCTGTTTGGCCCTGATCAAAAGGAGAGTGAGACGCAAACACTAATGATTTCAAAAGTTTAAGTGCGACAGCAACCCCTTTCCTACATCACTTTTTCATTTCCCAGAACACTTTTTGTTAGTTTTTCTACGCTCTTGGTTATTCCTTGAGTAATACCTGTTTTCATGCAAAAAGTCAATATCTCCGATTTGGCCCCTAAATATTTTTCTGGGCGTTTCAGTCTCTAGATCAAAAAAGTCTAATGCCCGTCCGCCGTCCACGCCGACTTTGGTAGTAGAAAATTTTCAAATCTGAAATTCGGGTCCGGGGTCCATTCTCGGCTCTAGTTGGTCTTCAAGACTTTTCAGCCCGATCGGACCAAAAGGAGGGGGTAACTCTCTACCCATTTTGAATATGTGTTTTCGAGATTTCTGGTACCTAAGCGTGTGGGGTATCTTTTTCCACTATCCTATGGACCCTGAATCGATTGGAATGGGTCCAGGACCCGCCACACCCACTGTTTCCCCCATGTTGAAGAGAAAGAGTCTCCATGTTCCGCCAGGTCTGAGGAATAACCAACCCGTGTGAAAGAATTTGCAGCGTTTAACTTGAAGCGGTCGTGCTCCAAAACTTAATAAAACTCTAATGTCAAATTTCGCAAAACGTGGCAAAGGACGGGCAATTGATGAGAGTGGGCCGAACACGCAACTTGATCAATAAGAGAGCCGATTGTTCAATTTCGCTAACTCCAGTACTTGAGTGGATTCGATTACCAATAATTATAAATCTCAGATGATGTATACCTGTAGCCCAGTTTTACAATATTTCGAGCCAAATTGAGATTTCTGAAGTGGAACAAATCCGATTTGTCCAGTAACTCGTCTAGATAAGAGCTGTACGACGGGTAACACATGATGTGATGTCGGTCGGCACACATTTCGTCTGTTTCCTCCATGTAACTTCGTCCAAAACGTTGCTGATCAGAGAAAGTACCACTGCTTCTTAGGATTCCCTGAAAACTTGTCATTGAATAAGTTTTGTCCGAATTTTTAACAGGAATTGGATCACATGTCTACCAACATGTGATAAAGACTGTGTAGAGGGGTCGGTTCTATATAATTTTCTCTACCCCTCCACTGTTCAACCACCAGCATTTATGGCGCCCAGTTAAATCACACGGGAAGAGACGCAGCATATTATCGACCAGCACAAGATTCTTAAGGTTCCCCAAGGATTGTTTTTGAAGTTCAGGACGTCCACTGTTTGTCTGAGCTATCCACTCCAGTCGTTTAAGCGCGGTGTTAGATTCTCCAAAATTTTGGAACAGAACACGTTTTGACAATTTCGCTCATGGCATTGCCCAACCTCCTTGAGTGGAGACGGGTAAAGTCTACAGCCAGAAAAACTCCTTAGACGGCCCATTTTTCAACGGTGACCTTTCCATGTAGCACCCACGCCTGGAGATGTTTACGAACAGGATCCGATTAATTCTCCTACATATGACGACGGGAATTGAAAATAAAAGCTGCATCGAATTTGTAAGCGTCGAGATCCAGGATTGAATTCAGCAACATTATAGGGAACGGATTCTTTCCAGAACATTTTACTGAAATTGTTTTTAAATAAATAAATTTTGGACCTTTGACAATTTGATAGAAATAGTTTACCGAACTTCAAGTTAGGCATAATTACAGCTGGTAGCGGAGTCACTACCAGAATAGTTCGCAATTGAAGGTAGGAACCCGCTTCAGCTCCTCTTCTTTGAGCGGAATAAACGTCTGAAACGTCAGGTTCATCGGTAATTTATTTATTTATTTCCCAAGAACGGGACAAGCCCAATTACAGAAAATAGAAAAATAAAATGCATTCGCACGCATGCCATGAATCAGAGACAGTAATGAGATTACTGACAGTAAATGCAATAAAGATAGTCAGTGGAGTGAGAAGACTTCGGCGAGACAGGATCGAAGAGAGCGAAGGGAGATCGAGAGCAGGTCGATGTCATGCTCAACCGACAGCAGGTTAGCCACTCTGAGAAGTCGGCAGAGAGGACGCGAACGCATGTAGTTGGTAGGTGAGAATGGCACAGCAAAGAGATCGCAGGAGCGCAGGCCTACTCGGGGCACCCGCAGGCCAAACTGGGCTAGCAAAGATTGGGCATCAATGCGCCCAGAGAAGATCATGCGAGTGCATGAAGGACATGTCCGCGAGAGCCCGGCGGGCAGAGGGGCTGAGCAGATGAAACTGCCGGCCCAGGGCACTGTAGTCCATGTCCTCCCGACGAACCCCAAGCTTAAAGGCCAGGTAACGTAGGAACACACGGTACACCCTGTTCAGCTGATCCACATGGAACTCGTATGAGAGACTCCAGACGACGGAAGAATACTCCAGGTGAGGCTGGACAATAGCCCGATAGAGGGCAACGAGGGCAGTGGTACTGGTGAACTCCCTGGTGTTTCGCTTTATAAACCCGAGGGCACGCATGGCTCGAGAAGAGGCTTGGGCAATGTGTTCGTTGAAGGTCAACTGCCTGTCCATGAGAACACCAAGATCGGAGACCACAGAGGGACGTCTAAGGGCAACACCATTGATGGTATAGGGGTGCATATGAGGAATTAGCAGGCGGTAATAACCTCAAATGGGTAGTACTTCCACCAGGGGGGTTGTTGAGGCAGATGGAGTGACAATCCGACAACGGAGAAATAGTTTCATATATCCTGCGAATGAAAAACGTGATTTCTTCTCCATTTGACTCTGTCAACTCCCCTACACCGAGCTGGGCTGCTGGTTCTGAGATTCAGAAGAAGGCGGTGAGGCAGTAGGTACCTGATTGGTAAGCGACTTTTCAGACCCATCGTAGGAGTTCGATGTTCAGGCGGAAAGATCCAAACGTAAATATGCAACAATCTGGGCAGCTGCATCGTCTCATCATTTCTCCTTTTAGCTCCTTTTTGTGGATGCTGACGCCTCACTGTAGATTTCGTCTCTACATCAGAACGGATGAATTTTGCTCGTCTCAAGTAAATCCCCCAAACAGGCTGTAATCTTCTTTTTCATTTGTAATTTTCTTCATTGCTGACCACCAAACCCATAAAAGTAGTATTATAAACTTCATTTTTAAATGATTTATTCTTAAATTTTGAAAAGAACATTGCTACGATATGAAAGGCATGATAAATGAGGCCCATTTAGTTGAGCCTTCTCCAGTTTCGAAATTAGCAACTAACCTTAGGTTACTTACCATTGGACAAACCTGAGAAAATCTTTTTAAAACGCTGCAAATTCATTCACAGGGGTTGGTTATTCCTCGGACCAGGAGCATGGGGACTCACTCCAATCGATTCAGCGTCCAACATTTAGTGGAAATGGTACTCGACTCGCCTAGGTACCAGAAATCTCAAAAATACACATTCGCAATGGGTAGATAGATACCCATTTTGACCCATAACCTCTTCCGGTGGGTGCCAATTGTTCCGGAATCCATCTCATTGGATTTAGCGTCCAAAATTATGTGGAAAATTATACCCCATACGCCTAGACCGCCGAAAATCTCAAAAATCCATTTTTTGAAATACACATTTTGACCCTGAAGTAGCGCCACCGTAGTGCCATCTCTCATTGGAAAATATCCCTACCAGGTTGAGGACATTTATCAGAAGATGGATTTCTGAAAAGTCAGCGAAAATATTCATTACGCCTGAAACTCACCTTTAGACGAATGACCTACGTCAATTATCTGAGGGGTCTTTTACCTACCTGAAACAGACAAAAGTTCGGTTGATAGAACACGGCAGAACCAGCTCTCAGATACAGTAACCATCTCGGTTCACAAACGATTGTAGCTACCACTTTTCTGAAAAAGAAGGTAACCGTGTCTGACGGGATAGTGTTGAGACACGATTTGAGTGCCAAGTGCAAGTTCAAACATGCAAATTGGATAAAATATGAGAGTAGCAGTTCAATAATTCCGGAAAACATCCAGTTTTGGGGTGGAAGCATAGTCCAACTTTTTGCAACTATGTAAATAGATACCAACTCGGGATACCGAGGAGAATAATATTTCTTCCCTCACAATTTTCTTGCTTTCGTCTTCTTTCAGGCCCTTTCATCGTCTTTGTATAGAATATCTTACCTGTCCATTCCCCTTTGGAAGAAATTACTACGTGACAGTTTTGGGGACAAGGGTCTTAGCCGGAAATACTTTGCTTCTGATGACCATGATAACAGAATTATTATCTGGTACCCTGCAGCGGAATAGTCGATGATCTGCAACTGCATTATTTTATTTATTTACTTATTATTTCATTTCATAAAATATTTGTTTTGCATGTAAACAATACATTCATGGCTGGGCGTGGCTCGTGTTTTCCGTTTCAGCGTTTCAAGTTCTATGTTTTTATTGCTATTAATAACAATATAAAAATATACGAGTATAATATAATATAAACTAGTTTATATTAATTTTTTTTTTTTTTTTTTTTTTTTTTACGGAAAGTACTATTAGGGCTGGAGAAAACGAGATCAAATGAAAACCGGACACCCCGATCCTGAATGTTCACAGTTAAACGGACGAGCGTTTGACGAAAAAATGAATTATTCAGATCAGTCAAAGCAGTCGAAAATCATTCAAATCAGACCTTCCGCCGTCCCTAAAACCTCGAAACAAGAAAAATTAGCATAGGTAGACGCGAGTGCAATAATAAATCCACTTTATAGGGAAGTATTGGGGAAAAACGATATAAAACGAAAATTCGTTCATATTGATTTTAAGGATCCTAATCAGAGCTACCCACAAGAGAAGGGGTTTCTGATGTTTCGACATCACCTCAACGGTCATACCGTCATCGATCTATCCACAAATAAATTCATTTAGATCGTACGGATGAAGACTGGAAAAAATAACATATTTTTTTGTGTAGGTCAGCGTTACTTGTAGAACACGGCTGTAGTCACGTCTACGGAGGACCACTATGGGGTTGGGGCAGTACATCATTTTCCAAGGATATTATGATTTCATAAATATTTCTGACGAAATCGATAGAGTAAAATCAATATTATAATAGATAAAAGGTACTGTACAAGAAAAGAGGATGGGAAGAATATTAAATGTATAATATAAAATTAAACAAACGAGCTGTTCCGTTAAGCCCATTTGCTTCATTAACAGGTTTACATCGATATTTGAATTAACAATCTTCTGCAGCGAGACATTCCACTGAAAATGTCATATTGTGATGGTGATAGGAGACCGACTTTCTTGAAGCCCTATTAGCGGTTAAAACGCCATCACTTTGGCTCGCTTCATGTTCTTTGATTCTTGATTGATGTTCATTGAAAAATAGTAATTTTGAGTTGGTAATTTCAAATCTTTTGTCAAGAGGTAGTGAGGCAAAAATTGGGTGGGGTGAAATTGGGTTGGTACTTATTGATTAGACAGAATAAGATGGGTTCTAGATTTGGCGAGCCACAAATCAACACAAATCACATCACAAATCTGTAATAGTTCTGCAGGTGACAAAACTTAACTTAGGTACACACGTTGAGGATTCCGGAGAGGGATTCCTCTGAGGAAAACCTCTGAGGCGGCCGGAGCCGGACGGAGCATCCACACATAGGGGAAACCTCAGAGGCGAAACGGGGCGAAAAACAAAAATAAAAAAAATTATTACACACGGGTTGGTTATTCCTCGAAATAAATGAGGAGCTACGACCACTGTGACGATACTCGAGCGATACCTACGACGTTGAGGCCAACCAATCACCTCATCCACACGTGAGGGAAGGGGTTCAGTTCCGGGAACCGCAACCCTGGCCTCAGGTGGCCTTTCCAAAAATTGAAGAGTCCGGCGGCCTGAAGAGTCCGCCTCAACTGAAGGCCTCGACCCGTCCACACGGCCCGTCGGCCGGAGAGGTTGGACTCAACGGGGAATCCTCTCCGGAATCCTCAACGTGTGTACCCGGCCTTACCTATTACCTTATCGTAACCCCAATCCTTGTTTTGGTTGGTTATTCCTCGAATAATCAACCTATGTTTTCATGATAATGGTCAACCTCTCCGATTTGGCTCAAAATTTTTTTCTGGACGTTTCATGATGTCCTGATCAAAAAAGGTCAATGTCCGTCCGCCGTACGCCGTCCATGTTCCGCGCCGTTTTTGGTAGTAGAAAATTTTCTAAAAATCTGAAATTTGGGTCAGGGGTCTGTTCCCTGCCGAGATGGGTCCTCGAAACTTTTCAGCCCGATCGGACCAAATTTGGGGGGGGGGGGGGGGGGTAGGGGTCAAAATGTGTTTTTTGAAAAATGGATTTTCAAGATTTTGGGCGATCTAGGCGAGTAGGGTGTCATTTTTCACTAAATTTTGGACGCTGAATCCAATGAAACGGGTCCCAGAACGATTGGCACCCACTGGAGAAAGTTGATGGAATATCTTATACATTCCATGTAACATACGAACTACATATTGCTCTCCTTAGACTGTTAGTGGTCGTGAGGGTTTGCAGCTCTGTTCATTTAAGTCTCAAGTCACTCCTTCTTCTAGAGTTGTAAGAAAGTGAGTACAAAAATATATTGTTCAAATTGTGATCCGCGAGTTATAATTCCCATTTTCTCACCAAGAAAGTTCAAAAGAAGTAATGGGTCAAATTGGGTATTTGTTACACATTTCGAATATGTTTTTTCGGGATTTCTGCTACCTAGGCGCGTGGGTATAGTTTTCCACAAAATTTTGGACACTGAATCCAATTAAATGGGTCCCAGAACGATCGGCACCCACTGGAAGAAGTAATGGGTCAAATTGGGTATTTATTACCCATTTTGAATATGTGTTTTCGGGATTTCTGCTACCTAGGCGTGTGGGGTATAGTTTTCCACTAAATTTTGGACGCTGAATTCAATGATGTGTGTCCCAGAACGATTGGCAACCACCGGAAGAAGTTATGGGTCAAAATGGGTATGTATCCACCCATTTTGTATGTGTCAGGATTTCTGGTGCCTAGGCGTGTGGGGTATCATATTCCACTAAATTTTGAACCCTGAATCGATTGGAATGGGTCTGGGACCCGCCACACCCACTGTTTCCCCCATTCGAGGAATAACCAACCCGTGTGTAAGAATTTGCAGATTTTTTTTTTTATTTCTCAGCTCGATCCACAGAATAGCCTACATGGTTCGTGATATATCTATGAATCGTAAAGGAGCAGAGTTTGTATGGTAAACGATTGAGAGCTGCACGACCATCCTTTAACAATGTGTCACTGATGAAACTCACTTGAACTATCCAGAAACTTGACTAGTTTAACCATTCCCCTCAGAAATGCTTCCGAGTGCGGCTGATTCTGATGAAAAGTGAAAGGTAGATGGATATTGCGGTAGTGGTGAACGGAACATTTGTGGTTGTTGGAAGGAATTGAATGGAAAAGAAAACTCCGACTAAAACGGGAATGCGATGAGAAAAGCGCGAGTCCTTAAAAAAAAAAAACCGGTTGCTCCACTCTGGAATGGCGAAGGAAGGAACTGATGGGCGGCGTAGCTCTTATCAACCGCCCTCTGGCCTCCGCACTCCGAAGCTTCCTTCTGCCCTGGTATCAGATGCCTGGGATAGTGTGTCTGTTATGCACGAGTATGCGGGCGTGAGATGTAAATTGAGGCGACGCGAGGCCGATGCGCCCTCGAAAGACCCCACTGACCCCTCCACGCTATCGCGACGCGAGAGTGGCACTCGGGGTTCGCGAGGGTTTCGTTTCCCTGCCACAGAAGGAATTTTCATTTTGCTGGATTTGACCGTCAAGGATGGGGACTGCTTATTTCATTCTCGTTTTTGGCGACATTTTATCTATTTAAACCAGGTGATTGAACTTCCCCACGCACTACTCCACAAATAGCTCGTGGAACCTGCATGAAGATTGGCAAGACAAGTAAAAGCGGAGCAATTTTGATCCTTCAGTAAGTTTGCTTTTATCAAAGTGGAAAGAGGTAAATGAGTGGTACTCGTAGAAATTATGCATTTTTCCGCACTTAAATTTCAACTTAATCCCTTGAATCATAACTGTTGGTTAAGTTGGAAATACGATTATAAAACCATTACAAGTTTATTGTGACTTACTGATTGTATTGGGTTTATGAAAGAAAAGCTTTTTGTTCAATAAAACTTCTTTATTCGGTAAAGAAGAAGAAGAAGAAGAAACTGGTGAAAATGTTTTGCCACTGCGGCATTACGCTAACCGGACGTATAACCACAGCAATAAATTATTTTGTGCAGAAATATAAAACTAAACCTCGGACTAGGCATATGGAGACTCATTTCTCCAACATAGGGAAAATGAGGGAACAATGGGTGTGACGGTGTGACCATTCAAATAGATTCAAGGCCCAAAATTTAGTGGAAAATGTCACCCCACACGCCTAGGTACCAGAAATCTCAAAAACACATATTCAAAATGGGCAGATAGATACCCATTTTGAAGTAAAATCCTCAAACCAAGCGCATGGAGACTAATTTGAACCTCGGACCAGGCGCATGGAGATACATTTCTTAAAAATGGGGGAAACAGTGGGTCCGCCACCGATCGCCCCCATGTGGGCAATTTGGGTTATCATCAAGGGGCTATACCTTAATGGGAGTTTGGGGGGGGGGGGCATTGAGTATTCTCAAAGGGGGAAAAATTGAAATTGTATGTACTGAACAGTAGTAGGTACCGATTTGGTTGGTTATTCCTTGAATAATCCACCTATGTTTTCATGCAAAAGGTCAACCTCTCCAATTAGGCCCAAAAATATTTTCTGGACGTTTCAAGGTGTCTAGATAATACCCTGCAAATTATTACACACGGGTTGGTTATTCTTCGAACAGGAGAAACAGTGGGTGTAGCCGGTCACACCCAGAAAAATTTCTACTACTAAAAACCAGCTCTGTAGTCATTTTACCCATGTTGAAGAAATGAATCTCCATTCGCCTAGTCCGAGGTTTAAATTAGTCTCTATGCGCCTGGTTCGAGGATTTTGATCTATACCCATGTAAACATAGGTTGATTTATAAAGGAATACTGGAAAAGTTACCACTGCATTTTAAAGGAAATTTGATCTTAATTTTTGTAAATTAAAAAATTCAGTAGGTTGCATATTTTTCAACTTATGAGTAATTTTCTGAAACAAGTCCAAAATTTTAAAGGTTTTGTAGTCGACAGACTATGATAAGCAAGGCAAAAAGAGTAAAATTTAACAAATAATCGTCACGGCCGAAACTGCGCATGCGCCAAAGCAACTTAATAACAAAATTGCATTGTCATAGTCGCTGTCGTTGTGAATTCATACATCGAATCGAAAACAAAATGGTTTCAACAAGTGCAGAGCGTTCCAATAGTACAATAGTATGTATAATGTAGAAATCTTGCATTCTTATACATGGAATTCCTGAATGTTAGAAATTGTCTGATGACAATATTATATCTCTCGCGCGGAGTGCGAGGTCTTTGAATTTTCTGGCGATTTTTATAGTGAAGCCGTCATTTTTTTGTTGGAAAACATCATATTCGGATTCAGCACACTGCAAAACGTAGGAATTTGTCCAGAAACTTTCTACCCTAATTATTTTTTGTAAAAACCAATTGACCGGGCCAACAGCTGAAGGGCCTCAGGTATGTGGCAGTACATCTGACCTGACCCCCACCCGGCATCAAGGTCAAGCTCTCATAACGGTTCTCCCTCACTCAACCATGCAGCTCTCACCAGTGAAGGGTCACTTACGAATCAGTCTCTCTTTGGAACCCTTATTCCATGCAGTTTACTCAACGTTTCTAGTGAAGACGCCTCGCTGATTGATGCTATGCTCCATTGGACTCTCCTAAGAACCTAAATTCTTGAGGTAATGTTTTGCACATTCAGAAGTTACATTTGTTTATCCATTTCACATCATAAATGCTGATCATTTAAGAACATTAGAGGGTTGTATTCTGTTTATATTTAGACTGGAGTTCTGAAGCCTAGACCAAGTCAAAATCGACCTTTCTGATTTTATGGAGGAAAGGAGAAGCAGGAAAATGTCCACAACTGCAAAACCGTACACTTGTTATCATTGTGACTACAGAGCAACAAGGAAACGGACCATAGAAATCCACATGTTCACTCACACAGGAGACAAACCATATCACTGTGATCAGTGTGACTACAGAGCTGCACGTGCAGAGACCCTGAATAGCCACATGAGTACTCACACAGGCGCCAAACCATATGCTTGTGACCAGTGTGACTACAGAGCTGCACAGGCAGGGACCTTGAGACGCCACTTGAGTACTCACACAGGTGCCAAACCATATGCTTGTGATCAGTGTGACTACAGAGCTGCACGTGCAGAGACCCTGAATAGCCACATGAGTACTCACACAGGTGCCAACCCATATGCTTGTGACCAGTGTGACTACAGAGCTGCACAGGCAGGGACCTTGAGACGCCACTTGAGTACTCACACAGGGGCCAAACCATATCACTGTGATCAGTGTGACTACAGAGCTGCACATACATGGAACCTGGAAAGACACATGAGTACTCACACAGGCACCAAACAATATGCTTGTGATCAGTGTAACTACAGAGCTGCACATGCATGGAACCTGAAAAGCCACATGAGTACTCACACAGGGGCCAAACCATATGCTTGTGACCAGTGTGACTACAGAGCTGCACAGGCAGGGACCTTGAGACGCCACTTGAGAACTCACACAGGTGCCAAACCATATGCTTGTGATCAGTGTGACTACAGAGCTGCACATGCGTCAACCCTAATAAGACACCTGAGAAGAGCACACAATAGCCCATGAAGTGTGCTTGTGATCAGGGTATCTACCGCTTCCAGCAATGGCCTCCTGACAAGGACTTTTTTGAAGACTTTAATTTATGGACATTACGAATAATTCATCCTGAATTATATTGTTTTAATATTTTCATTGTATAATGAAGTGATTTTGAACATAACTTAAATGTGGCTTATAAAATAAATTCTTCTCAGGTGAATCCGATTTCTGTTCTCCTCTCCCTGTTTTGGTTGGTTATTCCTTGATGATGTTTTCATGCAAAAGGTCATCCACTCCGATTCGGCTCAAAATTATTTTCTGGACGTTTCATGGTGTCTAGATCAAAATATCGCGACCAAAATTTTCCACGTATTAGCCTACCGAAATAGGTGTTTCAGATAAACATCAGTCCCAAGGATTCTGAATGAGTGTAGGTTAAGAAATTGAACGTATATGAAGGAAATAATAATGTAGCAAAAAGGTTCCTCACGAGAATAGAAAGATCAAAATAAAATATAAACTAACCCTGCAAATTCTTGCACACGGGTTGGTTATTCCTCGAATGGGGGAAACAGTGTGTGTGGCGGGTCCCGGACCCGTTCCAATCGATTCAGGGTCAAAAATTTAGTGGAAAATGATGCCTTGACCGCCCAAAATCTGGAAAAATCCATTTTTCAAAAAATAAATACATTTTGACCCCTACGCCGCCCAAATTTGGCCAATCCAGTGAATTGGGTCCCTGTACGATTGGCGCCTTCTGGATGGGGGTATGGGTCAAAATGGGTACCTATTACTATTCTATACTACTATACTATTCTACTACCTAAAACGACGCGGACGGCGCGGACGGACATTGACATTTTTTGGTTATTCCTTGAATAATCAACCTATGTTTTCATGCAAATGGTCAACCTCTCCGATTTGGCTCAAAATTTTTTTCCGGACGTTTCATGATGTCTAGATTAAAAAAGGTCAATGTCCGTCCGCCGTACGCCAAATTTGGACGGGGTCAAAATATGTTTTTTGGAAAATGAATTTTCGAGATTTTGGGCGATCTAGGCGAGTGGGGTATCTTTTCCACTAAATTTTGGATGCTGAATCCAATGAAATGGGTCCCAGAACGATTGGTACCCACTGGAAGAAGTTATGGGTCAAAATGGGTATATATTACCCATTTTGAGTATGTGTTTTTGAGATTTCTAGAACCTAGGCGTGTGGGGTATCATTTTCCGCTAAATCTTGGAAGCTGAATCCAATGAAGTGGGTCCCAGGACGTCTGGCACCCACTGGAAGAAGTTATGGGTCAAATTGGGTATATATTACTCATTTTAAATAAATGTGTCTTCGAGTTTCTGATACCTAGGCGTGTGGGGTATAACTTTCCTCTAAATCTTGGACGCTGAATTCAGTGAAGTAGGAGAACGATTGGCGCACACCGGAAGAAGTTATGGGTCAAAAATGGGTATGTACCTATCCACCCATTTTGTATGTGTCAAGATTTCTGGTGCCTAGGCGTGTGGGGTATCATTTTCTACTAAATTTTGGACCCTGAATCAATTGGAATGGGTCCGGGATTTTAAAAGTATATCGATTGTTTCATTTCGATCTGTAGGCCGCTGTGGAGCAGATTTGTGTAAATATTGGAAACAGCTTTAGAAGAAGAAACGAACAATGGTACACGAATACTCCCGTCCACCCGTGAAGGAATACAATATTCCAAACCTTGTCAATATCAAAACAGCATACGTCCATCAATCAATCACCTCATTCAATTACAGGAGATGCGATTGCCAGGGCTCACGTCGCTTTGCCATTCGTTTCAACAAACCCACTCCGGGTGGCTGAGCAAGCAAGAATTAACACAAACTCTGTAGCTTCAACATGTAATCGCAAATCTTCGCTTTCCTGGGAGGACCTGTTTCCGGCTAGTTGGTCTTCAAAACCTCTCAGCCCGATAGGACCACATTTGGGCGGGGTAGGGATCAAAATGTGTATTTTCCACAAGATCTTTCATTTGAACGGGAAATGTCTCCAACGTGTTCATTCCTCTCATTTGTTAGTGTAATGTTGAGACAACAGAACGACTGTGATCCGTATTGATTCTTTTCTAACAATGTCCATATCGCAAGCAGTATGCATGCCTCAATGGTCATATGGTACACGACTGAGTCCGAGATTTCGATGTGAACCCAACGGACCAAATTGAAGCTCGTGAACGGTTGATTCATTCAGCCGACCAAGCCACGACAAGAAATGACGGATGAGACGTACCGCGCCTCTATCCAATGTTCATCAACCCTTTTCATTCATATTGGAATTTGAAATTTGATTGAATTTACATGACTTAACTAGGTGTTTGGAAAAAAAGAGAAGTTTCTAATTGTTTGTCCAATTGGAGATAGATAGATGGGTACGGTATCTAATGATATAAAAATCTGCAAATTCTTACACACGGGTTGGTTATTCCTCGAATGGGGGAAACAGTGGGTGTGGCGGGTCCCAGACCCATTCCAATCGATTCAGGGTCCAAAATTTAGTGGAATATGATACCCCACACGCCTAGGCACCAGAAATCCTGACACATAAAAAATGGGTGGATACATACCCATTTTGACCCATAACTTTTTCCGGTGGGTGCCAATCGTTCTGGGACACACATCATTGAATTCAGCGTCCAAAATTTAGTGGAAAATGACACCCTACTCGCCTAAATCGCCCAAAATCTCAAAAATCCATTTTTCAAAAAACACATTTTGACCCCCCCCCCCCCTCCAAATTTGGTCCGATCGGACTGAAAAGTTTCGAGGACCCGTCTCGGCCGGGAACAGACCCCTTACCCAAATTTCAGATTTTTAGAAAATTGTCTACTACCCAAAACGGCGCGGTCAATGGACGGCGGACGGAGATAGACCTTTTTTGATCAGGACATCATGAAACGTCCAGAAAAAATTTTTGTGCCGAATCGGAGAGATTGACCATTATCATGAAAACATAGGTTGATTATTCAAGGAATAACCAACCAAAAAAGGTTCGGAATTCAGTCGAATGGTTTCAGTAAGTAACTGGTTGGGGGTAATCTGCTCTTCCGAACTGCAAGGAAACTGTCGACGTCCACGTACTCACCTCCTCTAGGATTTTGGCTGGGAATCTGGTTTGGGGCTTTTAAACTGGAAAAATACTGTAATTGAAATATACCGAGCATTTATGTATCCTTAGTGAGTATTCACCATGTTTGTGAGCTAGTAATAGTCCTATTAAAGGAAAGGAACTGACAATGACCCAATCATTTCCGGTGACCAACAAAAAAATTTTCAGACTGTTGACAAAATGGTTCGTACGGTTTTCTGCTAATAGCATTCCCACGGAATTTCGAACCCCTACAATGAAAAATTATCTTTTGATGTTCACTCTTACATCAACATGGACCACCCTCGTGGAGTAGTTAAATCTTCAACAATCAGTTCTGTACTCACAGCCTTTTAGTTCACGATTCCGATTGTATACGCACACATTGATGGTTAAAACTTTGGAGCATAATTTTCGCCTGTCATCGGCCACAATACGATTATCATTATCGTCATTCTATTATGGTATTAAATACTACGAATATTTGCCCGTGCTCCGGTAAGGTCGAATACCCAATCTCTATCACGAAATAGATCTGTAATGGAGATTGGGTACAGATAGGACGTATACGAATGATAAAGAGGATTGCCTAGTTTCTTTCAGCATCTGCTTCATCCTTTCAATAAACTCTCCCTCATTGTGCTAATTTCTTATTCGACACATTATTTCCCATCCTCGGACCAGGGTGCTTGATATTTACAAAGAAAGAACTCTGAAGAACTGCTCACTGTTCTGCTAAGAAGGTATCTAAAAATGCATCTCACGACTGAAAATGATATCACCAAATTAGAATTCTGTTTAGCTGGAAGAAATATCATTAAAAATTCAAAATTATTTAAGGGTAGGTAAGTATTTCTACGTTATACCTGCATGAATCAAGTGACGGAATTGAAACAGTATTCGCAATTATTCTCAAAAGTATATGAATGACCGCATTACAATGCTAAAATACGTTTGTATGTCGAGTGTGTGAGGGAACTTCTGCAAGCTGCAAATTGACCGGAACGATAAGGCTTTTCGACACGAGTGAACATGGAACTAACCGTCAATTCAGGTAAAACCGGAAACTTTCTCAAACAGTGCCTATGTGTGTCAAGTTCTGGACAAAGTGTTCACTTTAGACAATTTATTGTATCCCGTCGGACTATTTCAATTCACAAGTGCAATCAGATAGAGAAAGTTTATTCGAACTCGTAGCTACTCGTAACTTGCTGTAACTCGAGACGGTCCAGCGATGTTGCGATCTTGAATGATACATTTCATACAACTTTGGTCACAGTGTGAGGGGAGGAGCCTCCAAAACCTTTTAGTCTCAGTTTTCCTTGCTTTATTTTGGGGGAGCGTTTGTTTTTGGTTCCATTCACAGGAAAACGTCAATCCTTATAGCGAGCAAATTACGATAGTTCTCTAAGAAATCATATGTCCATGATAATTCACCAATATCGGATGTCTGATTTGTCCTCCGAAGTACCGCTAAACTCAATTTCTGAACATGGGAAAATAATACGTCGTACTTTAAATAAATTGAGTAATTTTTTCATTTAAAAATTAACCAAAAAATAATGTTTGATTGTTTTCTAGAAAAGCAGGTTCGAAAACAAGTTTCGAAAGTGGGTCGTGACAACGTTTGTCTACCATCAGCCAGTTCCAGAGAATACAATACAGTTCCTATGATACAATATTCGCAACATCTTCATCAAGAACGGAGCTGCTCGGTTGCTGATTGTTGTTGTTGTGCAATTTTGGTAGCATTCAACCCGTAGATCCAATCCGTCATTACAAAATTTAAGAATTACAATTAAAGAAGCTGATTTCATTTGTAAAAGGAAACAAGGAGAAATTCGTTGGATAGAAGGATGCGGTCTCTTTGTTGTTTAAAGTCTGATAACATGGATGCTTTGTCGCCAGTTGATAATTTCACGTTAATGTTTCTTGCAACAGCAGGAATTGATGCTCGTTAAAAACTACTCGTTGTAATATTTGACCGAAACAATGCGTAGACTGAGTGCGTGGATATAATTCATCAAGTAAACACAAGTGTTCCAACCCGTACAACACGAAGAGAACGATCTCCATTGGTCCTTTCTATGATTATATAACGGCTGGAATACATGAAAAATGTATCAGCTAGTGAAAAGAGGGTGATACCTGAAGGGAAATGTTCAGAAGCATCGCCTCGTCAGTCTATTGGTTCTTACCATCGTGGCCTTCTGCTGTACGGATCGTTGAAGCAGTAAATTGGTGCAGGAAGGCCAAACTAAAAGAGGGTTTCCTGGATGAAACCTTTTCAGCCTAATGGTAGACAACAGGAACCTTAGAGAGCATTATTTGTTTAAACTAGTATGTATGACTATTTTCGTCCTGATCACATTGAGTCAGTAAAAAAAACTATAGCAGCTACTATTAACCCGATCAGAAGAAATGCGATAATGAACGATTTATTAAAGGGCAGAGTTAGAAATATACGTTTTCGGAGATGCTGATAAGAATCTCCAAGAGGCTCTAGAAAATAATTGTAGGCAATTAAGCCATTCTAATGGATATGAGGGATTGGCAGTACATACGGTGAGGGTCAATTTTAATGGCAATGAAATATGAGTTCCCGCCTAGTGAATGAAGTGGATATTTTTGAACGGGCCGCCCTCTTGAGCAACAATCGTTGGTTAGTTGGTTAGGGAAAAAAAAACACCGCTGCAAATTCTTACACACGGGTTAGTTATTCTTCGAACCAGGCTCATGGAGACTAATTTAAACCTCGGACCAGGCGCATGGAGACTAATTTCTTCAACATGGGGAAAATGAGAGAAGCGGCGGGTCCCGGACCCATTCCAATCGATTCAGGGTCCAAAATTTAGTGGAAAATGATACCCCACACGCCTAGGTACCAGAGGTCTCAAAAACAGACATTCGATATGAGTAGATAAGTACTCATTTTGACTCAGAACCTCATCCAGAGGGCGCAAATAGTTCTGGGACCCTTCTCATTGGATTCAGCGTCCAGAATGTAGTGGAAAATGATACCTCACACACCTAGATTGCAAAAAATCTCAAAAATCCATTTTTCAAAATTCACTTTTGGAACCGTACCCTACCCAAATTTAGTCCGACCAAAGTTTACCAATTAATGCCATGAACGGACCCCTGACCAAAATTTTAGATTTTTAGAATAATTTCTACTACCAAATTCTGCGTGGACGGCGAACGGACATTTTTGCTAATTTTGACCTAAACACCTTGGAACGTCCAGAAAAAATTTTTGGGCCAAATCGGAGAGATTGACTTTTGCATGAAAACAGGTTGATAATTCAATAAATAACCAGCTAAAAAAGAGCTTCCTCAGAACTTGGCAGTCATAGGCGGGGTTGTCTTATTTATTTGTATATATATTCGGTATTTATTGCGTGTTTTGATGCAGATGCTCACCTGACACAAGTCACTCTTCCCATTCAACCTGTCGACGGTGACCGAGTTCTGGTTAAAGTTCATCAACTTCATGAATCGGGCTGCCATGACGCAGTTGCACCACACAGTTACATTCAACTGTCGAACGCGGAGAGGAAAAAAATTAATAAATAAAATAAACAGCAACTACCACTACGACCTGTACCGGACGTTCAAAGGAGGGTTTCTAAGGCGCGGCATGTGATTGGAAGACACACTAGCTGTCAGAAAAAAAACGATGGCTCCGAAATAGTCGCTAAAATCTTGCGTACTGGAAGTCCGACCGACGGAACCGGACCTTCCGTCCACACAGTAGAAGCACTCAAAAGACGTAGAGACGGAAGAAGGCGGATAGCTCAGTGGAGTGAATCATCTACGAGCTCAGAAGGCCTGGCTCACAAGGGGAGAGGGGTAGGAAAGAAGAGGAAGTAGATATTAGCTCCGGCGAAATTATACGGCGAAGCCAAATAATATCTGGCCTGCTGAGGTGAGTTCTCATACTCGTTCATCACCGCCCGGCCCCGGACACTAGTCGACAGAATTAGGTTAGTTCAATGCGGTCTGAGACAAAGGTGCGCATTTATATGGTTCGATCTTGTTTCTGTCTACAGCGTGAATGCAGTTGCCCAGGAATCTCGGTGAAAGGCAGGTAATCAGGTTTGTACACACACAGTGCAGGGAAGGAAGACATGTCAATCCGTTTCCAAAATATAATTTATAACAGAAAATAAAAACATTGCTACAAATACTTATACAGGAGTTGGTTAGTAGGTTATTCCTTGGAACAGAAGCATGGTCTCTTTCTAATCGATTCAGCGTCCAAAGTTTAGTGGAAAACGATATCCAATTGATGATACATTAAAAAATAGGCCCATAACCTCATCTGATGGGCGCCAAACGTTCCGGGACCCGGTCATTGGATTCAATCCTACAACTCAAGATTTAAATCGGTCAGCAAAAATACAAACCCTCTCGGGACCAATTTTTATCCCCGGTCCTCCTGGCTGAGCCTAACGGTGAAACGCTGCACCCCACTCGCCTAGGTAACAGAAATTTCGAAAACCCACTTTTGTAATAGGTAAATAGACACCCATTTTGAATCATAACCTCTTCCAGTAGGCACCAATCGTTATGGGACCCTTCTAATTGGATTCAGCAATCAAAATTTATTCGAAAATTATACCCCACACGCCTAGGTCGCCGAAAATCTCTGGTTCGATTGGACTGAAAAGTTTTGACGACGCAACTAGAGCCAGAAGGGGTCCCGGACCAAAATTTGAGATTAAAAAAAAAAATCAGCAAATGTCCGTCCGCCGTACGCCATCCATGCCGATTTTAGTTGTAGACATTATTCTAAAAATCTAAGATTCGGGTTAGGGACCCGTCCCCAGCTGTAGCCGGTCCTCGAAACTTTTCAGGACTAGATTTGAGCGGGGTAGGGGGTCAAAATGTACTTATCGAAAAATGGATTTTCGAGATTTTCGGCGATCTAGGCTTGTGGGGTACCATTTTCCATTAGATGTTGGACTCTGAATCGGTTGGAATGAGTCTCCATGCTGCTAGTCCGAGGAATAATTAACCCCTGTGAAAGAATTTTCAGCGTTTTCATATGTTGATCAGGCTGAAAAGTTTTGAGGACCCACTAGACCAGGAAATGGGTCCCTGCCTTGAATTAAGAGTTTTAGAAAATTATCTACTACCAAAATCGGTGTGGACGGCGGACGGACATTAAATGCATATTTGCCAAAAGACTGTCTGCATAAAAACAGGTTGATTATTCAAGGAATAACCAATCAAAAATCTTGTAAATAAAGAGTCGTTTTCAGCCAATAGAAATAGTTTTAATTTACTTTTTCTTAGCTCAATGCTTCAGATATTTTTAAAGACATAATACAGTCCACATAATCCAATACCTTTGATTGGGCATAGGAAGACACGGTACCAAAACATCTCAAAACAATTTGGTAATCAGGTTGGATTATGAACGTTATTGTTAGTTGAAATAAAAGCCAAGTTAAATTATTGATTTATGTAATAACAATTCATTTATTTATTTCAATTCTATCAATTAATTTTGTTCAGTTTGTTGGTTAATTTCATTTTGTTTATGGTTCAACTAATAGAAGAATTGCATATATTTTTTATTGCCTTGTCCTATTTTCCTTTGAATATTGACCATATTCCTTCCCACGTAGTTAGGAAAATTCCACAATTCTATAATCCTAATAGTTCATTATCAATTCCTTGAATTCCATTCGTTGTTAATATCCCGATTATTTCGCTTTATTACACGGTGACAAACGCTGCTTAGACAACTAGGAAAGTAATCCTGCAAATATCGAGGAAATACGTTTCATTTTTCATTCCTCTACTCTCAAAGCTTCGGTTATTTTATTTTCAAAGATATGCAGTCCACCTAACCCATCTTACTAGATTGGGCATAGGAGGGCACTGTGCCCGTCTAGACACTCAACTTATCATGTTCTATGGCGCGGCCAACCAGCTCCATACCTGTCAAGCTCATCAGGCCTTCACCTCAATACTTGCCGCCACTTGGATATCATCTTCTCGACGAGAACTAATTGTAAACCGGACGAGAAAGACTGGCGATTTGTTAGGCGATCAGGTGCCCGTTAATCAATGATCCGACCGCTCTTCTGTATCTCTTCTGACAGAGGGACGGCATGAATTCCTTACCTATAATGTGAAGATATACCGTGAGATCAATATCTTTATTCGATTCATCCGTGTAAGCTTCTTTTCGAGACCCAACATGAATGATTCCACTGTTTTGAGACTTGTTGAAGAAATGAGTCTCCATGTGCCTGGTCCGAGGAATAACCAACCCGCATGTAAGAATTCGCAGCGTTTTTTATTTAGTTTCTCCCCAAATTATGGTGTTCAAATTCATTTATAGAGCTTATTCATTAACTATTCGAAGTCACAACTCATTCAATTTGAATATACTTTTGTAAGATTTTCAAGGATGATGACTGTCACTTGAAATTCCACTCATATTAATCATAGTTGAATTGGAGGTAAATAACTAGCTCGTGCCTAATTTTTTCTACTCTTGAACTGAATTTCGTCAACTTCGGCTGCATGTTTACAGCTGTCGTTTGGACAAGTTTTTCTTCTATGGCACATTCTAAAGAACCAACTGAAGATCAAGTTGGAATATCCATCGAACAAACGCTTCAAATGTACGGTGCGTGTGGAGAGATACCTCGTTATTCGACTTTAATGAATTAATGTATAAAATGTCCCGATGTATCGTTCTTAGTGGAATAGGTTGAGAATGGAGTCCTCACCGCAAGTCAGCAAAAGAGCCGACCGTCACTAGGTTGCCACAGTCGTCTCACTCCACCACAATGAAAGGTTGTTAGAAAGTTCTTTTCAAGCAAGTTTGAGAGTTTATTTCAACTTCACTGTCAATCGGACGACGATCCTGTCGATCCGTTCATCCTATTTCTGAATCACAGTATCGGCTTTCGTTCATGAGTTTTAACAGGAAAAACTTTTAAAAAGGGTCTGCAGCAGATGGGCTCACTATTAGAGGGCACAAAGCTGGTATGATGATAACATCATACTCATTTGATTCACGAAAATATTGGAGGCGTTACACACGTCGATCATGTCCAAAGCTATTGCGATGCGATATTGAAGAGGTGATACCATAAAAATCATCCACCATAATCTTGTATACAGGTATCTGTGTCCTGATATCCTAGAATTGGCCAATGGTTTAGCCGTATGTTTGAAGAAATTATTATTCCATTGGTTGTGAGTTCCTGTTTTTATTTGGCAACACAGTAGTAAAAAATAGTACATGAATAAAAAAACTTTTATAAAAACAACGTTCTTTATATGCACTAAAAGTAGAAAAATAATTTTCCTATGAGCCGGCAGAATTTATGATAAATTGGTCACATTATGGTAACAGACTTTATAACAATTTCCAATTCTTATAAAACGAAAAACTTTGGGCGCATTTTGTTATTAATAATTATCATAGAAATTTGTAAAATAATATATTGTCAGAATAAACAGTAGTTTAGTATTACCTCATTAATATAATTATTTTAATGTTCTAAAAGAACATTCAAATTATACAAATGCCCACGTTTTTCGTTTTATAAGAAGGAATGTTAAAATTTACATAATGTGACCAATATCAGAATTATGAAAACGTTGTTTTAATAATATTTTTTTATTCATGACTATTATTTTCTATTTTAGTTTTGTTGTTAGAAGTAATCGTAAATTTATGGAAGCACATATTCCCCCAGCGTAATACCTTTTAATCTCCAACACATTCTAGGGGATCCTTTGGACTGACGTTCATTTTTTTCGGTATGTGACGGGTCCCAACTAGTGATATATATTTATTATTTTATTTTATTGAAATTACTCAAGAAGCTCTTTAAATCATCATCAAAGTAGTTTAATAGCATTGTCATCTGGTTCTGATCTATATGTAAAGTTTCAGACTATAGATTGCGATAAATGGTCGAAATTTGAGTTGAAAGATTTCGCGGACAAACAGACAAACAAACAAGAAAGCGGGTTAAGAAAAAGTTTTAAAAATCGGTCATATTAGCAAGGCTGTCAGCGTCATGTCTGCAAAAATAGCATGTTACATTTGGTGACCAGGTAAAATAAGAAAAGAAAATATCAAAGGTGGTGAAATTTAACTGCTATAACAAGCAAGGCTGCCATACATCGGAATGATTCCCCAGTTAACCTTTGCCGAGGAGCCTAGGAACACTTGAATGATGTTCACAAGCCCCACAATGAAATTTGTAGGTACAATCTTCTGGTTCATACGATCGACCCACAGCCGCTGTACAGAATATACCCGGTCGGCCCGCTTTTGTTACCCCATTCTCATGACTCCAGAACGCGCATTTCCTCGAAATTATTTCCTATTTCGCGTTTCGTAAAGCTTGGAACTTACCCAAACCATCTTCATTGTAAGGGAACCAATCGGAAAATGGCAAAACAATGGACTGGAACGAATAAACGCTTTTGTCACGTCGCGTCCTATCGACTATATCCTCCCTACCCTTCACAATGGAAAGTTTTAATCAAGTTTCAAAGCCGTTGAGATTTTAGGCAGCTCTCGGAGAAGCCGATCTCAATCTTTGCAATCCCAAATGTTTGACGCTCTCAAACAAACTTCAATTAAAATATAAATCCTCACACCTCCGAGGGATCGATCTGTAGCTACAATCCTGTTTAGAGAAAGTCAAGAGTCACTTGAGCTTTTTGATAACTTCCCTAATAAGGTTTTGAAAACAACTCCGTCCACCAACCACGCCGTTTATGATAGTAGAAAAATTTCTATGAATCTGAAACTTCGGTCAGAGACCCGATTCCGGCTTTAGTGGGTCCTTGAAACTATTCACTCCGATCGGACCAAATTTGAGAGGGGGAGGGATGCGTTGTTTGAAAAATAAAATTTTGAGATATTTGAGATATTATTCTGAATAGATTGAAATGAGTCTGGCACACTCCACACTCACTGTTCTTCCCTATTTATTCCATGCTCCTGTTCAAAGGAATAACCAACCCCTATGATTTTATACTAAGCTTGTTGCAGGAACTATTCAACGTGACTAAACAAGAAAATTCCTGCGATTCTTCACAATAATTTGTAATCTTAGCTGGACCTCCTGGAAAGGTAAGTTTTGGTAAGTTCATTCCACTGGTGATATATAGACTTGCAAGTTGTGAATTATAGAGTTGTGCTAACTTTTCCAGGGTCCATTCAAATCAATTAATTGGAACTATGAAATTTCAAACGTAGAAAGTACTGTAAATTGAATGGCGAAGAGTGGAAATGAGGGTGCTGTTATCCTTCAGAATAACACAGGACTGGTGAGTGCAAATGTTAGATTTCCCGTTGTTTTCCTAATTCCTTCAGGAAAAACGCAGCAATTCTTTCACAAGGGTTGGTTATTCCTCGGACCAGGATCATGGAGACTCATTTCAATTGATTCAGTGTCCAAAGTTGAGTGGAAAATGGTTCCTCCGCCACCTAGGTACCAGAAATCTCGAAATGGGAAGTTAGATACCCATTCGATGGACGCCAATCGTTCCGGGACCGCCGAAAATCTCGAAAATCTATTTTCCGAAGGCCCTTACTGTCGTGTTTACCAGCCCGATTGAAGTTCAGGACCACCATTATATTACTATGTTGAAAGAAAAATTGAATTCATTAATTTCTGGAGATCGAGATGGTCATGTGGCAACCTTGAGGCTGAACAAGCCAACTTTAAAAGAAAACTAAACTCGCTTTCATCATCACCAATATTTCTTTTTGCAAGCAATCGGGTTTGCTTATTTGTTGTCAATTTCTTTTTCGGGCCAACAAAACATATAGTTGCAGCAATGGCGAATGGCACCTTGGCATTGTACAACCCCTCACCGTTAATTTATGAGGTCACCCACGACTAACAGGAGCATCTGTTCATAAAACGCTGAAAATTATTCCGCAATGATTACATAATCATCCTAGGTGGGTATGCAACGAGCGAGAAAACGTATCATCGAAGTCTTCAGGCCAGATACGTAATTGAAAAATCACAGGGGTTAGTAATTCCTTGGACCAGGAGCATGAAGAGTCACTCCAATCGATTCAGCGTCCAAAATTTGACGAGAAATGATATCCCACACGCCCGAAAATCATGAAAAATATTTTCAAAATGTGTAGGTAGATACTCATTTTGACTTTCAACTACCTCCACCGGCTATCAGTCGGCCAAGGACTCATCTTAATTGATTCAGCGTCCAAAATTTAGTCGAGAATAACACCCCACACGCCTAGATACTAGAAACCTCGAGAATATATTTTTCGAAGTACATATTTTAACCCCTTTCCCGCCCAAAGTTGGTCTTAAAAAGTTTTGAGGAGCGGCTAGAGCCGGAAATAGGCCCCCGACCCGAATTTCAGATTTTTAGAAATTTTTCTACTACCGAAATCGGCGGACGGAGATTTGCTTATTTTGATCTAGACACCATTTGAAGCCTAGAAAAAAAATTTGGGGCCGACTTTCTGCATGAAAACGTAGGTTGATGATTATTTAAGGAATAACCAACTGGAATGGCCATACTGTAGTTTTTAATACCAGATTTTAAAATACCCATTTTCACTCCCACGTAAGCGATAAATGGGTCGAAATGCTTGGGAGCGAATCGCATCCCTAAAGGAGTCAACATTTCAGAATTGTAGAAAAAATCTTCCACCAAAAACTGCGTGGACGGCAAACAATGGACGGATATTTTTGGATTTCAAACCTAGAAAGTTTGAAACACAAAATGTCACATTTATGAGAGAATCGGAAAGATTAGCCTCGAGTATGAATTGGTATACTATTCATTCATTCGTACATCATCAATTCATTGGTATATTATTCAGAGATTATCTCCAGAATGAAATGTCATTCCAACCCGTGTATGGAATTCGCAGCGTTTTGACAATTGAACTGGGGACTGACTAAGCCAACTCCCAAAGAACTGATTCTTCGGAAAGAACTTGTATAGCAAACCCGACTTCAACCTTCTTCAAGTTGACTCATCAAACTTGTTTCCTTCGATAGCTCTATAGAGACGCCTTTCACCCAAGGAAGGTTTTAATTTGTTTGGCGATGATTAGGTTCACGTCCCCTCACATCCCTTCACCCTTCCATAATTAACGGAAATGTCGAAGCACGAGATCGCTCACCCCGTGAATCTAAATTGCGTACCTACATCATGCGACATGAGGATCGCAATCGTTGAGAATTCATTTGGTCGAGTTCTCTTTAAAAAAATAAAATAATAAATAAATAATATTAATAATTTGTGAGTTCATTTTAGATTCACCCACCATTCTCCATGTCATTTTCAGTTTTATCCTATACACTTCCTTTTTCCCAGTAACAATTCTTCTCTCGTGGAAGATTTCAGGGTACTTCAAATTCGCCATAAAGACGTGACTTATGCCTACGAGATTCCATTGATTCCTTCGTAAATATTTTGTGGTATACACCCACTTACGATGTGGACGAACGAATCCCTACCGAATAGCGATATTCAAGCTGATCAAGGAAAGTTATTTCAAGCTCCCGCTCACCAGCAATGGAATATTCATAGGATATAAAATTTATGAAGTCGGCGTCGCGGTGAATGCAGGGTAAAGTCTTCAGGAATGATAAGAAATGATATTTTGATCATACTTATGAAAAATCTGGGGAATCTTACACTCATACGAGATGTGCCTATTAGACACAGGAAGAAGTGACAGCATGGCAAAAAAATTTGAACTCAATCTGATGATTCCGGACAGGGCAATTAGTGTGATACTCAGCAGCATAGCGTGGCAGTGGAATGGAGAGTACAGTCCCAGGAGGACCAAAAGGGCATTTGTCGCTGAAACTTAGGCACAATGTATGCCTTTGGTGATACTAAGCACCTGACAAGGTTGGAGGCTATGACACAAAAGAGCGTGACATGTTTAGTTGCTGTAAGTTTTCCCCCCTCCTACTACTTCTCCCTCCTGGTCTTATACACGCAGTAGGCGCAGTGCAAGTAGCCGCGTTTACACGAGGCCAGTAGGCGGGCAGGTTACCTGAAAGGTAACCTGAGGCAAGTAACCTTCCCCGTGTGGACGACCAATCTTGTAAATAACAGGCAAGTTGTCTGTCAACCTGCTTGGCTGGTCGACTTGCACGAGGAGTAGAGGTTACCTGCTCAGGAGATTCTTCCATCAAATCCCATTCTGTAAGATCTAATTCAACTATTCGGTACTTGGAAACTATGAATCTGGTAGGTAATCCTGATGGGTTTTAGTAGCCATGACTGCACGCTTCCAAAAGAACCTTCATAGCAAAAAACTCAGTATGCTCCATTCACACAAGAGGTAAAGCGCTTCGTGTAGTTCACCATTTTGGCATAATTGATCAAAATATATTGATTGGAGTTGCTGAAAAAAGGTTTTCAGCTATGCCAAAGGAGAAAATGTTGATCACATTGCTGTCGTCGAATGAATATGCGGTACCTTTCCAATTCTCTGAACTCCCTTCTAAATAACTCCAGAGTTCGAACTGGGATACCTCAATGAAAGTCAAAGTTGTAATAAAGGAAGGGCCTCTTAGCACGTTATTTCGGATGAGTGCTTGCATCATCTAAGGTTTGAATACGTCGTAACTTTATGTTTACGTAATAGTGAGGACTGATAGTGACGGATTGGATGATTTTTCAATTTTCATCGTCAAATCTTGTTAGCGCAAATGCCTAACTTTTGAGAGTATGGTAAGTATGTAGACAAGATATACATTCTGAACAATATTGTTGAAATGATGAAATAGCCCGAATGTGCATTTTCAAGGATTCAAAAGACAGGGCTCATGTCCGAAATTTATAGAATAACCTAAGAGAATCTTCCAGGATCGGATTAGTTCAATTATTACTAGAATATATATCACGTTGCTATCCAGCAGTAACTTGATGTATTGAACGTATCTGTTCCGTCCTTTTTTGGCACAATAGGTATACATACATACAGTAACGTCGCAAGTGATTAGCCAATCACCTATTCCCATTATTGTGGGCAGGAGCTGAACACATGAATCAGCTTTCCATCGATATGGGCAACATTCCGGTTCCTTGTTGATTTCATATGGACAATTCTATAAGTCATCAAAACTCAAATGGTGATACCTATGACTCTGAAGTCTTGCAGGTCCTGAAAAATTGGGGACCTGGAGAACGTTCTTCTTTTGTATTTGAATTCGATTCGGTCCAAATTTTTGTTTCCTGGACGTTTCAAGGTGTCTAGATCAGAATAAGCAAATGTCCGTTTGCCGTACGCCGATTTTGGTTGTGGACAACTTCGTAAACATCTGAAATTTGGGTTGGGGTCAAAATGGATTTTCAAGATTTCTGGTACCTAGGCGTGTGGGGTATCATTTTCCTCATAATTTTGGACGCTGAATCCAATGCGACGGGTCTCGGAATGATAATGTGCCCTCTGCATGAGGCTATGGGTCAAAATGGGTGCCTATCTACCCATTTTGAATGTGTTTTCCAGATTTTTAATACCCAGACGTGTGGGGTATCATTTTCCACTAAATTTTGGACGCTGAATCCAATTAAATGAATCCCGAAACGATTGGTGAGGTTACGGGCCAAAATGAGTACCTATCCACCCATTTCGAATGTCTGTTATTGAGACCTCTGGTACCTAGACGTGTGGGGTATCATTTTCCACTAAATTTTGGACCCTAAATCGATTGGAACAGGCCCGGGACTTTCACTCATTGTTTACCCCATGTTCGATATTTTCGAGAATTTAGGTGTGTGGGTCATCGTTTTCCACTTATTTTTTCGGACGCTGAATCGATTAAGAGAATGACTCTCCAGGTCCGAGGAATAACCTATCCCTGTAAATTCTCTTTTTTACAGGCTGTATAGGAAGGGCAATAACCAAATCCGGGATAATTCGTTCTCGTTGACGGATCCGAAAGTAATGAAGGAAAAAACTGTTGACGTGAGCAAGCTTACACGAAGATAGAAATGACATTTCTTGTCATAAATCACTGGGCTTGAACCTATTGATATTGATTAATTCTCAATTAGCATTTTTTTATTCATTAACACACAGTCACCTGGCGAAAAGGGCTTTGATCAATAAAGATTATTCGAACCGGGTGAAACAAATCTGGCGTTTAATGCCCAACTCTCGGGCAGGGCGGGTTTAATAATCTCTGGTAATTTGTTAAAGCTTCTACTCATTCCACAAACCAATCTTTTGAGATTTGTTATTTCCCTGATCGTGAAGGGTAATTGGTCAGCAAAACGATTTTTGAGTGCTCTGATTTTGCTTTGTTTCTGAAAGAGCAGATGTTTTCACTTATTTCACGTGCTGTGTACGTGTGTTGCGAGTGTTCAACCTGATACAAGAAAACACAGAGTAATTTTTCTGAAAATCACTGAAACAAGAGAAACTCTGGAGGAATCAGACCATCAGTTCCTCCGTGAAACTCATGAGAGAAGATAAATCCTTCAAAAGCTAATCAAATTTATGATTTTTCCAAAAATCTACCACCTCAGGAACTAATCTGAAACATTCATATAAAATTTACGTACTAAAAATATTTCAAGAAGCTGAAGAATGGAACAGTGGGTGTGGCGGGTACCGGACCTATTCCAATCAATTCAGGGTCCATAAATTTAGTGGAAAATCATACCCCACTCGCCTAAATCGCCAAAAATCTCGAAAATCCATTTTTCAAAAAACACATATGACCCCTACTCTCTCTAAATTTGGTTCGATCGGATTGAAAATTTGAGAGGACCGACTAATGCCAAAAACGGGTCCCCGATCAAAATTTCAGATTTTTAGAAAATTATCTACTATCCAAAACAGCGTGGATGGCGTACGGCGGACGGACATTAGACTTTTGGTTGGTTATTCCTTGAATAATCAACCTATGTTTTCATGATAATGGTCAACCTCTCCGATTCGGCTCAAAATTTTTTTCCGGATGTTTCATGGTGTCCTGATCAAGAAAGGTCGATGTCCGTCCGCCGTACGCCGTACGCCGTACCCCGTCCATCGTCCGCGAATTTTGGTAGTAGACAATTTTCTAAAAATCTGAAATTTGGGTCAGGGGTCTGTTCCCAGCCGAGACGAGTCCTCGAAACTTTTCAGGCCGATCGGACCAAATTTGGGGGGTCAAAATGTGTTTTTTGAAAAATGGATTTTCGAGATTTTGGGCGATCTAGGCGAGTAGGGTGTCATTTTCCACTAAATTTTGGACGCTGAATCCAATGAAACGGGTCCCAGAACGATTGGCACCCACTGGAAGAAGTTATGGGTCAAATTGGGTATTTATTACCCATTTTGAATGTGTGTTTTGGGGATTTCTGCTACCTAGGCGTGTGGGGTATAGTTTTCCACTAAAGTTTGGACGCTGAATTCAATGATGTGTCTCATCAAGCTATCCCTAAAATGTAAATGTAAAATGTGACCAACCCTATGGCTTTTCTTTCGCCCACCTTGAACGATCCTGACTTAGAAGAGGGGGAAATTGATGAGGCTTCACCAACCAGCGATTCTCGACACACGACATATAATAATCTGATAGTACAATCTCACCAATTTGGTCCGAAAATGTGTTTTTCGAGGAGGTGGATTTTCGAGGTTTTCAGCGATCTAGGCGTGGGGGTACCTATCTTTTTCGACGGTTTCCAGGACGATTGGCGCCACCGGAAGAGATTATGGGTCAAAATGGGTATCTATCTACCCATTTTGAATGTGGGTCTTCGAGATTTCTGGCGTGTGGGGTATTATTTTCTTCTAAATGTTGGACGCTGAAGCAATTTCAACGATTTCACCGATGAATTACATGACTGAGAATGGGGGCCCAAAAGTAGTTCGAACAGCTGAAAAACTGAAAATCTCTGCGCTATAAGCTTCTTGTTATATGTTTGGTACGTAAATGGCTTTTCTATGAATGTTTCTGATTAGTTCCTGAGGGTGGTAGATTCTCGGAAAGAACGTAAATTTGATTAGCTTTTGATGGACTTACACTCTCTTATGAGTTTCACGGAGGGCCGATGGTCGGATTCCTCCGGAGTTTCTCTCGTTTTATGACTTATAGAGAAATTACTCTTGCTTCATGTCATGTCATGTCTCAGGTTGAACACTCGCAACACATGTTCACAGTACATACAGGCTCAGTACTTGTTGAAACTCTAACCTTTTAGTGAAAATGCAGATGGAGCGGTTTGGCAACGGTCTTCCTTTCTACCCTTTTTCGGTACTATACCTATTGAAATTGAACGTAATCTGGTAGAGGTATCTGAATCTGCGAGAGCTATAGCTTAACTCCACTGTACCTTCCCCCCTCTTTTCACAACCGAATCGATCCCTCTTTGTCTTGAAGATTTAACGCACTGCTTTGCCTAATCGGCAAGTTGTGGCAAGTTATCTGGGAAATAAATCAAGCTGGGATTAATGGGAGCCATGGCAAATGGAGTGGGTGACGTTGATTTCAACCTAACGTGTGAGTTCTGCGCTCTTGAAAAACATGCTCGAGCGCCGGACGTGCCAGCAAGTACCGGGCACGAAAACCTCTCCAGCTCGTTTTTACAGACCTGGCAGGTCCAATGGAGGTAATTTCAATTGGTGGAAGCAAGTATTATTTTCACGGTAACTGACACGTACAGCAGGTACGCCTTTTTCCATCTTTTCGAGAGAAAATCGGAAGTGTTTAACATTTCTACGATTCAAGTCTCAGGCTGAGCGTCAGACCGGACACCTCCTATCGTCTGAAGCGAGAATGAGACGAAGTATGTAAATAAATCGTTCAAAGAATACATTGGCGCCGAGGGAATTCACCACCAGACGTCGGCGAGTTATTCCCTTCAACAGATCGGAGTGGCGGAATGAGCTATGAGGGCTATAGTCGAAAAAGCAAGCTGTATGCTTGCAGAAGCTGATCTTTCAACTGAGTACTGGGCAGAAGCAGTTTCAACCGCAGCCAGCCTCAACAATCGCACCCCTACATAGGCTGCGAAAGGCATACCACCCTATGAAGCATGGTTTCATGAAAGACCTGACTTGAGCCATGTACGAACTTTCTGCTGCCCTGCCATGGTATTGATCTCAAGCCAAAACGGAATTTTAAAAAATCATTGAACCAGGCGCATGGAAATTCATCATGGGGAAAATAGGGGAAACAGTGGGTCTGGCGGGTCCTGGACCCATTTCAATCGATTAAGGGTCCACAAATTGGTGGAAAATGATACCCCACGCGCCTAGATCGCCAAAAATCCATTTTTTGAAATATTGCATTTTGACCCTTACCCTGCCCAGTAAGGCCCTCTTTGGTCCGATCGGGCTGAAAAGTTTTGAGGACACTAGGGCCGTGAACAGGGGACCCAAATTTCAGATTATTAGAAAATTCTCTAATACGTAAGTGGCAGACGGACACATTTTTATTTTGATCTAGACACCCTGAAACATCCAGAAAAAAAAAAAAATCTGCAAATTCTTACACACGGGTTGGTTATTCCTCGAATGGGGGAAACAGTGGGTGTGGCGGGTCCCAGACCCATTCCAATCGATTCAGGGTCCAAAATTTAGTGGAATATGATACCCCACACGCCTAGGTACCAGAAATCCCGAAAACACATATTCGAAATGGGTAATAAATACCCAATTTGACCCATTACTTCCTCCAGTGGGTGCCAATCGTTCTGGGACCCATTTAATTGGATTCAGCGTCCAAAATATAGTGGAAAATGACACCCTACTCGCCTAGATCGCCCGAAATATCGAAAATCCATTTTTCAAAAAACACATTTTGACCCCTAACCCCCCCCCCCCCCCCAATTTGATCCGATCGGGCTGAAAAGTTTTGAGGACCCATCTCGGCAGGGAACAGACCCCTGACCCAAATTTCAGATTTTTAGAAAATTTTCTACTACCAAAACCGGCGCGGAAAATGGACGGCGGCGGACGGACAACCGGCGGACGACCTTTTTTGATCAGGACATCATGAAACGTCCAGAAAAAAATTTTGAGCCAAATCGGAGAGGTTGACCTATATCATGAAAACATAGGTTGATTATTCGAGGAATAACCAACCAAAATCTGGGCCGAATCGGAGAGATTGAGTTTTTCCATTTCGCTTTTGGGGCATAAAGACGAAGAGGTATGCGGTAAAACTAAACAAATCGGTTTTAAGCGTTGAGGTATTCGTTTATTTCCTTCGGCCGCTCAATTTGGACTCCACTGCACCTTCCCGAGCTTCCCTATAGAAAACTGAGCCAGAGGGTGCTCTCCCTATGTCACTATAATGAAGGGCGTAGCTGTTGTCGACTCGCGCCCAAGCGGTGGGATTGTCAGTTGATGCTCAAAATGGTTCCTATTCTAGGATTAAAGGAAGTGCATAAAACCATAGGTTGATTATCCAAGCAATAACAAACCATAATCTCGAAAACACACATTCGAGATGGGTAAAAGGTACCCATTTTGACCCATACCCTCATCCAGAGGGCGCCAATCGTACCGGGACCCATTTCATTGGATTCAGCGTCCAAAATTTAGTGATAAATGATACCCCACTCGCCTAGATCGCCCAAATCCTTTTTTCAAAAAACACATTTTGACCCCTACCCCGCCCAAATTTGGTCCGCTCGGGCTGAAAAGTTTCAAGGACCGACCTAGGCCGAGAAGAGACCCCTTGACCCAAATTTCAGGTTTTTAGACAATTGCCTACTACCGGAAGGCAGACGGAAATTGGACTTTTTTTTTATCTAGACACCATGAAAATAATTTTGAGCCGAATCGGAGAGGTTGACCTTTTGCATGAAAACATAGGTTGATTATTCTAGAAATAACCAACCAAAACAGGGATAGGAGAACAGAAATCGGATTCACCTGAGAAGAATTTATTTTATAAGCCACATTTAAATTATGTTCAAAATCACTTCATTATACAATGAAAATATTAAAACAATATAATTCAGGATGAATTATTCGTAACGTCCATAAATTAAAGTCTTCAAAAAAGTTTTTGTCAGGAGGCCATTGCTGGAAGCGTAGATACCCTGATCACAAGCACACTTCATGGGCTATGGTCTGCTCTTCTCAGGTGTCTTATTAGGGTTGACGCATGTGCAGCTCTGTAGTCACATTGATCACAAGCATATGGTCTGGCACCTGTGTGAGTACTCATGTGTCTTTTCAGGTTCCCTGCCTCTGCAGCTCTGTAGTCACACTGATCACAAGCATATGGTTTGGCACCTATGTGAGTACTCATGTGCCGTCTCAGGGTCCCTGCCTGTGCAGCTCTGTAGTCACACTGGTCACAAGCATATGGTTTGGCACCTGTGTGAGTACTCATGTGTCTTTTCAGGTTCCCTGCACGTGCAGCTCTGTAGTCACACTGATCACAAGCATATCGTTTGGCGCCTGTGTGAGTACTCATGTGTTTTTCCAGGTTCGATGTGTGTGCAGCTCTGTAGTCACACTGATCACAAGAATATGGTTTGGCACCTGTGTGAGTACTCGTGTGTCTTTTCAGGCACCATGCCTGCGCAGCTCTGTAGTCACACTGATCACAAGCATATGGTTTGTAGCCAGTGTGAGTGCTCACGTGGCTTTTCAGGTGCCATGCATGTGCAGCTCTGTACTCACACTGATCACAAGAATATGGTTTGGCACCTGTGTGAGTTCTCAAGTGGCGTCTCAAGGTCCCTGCCTGTGCAGCTCTGTAGTCACACTGGTCACAAGCATATTGTTTGGCGCCTGTGTGAGTACTCATGTGTGTTTTCAATTGCCATGCACGTGCAGCTCTGTAGTCACACTGATCACAGTGATATGGTTTGTCTCCTGTGTGAGTGAACATGTGGATTTCTATGGTCCGTTTCCTTGTTGCTCTGTAGTCACAATGATAACAAGTGTATGGTTTTGCGGTTGTGGACATTTTCCTGCTTCTCCTTTCCTCCATAAAATCAGAAAGGTAGATTTTGACTTGGTCTAGGCTTCAGAACTCCAGTCTAAATATAAACAGAATACAACCCTCTAATGTTCTTAAATGATAAGCATTTATGATGTGAAATGAATAAACAAATGTAACTTCTGAATGTGCAAAACATTACCTCAAGAATTTAGGTTCTTAGGAGAGTCCAATGGAGCATAGCATCAATCAGCGAGGCGTCTTCACTAGAAACGTTGAGTAAACTGCATGGGATAAGGGTTCCAAAGAGAGAACTGATTCATAAGTGGCCCTTCACTGGTGTGAGCTGCATTGTTGAGTGAGGGAGAACCGTTATGAGAGCTTGACCTTGATGCCGGGTGGGGGTCAGGTCAGATGTACTGCCACATACCTGAGGCCCTTCAGCTGTTGGCCCCGTCAGATGGTTATTACAAAAAATAATGGTAGAAAGTTTCTCAACAAATTCCTACGTTTTTCAGTATGCTGAATCCGATAATGATGTTTTCCAACAAAAAAATGACGGCTTTACAATGAAAATCGCCAAAAACCTTCAAAAATTTTGGACTTGACTATACCCCCTATATAGAAATTCTGACGCATACAAAATGGGTGGATACATACCCATTTTGACCCATTACTTCCTCCAGTGGGTGCCAATCGTTCTGGAACCCGTTTCATTGGATTCAGCGTCCAAAATTTAGTGGAAAATGACACCCTACTCGCCTAGATCGCCCAAAATCTCGAAAATCCATTTTTCAAAAAACACATTTTAACCCCTCCCCCCCCCCCCCCAAATTTGGTTTGATCGGGCTGAAAAGTTTCGAGGATCCGTCTCGGCCGGGAACAGACCCCTGACCCAAATTTTATATTTTTAGAAAATTTTCTACTACCAAAAACGGCGCGTACGGCGTACGGCGGACGGACATCGACCTTTTTTGATCAGGACATCATGAAACGTCCAGAAAAAAATTTTGAGCCGAATCGGAGAGGTTGACCATTATCATGAAAACATGATACGTCATTTGGTTGGTTATTCCTTGAATAATCAACCAAATGACGGCTTCACAATGAAAATCGCCAAAAACCTTTAAAAATTTTGGACTTGTTTCAGAAAATGACTCTTGAGTTGAAAAATATGCAACCTACTGAATTTTATAATTTACAAAAGTTAAGATCAAATTTCCTTTAAAATGCAATGGTCACTTTTCCAGTATTCCTTTATAAATCAACCTATGTTTACATAGGTATAGATCAAAATTCTCGAACCAGGCGCATAGAGACTAATTTAAACCTCTAGGACTAGGCGAATGGAGATTCATTTCTTCAACATGGGTAAAATGGGGGAAACAGTGGGTGTGGTGAGTCCCGGACCCATTCCAGTCGATTCAGGGTCCAAGATTTAGTGGAAAATGGCGTATCATTTTCATCATCATCACACGACTAGGTACCAGAAACCTCGAAAACACAAAATTCAAAATGGGTAGTATATACCCAATTTGACCCATAACCTCATCCAGAGGGCGCCAATCGTTCCGGGATTCTTTTAATTGGATTCAGCGTCCAAAGGTAGTGTAGAATGATACCCCACACGACTAGGTACCAGAAATCTCGAAAACACACATTCGAAATGGGTAGATAGGCACCCACCTCCACCCATAAACTCATCCAGAGGGCGCCAATCGTTCCGGGACCCATTTCATTGGATTCAACGTCCAAAATGTAGTGGAAAATGATACCCCAATCGCCCAAAATCTCAAAAATCCATTTTTCAAAAAACACATTTTGACCCCTACCCCGCTCAAATTTGGTCCGATCAGGCTGAGATGTTTTGAGGACCGACCTAGACCGGGAACAGACCCCTGACCCTGATTTCAGTTCACAAAAGTCAAGAAGAAGTGACCATGAAGTGTTTCTTTCCTCTTGATTTTTTATGTTCTGCTGCTAGATGATAAATACTATCCACTAAGTAATATAAATCGATCAATATATATTATTGTCTCGCCCTAATTTCGTTTTATTTCGTTATCTGTGGAAACAGTGACACTGAATAAGGGAGGGTGCTAAGTTTGACTCCAACCAGAATTTCGATCAGGATCCGTGTCACGGACTTACCCAAAGAGAGAAGAGATAATCCCTTTAAATTGACGGGAGTTCTAACCGTCTAGTTTGTTACCTTACCTTCTTTTCTCCTATTTAACCGTTTGGAATCGACACTTTGATTGCAAGGGAGGGTTCAATAAAGTTCCAATGTGGCGCATGCAATGTGAGCCCCCTGGAAAATATTCAATAAATATATTTGTACTAACACTACTACGTAGTTGTCGTGCCTCATAACACGATCGAAAAAATCTCTACACTCACATATTTGCTAAGCCACAAATACTGAATACTAATATACTTAACAATGGAATAATTAATTTATAGAGCGATGCAACGTGCGAATATCCGTAGACCCGTCCTTCAACTGGCTGACGTCCTCATCTCAGGATAATCCGTGGCCTCCACGGAGGCCGACGGTTAATCGTACGTTGCATCGCTCTTGTTATTCATTTCCGTCAGCCCCTGGTTTTTGAACACGCAGGGGGTAACGGTGTGTTGGTTTCTCTTCAGTTAGCATTACAGTTCTTTTGCAGGGCGAACCATTACGATATGAGCATCCTGGGCTGATCTGCGTTTTGATACGCTGCGACTCTCAGGGCTGCGTTGGGTGGCACTGTGAGTGACACGTTTGTCCTTCGTTCAAGTGTTACTTCCTCGGCACTCACATGCTCTGCTTCTGTCACTTCGGGGTTTCTTGACTGTTTGAGGGGTTAAGTCTGAGGTAACAGACTTTTTCACCGGTTCTGTCTGATGGCTTTTCCACATGGCACGAAGATTTTTCCATACAATCCTTGAGATTCCTACTGCAAGTATGTCACTGTAGTAGACTGCTGTTCCTTTGAATCCCAGGGCAATTTGTGTGTCCATATACTTTTGGTACTCATTTGGCTCCATCTTGGCCCAAAAGGCGTGTTGGGACGAAGGTGCCAATATGCAGACTCTGTTAGTATCTTTCCTGTCTCTCCACAGACAGGTAAGTGGAGAAACGCTCGATTCCCATCAAAGGTACAATAAATACTTGTTTTGTCTTGATTTTTTCCCCTCCATCTCGCTAAAGATATCATTAATAACTGGAATATGATAGTACGAATATGGCCGTTGGCAATATGTAAACCCAGGGACCATTGTACAGAGTATGGTGACGGCGTTACTGGAAATATATCACTTGCATATCAAGTTTTTGGTTGGTTATTCCTTGTTTAAAAACCTACCCGTACAAACAGCACCGTGAGAAAATATTTTCATAATGAGAGAGAAGGGGTATTGTAGAAAAGAGATTTTTACGTACGTTTGTAGACAATTTATGGGGATGAGTAGACAGAAGAGGACCTTTCAATTAACCATTCTTGTTCTGTTGATTAAGAGAAATCTCCTCTGTCATCTGGTCAAAGCTCAGTAGCCCAGGGTTGTTGAATCAGAGTTCTAAATAGAATGAGTTCAGCATAGCTCTCAGGCTTGATTTTATCGTAAACCTTGGAATTAAGAGAGGACACTTCAAAACCGGAAAATCCGTTTGATAAGCTTTCTTTCATCTTTTTCAACAACTAATTTTCTTCCCTTATTCCTAATAATGGATCCTCCTGGATGGAATGAATGGTGTCTTTTCAGGCCGCCCAAACGGCGGAACAATATCGAGACGAGTCCACAAAGACCGAATAGATATGACTGGAATAGGGTGAAGTGAAGCAAGATCAAATTTGCGGCTATGAAACTCGCGAAGTTTCAGTATTGGCCTGGTCTCCATAACATCACAAAACCTGATGCAAACATTTCAAGCATTTTGCCTGGGACTTCAGTTTTGCTAGTTGGGCTAGTATTGAAATCGAAAAAATTGGTTGGTAGGTATACGGTCTCAAAGGTTTTCACATCGTAAAATGTTGTACAGACTACCGGCAAAGAATATATGTGCGAAATGTCTCGTTCGGATGAAAATGTCTCATAGCATCCTTTTCTACCCTCAGTTTTCCACCAAGTGTTTTCACCCACGTTGAATTTTGTTTTCATGTTTCAGACTTTATGTCTCCGAACAATCTGGACAATTTGGCAATTTCGATGTTACTTGTATTATATTGTAATCGTAGAAATTAGATTCATCTGGCTCGGTGGGAGTTAAACTGGTTGCTCATTCCCTGCCACGGGCATTTGCCCATATAGGGGATTAATTTCCATAATTGTGACAGTCCATTGAATGGCCTGTGCTGCATTTTTGTTTGTATCCCATTCTCTGTTCAAAATTTTTTTGGAAATAAAATTAAAAAAAAAAAAAATTCCTCAAGAACGCTCGTTCCTTCATCAACGACACACTCTGTGATGACACCAGTCTATAAAATGTCACTATTTCTTCTACACTAACAACATTAATAATAAATGATAATGAATTAATTATGTCTTATAAATAATTTATTGCGCGAATCCGATCCGCGAGTGCTCATGTGGTATACAAACCATCAGATCCGATTTCACGGACGCACTTGTACATTAACTTAATAATATTATATTTTATGTCGCAAGGTTGACGGGCGAAGGGCGGGGGAAAGATGTGGAAAACATATCGTGCCAAAAACGAGTTAAGCTAGCGCGAGACAGACACACAAATCCGTCAAGGTTATAAAATAAAATAAATATCTCCGATTTTCACAATTTTTTCCGACTTACTTTCCGCATACTAACCCGAACAGTTCTCGCATTAATTTCACTGCAAATGAATACCTGGAGTGATAAAAATGTCATTCAATTTGAGGACAGCACAAAATTGTGTGCTTTTCCTCGCAGTATTCCCCGTATCTACCACTAGAACCGATGTCCGCATCATCCGCTCCAGAATGCCACTTATCTCCCTGAATCGTGTCACTTCGACGACAACTGGGCCATCGTGATCTAGCAGCTGTTTCGAATGTCAAAACCCGCCCAGTCCACTGGGAGCGATGAGTTTGCTAAAATGGATTTTAATCCACTCAATATGCTACCGCAATTAATTGAGAACTCACCAATAAAGTTACACAAAGAGGGTACCTAGGTTGAATAGGATTCATTCCCAGGTTAGCTGGAGGCCTCTTACAAGACATAATAGACTTACGATGCCTATTATAATATATCATTTAACTAATGTATGCAATATTGCGATTCATTGTGTCTAATTAGCGAGAATGCTCCAAATTATTAAATATACTAGAGCATCTATTTTTGCTGGTAACCATCTGTCCCAACGTTGATTTCTAAAGAGACTTTCTAGGTGTTCTGGGCGCATACGGATTTTTGATGGAGTTAAAGGAGTTGAAAATATTTAAAAAATACGTGGAACACCAACAATTCTGGCAGCTATCAAAAAATGTTTTTGATTACGTTACATTGCCACAACTATCACTAATAAGTGAAAATTGGATCGATCTCGAAAATTTCTATCAGCGACTTGGCCCGCACATTATGTTGGCAACTGATGTATAGAATGTTACGAAATAGGTCCAAATTATTCCCTCAACCAACGACCGGGTAATTTGCAGGTTAGGAGCGATTCTAATCCCGTCGGAAGACACTGAAGAGATGGACAGGATTTGCATCCCATCCCCTGGAGCCATCTGTCACTCCAGCCAGATCACCCCAGTTGGCGTTGGAGCTGAATTGAATGGAAATGGCTCGGGTAAGTTCGGTGAATTTAGTTATCGGTTTGTTTGAAACAGAGGTGGCAGCGGGTAGTGAGAGGTATGGTGTGGAGGAGCAGGAGGATAATAGCGACGGCGGGGGTGGGGGTTAAAGGGCATCGAGGGGTATTTAAGGGCAATAAACCTGTCACCGCTACTGCCCTGACCACCAATTAGACAGATCGCCTGATGAAATTCCTTGCTTCGATCAACTAACACTTGAAATTAATTAACTTTGGATCCATCATGCGTCTGTGAATATCTCATTTAAAATTCCATCCTTCAACAATATTGTCATTAACTGTCCTTCTTGTCTAGTCACAATATGCATTTCTTCTCTCTCCCTCTATATTATATTATTACATTTCTTATACAGCATTGAATTTATATAAAAGGAATGTTCACTTATGTTTTGTCTGAGGGGAGATTCAGATGATCAAATGAGATCCCCAACATCGTCCTGGATCATATAACAGTCAATTATGTAGAGACAGCGAAGTACCTGGGCGTTATCATCCAGCAGAACATGTGCTAGGACAGTCAAACTACAGTGACATGTAATGCGGCGTTCAAAGAAGCTAAGAAGAATAGTGGCCGACTTCCCACAGCGCATTCGCCTGCAACTTGTGCAAACCCTACCATTGTTTGGTTACGCTGCGGCTGTGCTCTGCGACCTCAATAGCGAGGATCTGGATAGGTTACAGAAGGCAGAGAATGCCGCTCTACGCCTCGCACTCCGGCTTCGCTTGGACGAACACGTGACTCGCCATTATAGACAAATAGGTTGGCTGAAGATTAGAGAAAGGAGGAAACTTCAAGTCTGCGCTCCTCTCAAGGTTTTTAATTCAGGCATCCTTGCTACATTTACCAGCGCTTCCACTACCTAACTTCAAGGGACACAAGAGGCAAAGACAAGGTTCTGCGTATTCCTACTCATCGAACGGAAAAATCGCTACCAAAAGTAGAGGTTATTGGTGTGAAGCCCAATTATTCCGAAAAGGCTTCGCAAATAACGCTTGGGTCTTGTGTGTTCTCTGCTCGGGTACTTATCATCTCCAGTGCAAGAAGCTTGAAAGAGCCGATAATAAATATCTGGTTGAGAGTGAAAAACCGCACACATGCTCCCATCGTGTGAAAGACAGGCGAGGTTCAATACCTCCGGAAAGCAGCGCAAGGGAATCCCCCTCTACGATGGACAAAGACGTGAGTACATCACAACTACTTTCCGTGATCAACAAGTTGAGTTCAGAGGTTAAGTGCGCGAATGCGAACTTTGAGAAAATCATCTGTAAAGTATTCTGATAACATTTTGGGAAATGGGGGAAACACTGGGTGTGGCGGGTCTCGGACCCATTCCAATCGATTCAGGGTTCAAAATTTAGTGGAAAATAATACCCCAAACGCCTAGGTACCGGAAATCTCAAAAACTCACTCTCAAAATAGGTAGATAGATACCCATTTGGAGTCTTAACCTCTTCCAGTGGGCGCCATTCGTTCTGGGACCCGTCTCATTGGATTCAGCGTCTTACCCACGCTAACGATAATGAGCTCCACATCCTACATCAAGCCATTGGAATAACCACACTATTCATCCTACTCTCCATCAGAAGTAATGTTTCAGTGTCATCGGAACGAACCGACGCCATAATCAATCTGAGTTGGTCCAATGTCATAATATTAGTTCTAGCCAACCATTTGATGTTACTATGCACCTAAAGCATCACGTCATCAAGTCATTCACGAGACACAGGGAGTTTAACAGGTATCCTGAGGGGAGTCCCATTACTTGGTAAGAATTTGACAAAACCGAGTCAGTCTGGTCTTTCTGATGCAGCGTACCTTCGTTGTACATGATCATCACACAGCGACCGTTTGTATAGGTATTACGAACAGTTGTGACACGGGGACATGCAGCCAATATCTCCCGTTTGGCTATACCCTCTCGTTCGGGTTAACCTACCCCATTAACATGACTACCAAGGCCATTCTCGGACCGTATAGTTTTTTTTAACAACTCCACAGCCACCTCTACCCTAGGTGGGGTGCCTGATATACGGGGAAGCCATAGAGCCATAGAGCAGGGCTCTCACATGATCTAGCGCGATAACAAGACGAGGATAGCCATGGCCTCAGGAACAGTCTAGCGCAGGTATATCAGGACGGACCATATAGTTTAATAGCCACATCCTTCTTAAAGCGGGGGTTGCACTTGCATAAACAATTTAGCCCTACACACTAACCTACCACATTACTTTGAAAGGGATCGGAATTCGTCTCTGAGCCTGATGAAGACTTGTCTGTTGGCTTGTTTGTTTTTCCCCCACCACCCACGTAATTCCCACGTGGCGGTAAAGGATGGAAAATCTTCTCCTCCGAAGAACGGGGTGGGAATGGAAACCCTCAAATTCAGTCGAGAACATTGCGGAAAGATGTCCCATCTATCACTAAGTCCTTCATTTCCTGAGTCGCTGTCGTCCTTCAAACCGGATGTTATCAACAAAAAAAACCCCATCACCTAAATTCGTTAAAAGAAAAGGGAAGAGGCATGGAACAAATGAAAAAAGTCTTTGGAAAGTTGGAATAAGAGCACCGAATCACGCAAGCTTCAAAAAGTTGGAATAAGAGCACCGAGTCATGCAATGAAATACCGATCAAATGAACTGTTCTGACTCCAAGTATTGAACACTCCCTGTTAGGATGTACCTCATATGTCCTCATAACTTTGGTTTAGTTACGATATTTCTGTGCTGCCCAAGTTGCAGATAGTCAGGCTCCACGATTACCTTTCCCGCAAATTGCTAGTAGCAGAGGATGTGGACCGACTGCTCACGACTTCTCGCGTAAACCTCAAGATACGCTATGACAAGATGAGCCGTTACGTCATCAGGATGACGGAAAACAAGGGATGGACATGTGCATTAGACGTCTGCACGTCCCAAACACGCCAAATGTGCCAACGACGCAACGTTCGATTATGCTTAGACTGATTTGTGATTTAACACACTGAGTAAGGTGTAAGGTATTTCCCGCCAGTCTTCCAAGATATATGATGTTTAAATAGATTTTTATTTTGGATTGGATTGTCTCTGACATTATAGCTAAAACCAGTATCCCTTACAGCCAGGTGATGTCGTACGGCATCGCGAGAAAATATTGATTTCTGCGCCTTGTTGTGATCAATTATTATTTTTTTTTAATTTTCCCATGATATTTAGTGCAAATATAACCAACCTGTGAAGGGCTTACGAAAAAATTCGCACAAAAACAGTTACAGAACATAAGGGGAACATCAAGGGTATAATGATGGCTCCAATACTAATTTACAAGGAGCTAGGAGAACGAGTTAAACTTGACCAAACTCCTCAAAACCAAATACTAATGACTTGTCCCGTGTTTTTGGCCTTTTATATCTTTGATGGTAGTGGAGAACCCTACCTCTCTCTAGGCACCTTGGTGGGCTGAGTAAAAAGTTCCTCTTCTTCCAGGCCTAATGCTGGATGCCACTACCCTACCTTCTCGCCTCTATTATTGATTGAACTAGTTTATCATACACGGTTGTGCCTTATGTGTATATGGTACAACATGAACCTATCCATAGTGATACTTGTACGAAAACCCCAGCATCTCAACAGCGATGAGCATCATCAGTTTTAATCGATATTTCTCAGTGGAGGCCCTTATCCCCATTTCCACTTGCAAGCAGGAATCTCCCTACACGTCATGCGAACGATTGGACTACCGAAGTTCCTACTCGTACTACGAAGCTACTTTGTTCACGAACCCCGTTCACCGTCCTGTCGTGGTGGACTCAGGATGTCAGTGGACATTTTTTCAACTGTGTTTCGACCCATAAATCACCAACGAGAGGAAGATTGACAGTGCCATGGGTATTCCAGATGCGATCGCTGTGCGGAGGAAGCCGATTCAGGTGCTTCATTTCTTTTCGAGTAAAGACAAAAACTCAATTTTTTTTCTCCTATAAATTCATCTTCGAGCTCTGTCAATTTTATGCAAATTTATCAACTCGTAGACAAACAGAAACTGTTCTCAATACCCATATGAGTGTGTGAGTATATGAATTCGTATGGGTAGCTTTCGAACGCAAGGCAGCCCTCTCACTGGCTGCAAACCCGTCAGTTTTCTTCCGCTCGCGCCCAATATGTGCCTCGTCAAAACACGAATGATTTATCGGAAAGACGGGCTGCTTTGTAATGGTCCGATCAAACAGAAATTCACTCCCACTCGAGAAGGTCGGGTGGTTTGGCGAAGAACCAAACCCCCTTCGTTGAATGGCAGACGAGATAAGTTCATATTCTTACTATTAGTTGGATCAACGGTTTGTCAGAGAGCTATTCGTCAAAACCCCTAGGGGATAATATGTGTCTTGAGCTAAAGGGGTGGGGATGAGGTTCACGGATCAGCCGAACGCCGCGATAAGATTCATAACGCAACTTAAACTTGACGAACATCATATCGGAGACCATACTAAAAATAAAAATACTTGAAGAGGTTTTAAGTAGCGGCGATGGTCTTCAAGACCCTAAAATTTAACAGGCTCCGTTATTAAGAGAAGAATTTGTGTCCATGGACTCGGAGCACTCTAGGAATAGAGAGAAAATATTCCTTCTTATCGTATGTGCATTTTTCGAAGGTTTTCCTTGCACAGATACAAACTAGTACCTATGTAAGCCTCTCTCGAATTAAAATGTGTTTGAATTTACTATAATTTAATTCGGGTTTCTTCGGAGAATTTGGAAGGGACCTAGCGAGAGGATACGGGATGTAACTCCAAGACTTACGACTGAGCAACTAGGGATACCAAGGATGAGCATAAAATACATTGATACAAACTGAATTATAATTGAAAACAAGGACTCGTTGCAAAGGAGAATATGCCTCAACCTGGGCTAGAATTGATACAAGACAAAGTAATTCGACAAAGTAAATTAGACAACATGTGGAGCATAAAATACAATTAATACAAGATACATGAAATTATGATATACATGAAATACAATTTAATGAGCAAGTGCAACGATACCGGCTGACGAAAACGGCGTCGACTTCGAAAGAAAAACAGGAGGGGGCACACTGTCCCGCAGGTACACAGCGAGGCTTATTAACTTGAGTCCTTTATCATCTCATGGCATGGGGAACACAATATTACAGCTTCGGTCGACTTCAGCACGGTAGCAGAGTTCACTTCAGAGTGAGCACAGGACAAAGCCAGGATGGACTGAGTGAGATGCACTTGCACGACAGGTTTACAAAAATATATGACTCCAACATGTTGGGCGCCTTGGCCCCAAGGGGCGCCTCGACAACGACTGCCTGGTTGGACGCCTTCGCAACATGTGAAGCCCTGGAGCTCTCCAAATGCGACGTCCAAGCAGGAGCTGCGCGCGCATCCTGGCGCATGCTTCCTCCCTTCTGGCCTTCTGGAGGCAGCAAGCCTGGGGGCTTACACCTACAATAGGGATTTCAAAGCCGAAGCTCGGGAAACCCCAAACCGGTCTAAAGTCAGTGGCCTCAAGCTCTGCATTCTTTACTCACTCGGGAAGGACCCTTGCATTCATTTGAGCGGTCCTATTCGTTCGACAAATAAATTGTACAACTGATACGTGAGGAGTACACATATCTCATGATACCCAGATGACAACCAAGGTGTTTCGGAGAATTTTTTCTCTCAAATACGTGGAATCGGAAAAGTTGTAAATTTTTTAACAGGGATTGGTTATTTTTTTTATTCTTTGGATCAGGATCATGGCGACTCATTCCAATCTAATGAACTCGAAAACACGAGATTCACTTCGTATTCAATTCGACTCAGATATTTCAACAGCCATGATGAAACAAGAAAATAAGATTGATATCCAATACAGTCGTCATTGCAGGCACTCTTTTCAGCCTCATTATATTTATAGTATCTTACTCTCCTCTAAAATAAGTTCTCCACTGAAGCGTCGCAGGACGATTTTTGTTAGAAGCTGAAAACAACGGGGCGTCTGGGACCAGGCTCTTGCCATTTAACACGACTATTTGTACACAAGTCAGAGGGCCGTGTTTACAGTTTGAGTTTGTTCAGAACTTGCTAACCCATTTTGACGACGCAGATTCGCCCGAAATAAAAATGAGACATTCTGCAAATTCCACATAATCATCCTTGGGTAGCTCTTCTGAAATTGAATTAGACAACAGCCAAACAAAAAATCGATTGTAAAAATTGAGATTATTTTCACAAATTTAGGAGCACCATCGAACTGATTAGTGATTAGGTTACCTTTCATATCCTCCTTGATTTTTGCTGATCAATTGATCTAAAAATATAAATCGTTCAATCAACAAGAATACGCGTGTATTTCATTCCAATTATCCCTTCAGGTCACTCTTATTATCTATACATATTCTATTATTTATAAATCATATAACTTATACGCATTACTCAGGCTGCCGATAACTTGAGAGTAATGAGTAGGTACCTTGAGTGTCTCTTCTGCATCCAAATCTATGATTGTGCTTTGTGTTATCGGAAGCCGCGTAACCTGATTTAGCAGTTGTTCAGTGGCTGTATACTGGGTCCCATTGGTGCAATGTAAAGGGAAACTGATACTAAGGCTTGAACCCATCGAATGAGCGAAGTGGCGAGCCTAATTGCTTTGTGCGTTCATTGAATTAGTTCGAGCTGAGTCACAACGCGTTAGGCGCAAGCTGCTGAGCGCATCCGAGTTTCAAACCGATCCTAGCTCCCGGAGTGCGATTAATGCGTTAATCTCTCAAGCATAACTTTAGGCACCGCGTTCTCTGCGTTTTGCGTCCCTGCATTGAATCTTCATCGCGGGAACGCGATTGCGAATCGTTTGAAATCTTCCTCCTGTTTTGCCGTCAGCGACTCTAGCACTTTCTCCCTTTTGTCGCTGGTTCGATTTAAATCGGAAGTTAATCACTAATGATAATAAATTGAAGAGGTAACGTTCTGGAAAGAAATTGTCTGGACCCTAGTGAAAATGGGTTGATCAGAAGGAGAAGGAGCTGGCGAAGGCAAGGGAGGTGACGATTGGAAAGCGAAGAAGGGGGTGTTGTAATTCCACACTCCACCCAGCCAACGAGTTTGATTCATTGGCGCGAGAGGTGGCGAAAACGGTAGCAGTTAAAAAGACGATTGAAAACGGGAACAGCAAAAACGTTTCTGGATGAAGTGATGATTTCATAGCTGGACATTAGCGGACGGTTTCTCCAACCAGCTGTTGTTGGAGGCTTGACGTCATCCCTCACGTGCCTGTTGCTGCACGAAAAACGCTGCAAATTCTTTCACACGCGTTGGTTATTCCTCGGACCAGGCGCGTGGGGATTCATTTCTTCAACATGAGGCAAATGGGGGAAACAGTGGGTGGGCGGGTCCCGGACACATTCCAATCGATTCAGCGTCCAAAATTTAGTGGAAAATGATACCCCACACGACTAGGTACCAGAAATCTCGAAAACACATTCGAAACGGGTAAATAGGTACCCATTTTGACCCATAGCCTCATCCAGAGGGCACCAATCGTTCAGGGACCCATTTCATTGGATTCAGCGTCCAGAATTTAGTGGAAAATGATACCCCACACACATAGATTGCAAAAAAATCTCAAAAATCCATTTTTCAAAATCACATTTTGACCCCTACCCGTCAAAATTTGGTCCGATCGGGCTGAAAAGTTTTGAGGAAAACTGAAAAATGGACGTCACTACTTTATCCTGAGCCCCTCCCTGCTTTTGATTAATCTAGGATTGGTATTTGACTTTTCAGTGAGGCCTCCCCACTCCCCCAGCCACCATTTGTGGGGGACAGTTGCTGTCTAGCTCTCAGCTGCTGCAGCAACGAATAGCGAGCAAGCTAATGGATGCCAAGGTTTGGCTCACTCTCCAGCTTCTCTCTGAAGTGAAGAGGCATGTAGAATGGAACGATGGATTTCACTAGCAGTTACTCAGGCTTTATACAAAGTTGTAGGTGAATTCATAGTAGGACTCCTCTGAAGCACAAGCGACCATTCCTGACTCGGCCCGCAACTCTAATTTCCAAAACTTCTTTTTAATTAAGAATTTTTTTCTTTTTTCAAGCAAGTTAGCAATGTTATTATTTGGTGAGTCGGGTTCAATCACGGAAATTCAAAGCCATGGGAGTTACGGAAGCGTCTTGAATTTCCTCGCACTCGTCTCTGTCCTATTGGCAATTGATCGCAGTCAACGCCATTGATTGAAAAGAAGTTCTACGTTTCAACATATTCTACGGGAAATTGCTGTTTAATAAAGGTAGTTTGGGGGGACAATGGTTTTGTGGGATTGAGGTCAGAAATCGAGATTGCATGTTATATATATATGGTAGGTACATATTGAGGAACAATCCTGCGCGATTTAGTTGATTCGTTGAGCTTTGAATAAAAAAGTGAGGCATTTGCACCTGATGCCCTACTGCATACTGCAAGAAAAATCATTCCCATGACGTCGTCGGCTTGAATATGAACTGAGACAGTTGATTTCAATAGACCATTCGCCAGGCTCATTCAAACATGATTACGAAGGATTAGCGAGGATTCTACCCTTACAATAAGTATCGACCGAGTCATTACTGTCCCAGAGACGGCAATCCAGTCTCTCCATGACGTGGCCATTGTGGGCTCGAGTGGTGGAGTGGAGGTTGAGAAAAGAGAGAAGGGGTTACGTACAATGAAGACGCCGAAGAAGAAAATAGCTACGGAAGGTAGATAGGTATGTATAGCCTGCCACAGCCCTTTGAGCCCGAGGGGTTTCTATTTACGAGCATTTCGGAATGTTTTGACGTTGGTTTTCCGTTTGATATGCCGGCAACCTTCGTCAATAAGCTCAAGCGGTGATTTAGGAGACGTCTTTTTATAAACTTCTTCATACGTTTCCGCGCGATATCCACCACCTCTAGGATTCCATGTCCATTGTTCGCCAGGAATGATGCGCAAATCATGGCGCTAAGCTAGGGGCACGGAACAAAATAACCGTCTGACGTTCATGGTTCATGTTTTTGCAAGATTTACAGCTTTATTCATACAGGAAAACGCTAAAAACTTTGCGAAAGGAAAACCTGAGTGGATCTCGGATACCTCGTTCTCTTGGCGATCGATGCCTATTGAGGTTACAGGATCGAAATGAAGACCTTTGTCCGAGGTAAGTAGCTTGACCAAAGCCAAATTACGTTTAAACATGAGCACTTCTGAAGAGTTTCCAAGCATAAAATGTTTCTTCAAAATAATGTGAGTACTTTGATTAGCGACCAAAATAAATGAAAAGAACAAGCAACGCTCCGTTTACGTGTTTGCAAACGTCATATTCATTTTTTTAGCGCAACCTTGAGGTTTATAACCCCCAGAGCGGGTTCCGGAGAGGAACCCGTAAGGGCGGCTCTTTTCGGGCGGTCTTTTTTGGATGTTTTACCATTACAGGTTCATTTCGTTTCCCCCTTACTCGAAAATCCCTTCAAAATGACATGGGTTAAGAGGGAATATTATGAGAAGAGTTGGACTATTCAGTGGCCCCAAGCCCCCTCAAATACACAGCCAGTACGCTAACTGTGAGAAGTCGTCGACAGCCCCTTCTGATATACATTTACGACGGACATGGAAAAGTTTTTGCTTGCATCAGGATTTCCCTTGTAAATCACAGTGGGGTCGCTCCGATTTAATTTCTGACCGTGTTAATCAAAACTCTCTTCCAACTAAATCCTCATTCCAGGGAGCGGTAAGATCGTTTTCCAGATCATGCCATTCGCACAAAAGTGATCCAGAAACGAGAATTCCAGATGTGTACGATACTGATATTCTGGGTTAGGGTTCTAGGTTGATATCATCTATTAGGTACGAGTATAGAGGTTATTAATAACTCTTGAGGCGTTATTCTTCAGATTGCCGGCATACGGCACACGACTAGTGACTGCTATAGTTCACATTCTCGTTTCTAGAAACGAATTTAGAAATGGTCTTCTGGGCACTTGAATGGCGTATTGCAAAGCAATTACCTACTGCAGATAGAACTTCGTTAATTAGTTGCTCCATTAAAACGCCGGTTGTGGTACAACGGAAACTTATCTCATTTGAAGTGATCCACCTGTGAACGCCAGATAGCGAGAAACGATGCGTGTGCTAGAGCATCCACCTACTCACGCATGCGGTGTTTAGCGATATCACTTAAGGTAATGGAAATGAGGGGTCCTATTCATCATAGCTCGTGCTCGTACCGAGCCCTCGGGGAAGCCATACATATATAACTAATTTGAGACAATCGAAATGTCAGCTGTAATCCTCGAAGTATTGTTTGTGGTAACAAATTGTGTGTCACTTTATTCGTTGTTCGATTCAATAATATTTATCACAATAGATCAATATTTTTCAGATGGAAACATTGCGAGATAAAACCTAACTAACTCTCGCAATCTCAATTGTCGTTGGGGTAGGTTATTTTGCTGGAACAATATTCACTATTTAACGCATAAAAAAGAATTTTTGAAAAATATCAAATCAAATCAAAACGTTTATTGATTCAGGCTGTTAGGCCTATAACAACAGAGTTGGCATTTGTTTCAATGATTACATATTCCACATCCATAAAATTGCAGATCGAAAATTATGATGTATGTATTATTAGTATTTAGCAAGCAAAACTTTCAATAATAACAATAGTAACAATATTTATTATGAGAATCACAGGTGGGTTAAGTATGGATATAAAAGTGTGAATAAGCTTACACAGTTATGCTCGTTTATAATTACAACGTTACTCAAGTATCCTAATCACCTTAATTACAGACCAGCATCATCAACAACCTCCACCAAGAATTTTCTTATCCTCAAGTATGTTGTCAAGAACTCACTCATCATCCTTGTCTCAGATTCCCCTTCACACCTCATCAACGAATCAATTATTCTATTCTCACTCAAACGCCTATTTCCAAGGAATTTCAGCCTACATCCTGATAGTTGTGGGCATTCTCCCAGTACATGGGTTAAGGTCTCCGGCTTTGACAGGTTGCACAGCACGCATTTCTCTCTCGTAGGGATTCTCATGAGGAATCCATTGACGAATACTGAAATTTCCCTTTCGGCCGCCAGGCGCATGTTTGCGATAATCCTCTTTTTTTCCATGCTCAGGTTGAAGGAAAGGTATGGGCTTGGGGTTCCGGCTCTACTCGGCATCCAACTGCTGTATAAATTCGAATACGTGGAGAAACGGATTCTTTCTTCGTCTGTATACCTCATCTTCTTACAGAACGTCTCCAATATTTCTTTTCTTCTTTTTGTTGCCTCCGCAGCACATTGCATATCCCAAACAAGTCCATATCCGATGCTACATAACATAGTCTTCAGCTGTGCCGCCCAGTTGTATTTATTGATGCTACATCCATTGTTCAAGGTTTGCAAGAGTTGCTTGTAGCAGACAAGGGGGTATCGTGTTTCCTGCATTCTTAATATTTCCTCCCACCACCTGAGCATTCTTCCAAAGATCCGGACTGCAAGTACGTCTCTTCCCGTCTCCGTTCTGATGAGGTACCCGGGGGTGCTAGGGGGCAGCAGTAGGGTGCTTTTGATAAACATTGACTGCACGATTTCTATTTCCTCCAAATATCGAGCACTCCAAATCTCAGCGTTATGCAGCAGATCTGAGCCCACCATGGAGTCAAATAATTTACATTGGGATTCCCAGTTTTGGCACTTTCCTTTGACCAGGATTTGTCTTGTCGCTCCCCAAGCTTTGAATGCCTTTGACTTAAAACTGTCAGCAGCCTTTGAAAACACGCCTCTCGAGCTGAAAGGCACTCTTAAATAGGTATAATCTCTTTTACCCTCCGAAGAAGTATTAAGAGTGGGTACAATGAGAAAAACAAAATAGACTTCAGCAGATCGGGCGTTATTTCAGTAGAACTAACTGAACTACATTTGGAATCAGAAACTTACTTCGTAGTTTGAACATATAACCCAAAGATCATCGTCCGTCTCACCTGAAATCAAGAAGAAACAACTGGTTGAACCAAATGCGCAACAACATAAAACGTAAGCTAATGAATTGTTCGACGCCATCTCTCGATAGCTAGTAAAAGTCAAGAGCATCCTTAGCCATCTCATCACAGAAAAGTTGTTCTTCAACAATACTGCCAACTTCACCTTCAGACTTGATGTTTTACATGGATAGACTGCCTCGAAACATTCTCATAAACGCTCAAATAGCTTTGCAGGTAAAGTATTGCTCAGTTGATTGTTTTATGATTCGTTCTAACTATTCTGACAAAAAAATGTAATGTTTTCGTCCTCCAACTTCGGCACGTCGGCGTCATGAAGGCTCATAGTGAAACAAATCCGTTCGCCGAGCTGGCCTTGAAGCGATTAAAACTATTTTGAAAACGCTGCAAATTCTTTCACAGGCTTTGGCTACTCCTTGGACCAAGAGCATGGAGTCTGATTTCGATCGATTCAGCGTTCAAAATTGAGTGGACCCCACACGCCTAAATCGCAAAAATCTCGAACATGGAGATAATGAGGGAAAAATCGTGGATGTGGCATGTCCCGAACCCATCCCATTGGGTTCAGCGTCCAAATATAGTCGAAAATAATAACTCACACGCCTTGATCACCAAAAATCTCCAAAATACATTTTTCGGAAATCGTATTTTGACATCCCCCCCCCCCCTCCCATCAAGACAATAATATTCTGGTCTGGCAGCAGCCGATCTTGGAATGACTGGCAGCGTTTGGCGAAAATCGCCAGATAGTAAAATCATTGAGCTTCCAAAACACTTGTGTCTCTACGCAGATCTGTTGATATCTTGAGTTTTCGCAATAATACATGTTGGTTGTTCAATAGTTAGAGGGTAATTTTAACGCTGAATGAGCCACCAACCTTCTAACAATATGGCCGCTACGCCAGAAGAGGCAGGTAATCTACCGCAATGTCGGACCTGTCAGGAGTAGTGGCTACAATCAATGATATGTGAAAATGTCTTCCCAGTTCCACCAGGAGCATCAAGAAAAAATAAGCCACCATGTCCATCATCAACTGCCTTCAATAATGTTTCATGGACGCAGCAAAACACACAAAATCACGTGTTTTGTCTGATGCTATATTTGGTACTGATGGGCCACTGGCGCGCTCTGTGTAGCAGGATGCCGAGCGAGGGGATTGCAGGGAAGAGAGGAACGTGTTATTAGCCAAAGTTAACGCGCTAAAAGAGGCTACTAACTTTTGTTATTAACATTTGTTAAAAACAACACATTTCCTTTGATCTTTACCGACCCTTGGTGGATAAAATACATTTGACCGGGTTTGTATTGTCACCCTGTCCATGAAGAAGGCTGTTAACCGCCAGTTGCACACTGATAATGCAGCAGATAACCACACAGACTTCCGCGGTCATTCATGGGATGAATTTGGTGGGAGTAGTGCCCACTTGCCAGGTTGATGACCTCTACGAGTGCCAGCCAAATTCTGGGAAATATGTTGTCCGTGTTCTCATCAATAAGAATGAGGTTCTAAAGGAGGTTGACTCAGGTGCAAAGTTCTCAATTTTACCTGATAAATGAGTGACAGAAGATAAATTCACCGCCCTCAGCATCAATACCACTCTACTGCCCTCTAATGTGAATATTAGAGCTTATTCAAATACGATTGTCCCAAGCAAAGGAAAAGTTGAAGTTGCAGTGAATTACAAAAAAAAAAAAAATGCATATCAGCTAAATTGTATATCGTTCTACCAGGTCATGATCCGATTTTAGGCTGTGACTGGATAAGAGGACTGGGACTAGAACTGAAACAAATTGATCATAAAATGAAATTGTATCACTCCACTGGTCATGACTCAGCAAATGCAGCAATTTTCAATTCAAAATTCTACTGCAAAATGGATTTATTCAAGGCATACCTACCGTTGACAAAATGGGTTGGTATGCGTATGGGTTTACAAAAAAAATCAGCGAAATTCAGACCATCAAGGCCCTAAAGGAACCTACCGAATGAACACGCTTAGCATATTATTGAGAACAATAAAAAAATGAAATCTCCTACCAAAGTTGCCGCTGTCTCCAAAATGCAACACAATGATCTTTGGTATGACTGAGATGATTCAAGTACCAACAGTATCACGAGAGAACAACGCGAAACCTGCCTGTGATTGACCTCCATAGGATTATTATGGTCCTGAAAGTTGGATGGCTACCCTGAGTATCCTAAGGAAGAAAAGATATGAAATTTGCCTCAGCCGGAAGAAGAACTCCATTTTAATAACCGACTCGGACATCGCCTAGAGGTGCGTTATAAAATTGTCCTTCTCCAGCTCGAAAAAAATCCCAGAACAACCTGCCCCAATGCGGCATTCACACATCAGCTCAGTTGTCCTGGCACTAGAACATTCCTGAGATCTCTCGCTGGCATCTGCAGCTGTTTGAATCGACGTTTCTCGAGGGCTCCATCCTCTCCCCTTCCCCACAATCATCACCACTTCTTTGAGCGAAAGTCACATCAGATGGGAGATGTCAAAAGGGCACCTGGAAAACTAGACAATCCACTTCAACCTCGAGATCAAGGGTTTGATCACACAATCCATTTCCCCTTGAGGGGGGTTAAAACGAATCCGAGAAGAAGAGAGATTTTCTTTTGAGAACTGCCACCCCGCTGATTTCAGTGGCCTTT
>CM033998.1:15585520-15694610 GCA_019603395.1 Cyrtorhinus lividipennis | reverse complement strand
TTTTCGGAAATCGTATTTTGACATCTACTGGTCATGACTCAGCAAATGCAGCAATTTTCAATTCAAAATTCTACTGCAAAATGGATTTATTCAAGGCATACCTACCGTTGACAAAATGGGTTGGTATGCGTATGGGTTGACGAAAAAAATCAGCGAAACTCAGACCATCACTACATATAAAGGAACCTACCGAATGAACACGCTTAGCATATTATTGAGTACAATAAAAAAATGAAATCTCCTACCAAAGTTGCCGCTGTCTCCAAAATGCAACACAATGATCTTTGGTATGACTGAGATGATTCAAGTACCAACAGTATCACGAGAGAACAACGCGAAACCTGCCTGTGATTGACCTCCATAGGATTATTATGGTCCTGAAAGTTGGATGGCTCCCTGAGTATCCTAAGAAGAAAAGATATGAAATTTGCCACAGCCGGAAGAAGAGAACTCCGTTTTAATAACCGACTAGACATCGCCTAGAGGTGCGATATAATTGTTGTACTCCATCTCGAAAAAATTCCAGAACAATGTGGCATTCACACATCAGCTCAGTTATCCTGGCACTTTAACATTCCTGAGATCTCTCGCTGGCATCTGCAGCTGTTTGAATCGACGTTTCTCGAGGGCTCCATCCTCTCCCCTTCCCCACAATCATCACCACTTCTTTGAGCGAAAGTCACATCAGATGGGAGATGTCAAAAGGCAACTGGAAAACTAGACAATCCACTTCAACCTCGAGATCAAGGGTTTGATCACACAATCCATTTCCCCTTGAGGGGGGTTAAACGAATCCGAGAAGAAGAGAGATTTTCTTTTGAGAACTGCCACCCCGCTGATTTCAGTGGCCTTCTTACCTCCTTTTTCGGAATTTTTTCATAGATTGATGATTCGAACTCGCCGGATGTAAATCAATTGATTTACCCAAACCAATTCTTGTTTTTTATATGAAAATTACCAGCTCCGTTCGACCGGACAGAAACTTTTTGTCCACGCGTAATCCTATTGTATGTCCGGAAGGTAATTACGACCATACTGTTTTGATCGCCTTTGATTGGTTATTCCTTCAATAATCAACCTATGTTATCATGTTCAAGGTCATAGAGAGATCGACCATCTCTAATTGGGCTCAAAACTGTTTTTGGACTTTTCTTGATGTCTAAAACAGGAAGGTACCATGATCAGCATCAGGGAATCAACTAATACTAACAAGCTTTATTGATTCCATATTCTAATAATTACTTTTCGGATCAATACGGTTTGTTTGGAGAAGTTTGGGAGAAGAAGGTTTTCTACGTCTACACTTCTAATAAAAATTATGCTCCGAATGGTGTATAATCGAAATCATCGATAGTGAGGAAGAAAGTAAGTGTTGGGGTGAAGGAAAACATACTGTACCTTATTACGTTTCAGGGTTGCACTAAAATTTACCCTTTTCGGCCACGCAATCGTGTAATTAACCGTCTTTTGGGGTAAAATCGCAGAGCAGTACTGTAAAAGAGATCGCTAACGACAGATTTAACCGACTCCTAGCGAATACAATAGCGGATGAGTTGAATAACCGACTGAACGGCTTTGTAAATGTGACGGTTGGTGTGGGTTTCACACTGATAATGAACCATCTCAAGAATGGGCTCTCAGAGGACGGTTGATGTCGATTTTTACCGTGGAAACTTTGTTAAGGTCGCCGTATTGAACCCGTATTTGAGCCGTAATTCAACCGTATTCAAATCATACTGATTTGACCTACTCGTGAATGGGATTCCAGAGTAACGTAGATGTATGTGATGGTTATAAATAGTCGTAGCACTCATTCTACTCGTAACTAAATACCGAAATGAAAAGGAAGTTCATATAAATCACTTCAGTTTTCAGTTCAGGTTGTTTTCTTGAAAAACGCTGCAATTCCTACACACGGGTTGATTATTCCTCGGACCAGGCGCATGGAGACTCATTCCTTCAACATGGGAAAAATGGGGGAAACAGTGGGTGTGGCGGGTCCCAGACCCATTCCAAACGATTGAGGGTTCACAATTTAGTCGAAAATAACACCCCACACGCCTAGGTACCAGAAATCTCGAAAACACATATTCATAATGGGTAATAGATACCCATTTTGACCCATAACCTCTTCCAATGGGTGCCATTCATTCTGGGACCCATTACATTGGATTCAGCGTCCAGAATTTAGTGGAAAATGATACTCCTAACACCTAGATTGCAGCAAAAAATCTCAAAAATCCATTTTTCGAAATTCACATTTTGACCCCTACCCCACCCAAATTTGGTCCGATCGGGTTGAAAAGTTCCGAGGACCAACTAGAGCCATGAACTGAAATTTTAGATTTTTAAAATAATTTCTACTACCAAAGTCGGCGTGGATGGCGGACGGCGGACGGCGACGCCGTAAGGTGGACGGCGGACGGACATTTGCTAATTTTGATCTCTACACCTTGAAACGTCCAGAAAACATTTTTGGGTCGAATCGGAGAGATTGACTTTTTGCATGAAAACATAGGTTGATTATTCAAGGAATAACCAACCAAAAGTAGAGAAGGGAGAGACGGGAGTGTATGTTGAAGGCATCCTGAATGACTTTTGTTCTAAAAATATCATATGTGTTCAATGGGAGTTCTCACCATGCTTATACTTTGGTGAATGAAATCATTAAACGCCCACTGGCCCATCACCAGCTTCAAGCCTCGCCTTCAGCCGACCTGGAGGGGCAAGAAAATGAAGCTGATACAGTCAATCTTCCTGCAACTTGTCACAAGCTGCAATCTGCATACAAATGAAGCCGGGGATTACGGTTACGGCCTCCGCACACCCGCTGTTACATCGTATAATGCCTTCATGCGCTCATGGGGGGGAGCGTGTGAAGTAGAGAAAAGAGATCAACGCCACTAGCGGGAGGAGGTGGATGCTGGGGGGATAATCTGCTCAAAACTCCACTATGGTACAGTTTACAGCACACCGTACGATCTGTACCAATTTTTCACGAGGTACTCATCACTAGATTTCAGGCTGCATAATGTGAAATCAATCATATTATGTTTGCATAGGTATGCACCTATTTGTTACAACCACAGCAGCGAAGTGGGCTTCTAGCCTTGTTTAATACAAAGAAGTAAGAGAAATTAGTTAATCTATTATTTAAACTCCTTTTAAGTTCTGGAGTAAGGGGATTGTAAACCCAAAATTTTTAATTTTTAATTTGGCGTTGACCGCCAACTGGGCCTGAAAGAGCCATCAATCTAAAATTTTGCTCATGAGACCATCCACCATCTGGTGGATAGCGTGGGCTAGCGTCCACGACTGATACGTTTGTAAAAGCTTCGGCTCGATGCCGCACCACTGAAGGTAGAAGGATAATAATGTCTAATCTTGAAAAGTGATTAGAGGACATTTCGACCAATAACACAAACACTGGTAAAACGTTCAAAATGTTTCAACGAAATTTTTTACATACACAACGCTAGGCGGCGTAGAGCGGTTACGGTATAAGTACAAAATACACATAGAATTATCAGAAGTAGAGTAAATTATCATTTATACTAAATACTAACACACCAGTACAAACATCTATCCCCATTTCGTGAGAATGGGTTGGCTGAAAAGCCTTTTCCGAGCGTGAGATTCCAATGCATTGTCATGAACTTGATTTTGGTCTGATCATGATTTTGGTCCTCTAGCCTCAGCTGGGGAGACGGCCCCTCGAACAAATGTGTTAAGACCTCGTAATTCGTTTTGGACTTTTAGATTTCAGTATTCTTATTGCTCTAAGTGTACACTAATTAACAATATTTTGTTGACCCAAAATACTACGGGTGAATATCCAAAACGATGACGCAAAGCAAATTTTGTTATCTTTGTAACTGTTCAAGCTCACATTCACTTCCTACGCAAGCTCATGTTTATTTTATTTTCCAAACGATTAAAATAAATGTATGTTATCAGATTTAATTTTATTTTAGCAAAGGAGCTTCTAATTTCATCCATTCATTTCAGGTTAAAACTTCTCAGTACCTTAGGTAATTGGTTATTTCATAATATAGAAAACCCCGACTCTGGTGCTAACACTCTTTTTCTTACTTATTTGTTTGCATAATTTTTACCTTGCTTTTAATAGAGTTGACTTCCCCCTTTTTTCAATCTTGAACTATTTGCCAATCTCCTGTTTCCACGAAATTTGCGTTGGGAGTTCCCTTGGATTGTCAGCTTTCAATATCATTTTGGGTGGTTGTTCCTAAAATTATTTTATTCTGAGAATTTTTTTTTAAGCCGAATTGGCTATATTTAGGTGTCCGAGGCCGTTTCAAGGTGTCTAGATCAAAATAAGCAAATGTCCGTCCGCCGTCCGTCGTCCAGGTCGTTTTTGCTAGTAGAAAAGTTTCTAAAAATCTGAAATTTTGATCAGGGACTCGTTTCTGGCTTTAGTTGATCCTCGCTTTTAGTCAAGATTAGCCCCTTCGTAATCTCTAATTACAATCAGTGGACTAACATTTAAAAATGGCTTGACATAATCAACTTTTTGGTGTGTCGAAACGACAGAACTTGACAGTGACATACAACTCTCAGCGATGATGATATACTCTGGAGATGCTGAGCATATACGTTTTGCGATTAATGATCCATCCATGGTAAACCAGCAGCGTATCACGCCTTCTAGGGCAATGAATGTAATACTTTATTAATTCTAATAATTCAAACAAGGTTGGGTAAATTACCAGCCTAAAGTTTCAATGATTACTCAATTTTCCAATTTATTCAAACCGTTCCGATGGTATACGTATGGCTAAAATTGATGGCGGTATTAGAATTGTTTTTATTACAATTAATTATTTGAAAACCTTGGGACTGGTACACAGACTATGAAACAAAGATCTATACGAAAATAAGGGTATAATATACATCCCGTTAGAATGAATAAGATCGCACTCAGGTTATCAAATAAACCACGGAATATAGATTTCCACTAAATCCGGATTAGCCAACCTCGACTGTCAACGACTTCCCACGTAATGGGAAGAGTTATATTCTAGTTACTAGTTGAATGTAACTTTCCACGGTTTCGTTAAGAATAGCGAACACTTACCCCTCCGCTTAATTTATGGGAGCTAATTTGAATACTTCGTAACGTTCAGGTGGGGAATCCCAACTGGTTCTGAGGTAGGAGAATTTTTGGGTAGATTGCACACCCCACTAAAAATTCCTTAGTCCGTCACTTTCCTTCCCTTATTTTGCCAAACTTCGTACAAGTGAAAATATTTATACTTCGCTAACCAGGCGTAAAGTTTATGAATAAGTATTAAAATTACCAACGAATCGACTTTCATTACTTTGCATAAGAAAAACCATCTCAACTTTATCATATGAGAGAACGAGTACTTGTGTGCAATGTTGCCCGATTCTCTTTTCTTCGTTGTACATTCACAAATGGTAAATCCAACCCTTGCACGTTGGGGAGGTGTCATATATTAACTTTCCGATGCGGTTTCACCTGAACATCGGTACGCTATATAAAGAAAATAAAAACGCTGCTAACACACCATCAAAAGTGATCCAAAGACGACAAATGGATACACAATTTTTCGTTCTGAGCTTCATCCCTCCAGACTACTTCAATAACACGTTAATGGACTTGATGAATGCAGCAACGCAGTGTCATTCATCTTAAGCCATACTGATAGCCAAAAGGGTTGCTCTTTCACCCCCGGTAGTTAAACGATATACTCCCATCTAAATTTACAAATGCTAACGAACAGCTGCTCGCGCTGTGCCCACACTATTCGAGTAACAAACAAGTCGTACTCAAGTAACGTAAAGAATGAGCTCGAGAATTGTCGGAGTAGCGTTCATTAAGTAAATATACAAATCACTTTACGGTAGTGCGAGCGACAGGGAGTCATGGAATGTCAATTGGTAATGAAATGAAATTGAAAATGAAAAATTGAATGTGTGGACAGGGCTGAAAATGAGAAAATGAGAAATAACTAGCTCTACAATACGAGGGAAAACAACAAAGTTACCATGTACAGTTGGCGGAACCACCTTCTTCAGTTGTAGTTTTTCAAAGTTTTGTGGGAGATGAGACAACCGGAGCACGTCCTCACTGAACGAAAACGAACCCGTAGACAATTGCAGAAATACCAATATTTAATGGAAATATCCCCAAGCATCTTCGGGCATTCAGCAGTTGTATTGATAAATCTCAAAAGCTCGGCTCGCTAAAACCATGGCATAAACCGAACCACAATTACCTGAATCCCTCTGAATCTCGATCCCCAATAATCGATGCGATCAAATAAACAAATCAATGGGAGTTGATATCCGATGAACAATTATTCAAGTTGTTTCACGCACTGTAAACAGGCTAAACTATGCCTATAAAAGAGGCCCAGCTCCTCCTAAATAAGGTACGCCGTACAAGTTTTGATTCGTGCCAAAGTAGGTCAAACAAGAGTAAGCGCCAAATTTGAATATGGATGCTTACTAGGTGTCAAAAGGTGTCCATTACATGCGGTAGCGAGCGGCGCGGTGCTAAAAGTGGCAGAGCGGCAATGCGCTACAAATCCAACTACATACATTTATTCAAATAAGAGGTCAGGCGCATGAAGATTAATTTCTTCAAAATGGGGAAGCAGTGGGTGTGGCGGGTCCCGGTCCCATTCCAATCGATTGGGGAAAATGATACCCCACACGCCTAGGGACCGGAAATCTAGAAAACATATTCAAAATGGGTAATAGATAGCCATTTTGACCCATAACCTCATCCAGTGGGCGCCAATCGTTCCGGGACCATTAGATTCAGCGTCCAGAATTCAATGGAAAATGATACCCCACACGCCTAGATTACGAAAAATCTTAAAAATCCGTTTTTCGAAATACACTTTTTTACCCCTACACCCCCTCCCCCCAAATTAGGTCCGATCGGGCTGAAGAGTTTCGAAAACTAATTAGAGCTAGGTCCCCGACCCAAATTTCAGATTTTTAGAAATTTTCCTACTACCAAAATCGGTGTGGACGGCGGACGGATATTTGCTTATTTTGATCTAGACACCTTGAAACGCACAGAAACAATTTTGGGCTGAATCGGAGAGATTGACTTTTTTGCATGAAAACATAGGTTGATTATTCAAGGAATAACCTAATATAATTGATAGGAACATCGGATATATTTATCTATACAAAAGACTCCATCTCGATCTATGTAGAGTTGCCAGTTTAACTGAAGCCGAATCAATCAATCCATGGATTGGAAGCTGACGTCTGTTCCAATAGCTTTTACTGTGCTCGCGATGTACCTTGCTATGACACACTGTCCTCTCTGCTACTCCTGCTTATACTAAAAAAGGCGTCCTTCCCGATTCGAATCAGGCACTAGGTGCACTTATATTACACCAGACCATCACTTACATACTCCATAATAAATTATAAGATGCGACAGACATACCTTTTCTCCAGAGAAAATTATATCCTGTATCCCTGTAAGGAACCATGTGAAAGCCAAGGGGAAAAACCCCGATTAATTTGAAGAGGTACAGCCAGGGGGATGGGGGGGTTAGAAGGAGGTCGCCTTCAGAAGAAACCCAACATACGGGGGTAAAAAAGAAAAATTGGATCAAACAATTTTCAGACCTTGTTTCACTGAGGACTTATCTCCCATGTACATTCCACTTCTTCTCATGAATATTTAAATTAACGGATTCCCTTCTAATTACTATCTACCCACGACAGGACAGTTTTCGGTATATTTTTATTGTTCGTAATTGTCTGGAAAATTGACCAAAGTCAAGAAACCACGGGAAATGAAAAGTTATGGCGACATGTAGTGGAGGATTACGCGTGAATTTATGCTATTATCATTCGCATCAAGGATGATAACTCAGGGATCACCTATTTTGGTTGGTTATTCCTTGAACCTACGTTTTTCACGCAAAAAGTAAATCTTTCCGATTCAGCCCGAAAAATTTTTCTGGACGTTTCAAGGTGTCTAGATCAAAATAAGCAAATGTCCGTCTATCGTCCACGCCCACTTTGGAACATAGTGGAAAATTTTCAAAAAATCTCAAATTTTGGTCAGGGACCTGTTTTTGGCTTTAGTTGGTCCTCGAAACTTTTCAACCCCATCGGACCAAATTTGGGTGGGGTAGGGGTCAAAATATGTATTTCCTAATGTACCCGTCTGCCGTACGCCGTCCACAAGGTTTATAGTAGCATAAAAGTGTCTAAAAATTTGAAATTTTTGTCAGGGACCTATTTTAGGCTCTAGTTGATCCTCGAAACTTTTCAACCGGATCGAACTAAGTTTGGAAAAACTGGTGGAGTACCAAACCAAAATGGTGTTATTCTTATGTCGACATCGCTCTGTTAGGAGAATTGAATTTTTGGGCAGCACATCAACCGAGTAGCGATGATTTAGCGAAAAAATTATACTTCTTAACCTCAAGCCCGAAATTTCATTATTCTCGAGGTACGGTTCGATTATTAAAATTTATTTATTGCCCATCTGGGGTTGGCAATTGAACTTTTTCACGGTTGTCGTATTCGTATATAATGTTTTCAGGATTCCAAGGCAGTCGCGGTACTCATTCTACGGGTTGGAAAGAAAAACGAACGACAGGCGTCGATAAGCCTACAACAAGAAGGATCTTCCGAGAGAAAAATATCGGAACAAGACAGGTTTGTTCTAGGAGCTAGTCTCAAGAAAATTGACATCCGCTCAAGCTGTAACCTTATCACACGGTAGTCCCGGTGCGATAGAATTAATATTTATCTTTACTCTCGCCTACTAAAAAAACCAATCTTCAAACACGAGTAATTCGAATCTAAACATTTACTTAGGTACTGCTCTTCTTCACACTCGGAAAACCCAAAGTTATTGAATGTAATTCTACAACGGTTTGGTACATAAGAAGAATGCTTGAGAGGAAAATTAATCAAAGAGATCTGTTTTGACCCCTCAGTGCGGTGCAAGGTCACTTCCACGTAAGTATGAATCACATAGAAAATCATAAGTGTGAAAATCCTTTTTTGAAATTTCGGTTTGAGTCTAAACCCTGCATTCCTCTTGTCCCTCGTATGCCCCATCGCGTCCCAACGGAATTAACTGAGTGGCGCACACCATTATTTGGAATGGACACGAGTAGACCGGGGCAAAATGAATCCATCGGAACCAACTCATACCAACTGATGGAAGATAGTTGAGTCTACAGGGAATAGTAAATCTGGTTAATGTTACTCGATGGTCATCGGTTGGCAGAAAATTAGTTTTCATCCTGGGAAACGGGCAAAGCTCGTTACAACGTACGATCGGCATGGTTACGTTCATCATGGAGAGTGGGCATTAAACACGTCAAATGAAGAAACAGGCTCACATCCAGGGACAGAACTCAGATACGATATCTCTGCATTCGATCGTAATGAGCGTCGAGTAGAACTGGATGCAGAAAGGATGGATGAAATTGCCTCGGACCGAGCGTTCGATGGACATTATGATCGTCTACCAGGAAGCAGCCGGTCACCATAAAGTAATCGAACATTCTGATGATTGAGGCTAGAAACTCGTAGACGCTAGACATTTTACTTTATTTTTATTTTTTTATTTTTTTATTACCTACTTACATGAATTAAGATTTACCCATGACCTAAAAGCCACAAATCTGCGACTGGTTTCGGAACTGTGACCCGCTGTCTCCAGGAAATCTCAGGACATCACGATTTTAGAGGGGAAATCCATTTTTATATAATATATAGGCGAATTTCTAGTTTCAAGAAAACCTGACCCGAGAAAAAAAAATTTGAGATTCATAGGGGAAACCTTACTTTTGGTTGGTTATTCCTTGAATAATCAACCTATGTTTTCATGATAATGGTCAACCTCTCCGATTCGGCTCAAAATTTTTTTCTGGACGTTTCATGGTGTCCTAGATCAAAAAAGGTCAATGTCGTCCGCCGTTTTTGGTAGTAGAAAATTTTCTAAAAAATCTGAAATTTGGGTCAGGGGGTCCTGTTCCCAGCCGAAACTTTTCAGCCCGATCGGACCAAATTTGGAGGGGGGTAGGGGTTTTTTGAAAAATGGATTTTTCGAGATTTTGGGTGATTTAGGCAGAGGTGGGGTGTCATTTTTCCACTAAATTTTTGGGGACGCTGAATCCAATAAAAATGGGTCCAGAACAATTGGCACCGACTGGAAGAAGTTATGGGTCAAATTGGGTATTTATTACCCATTTTGATTAGGTGTTTTCGGGATTTCTTCTGCTACCAGGCGTGTGGGGGTATCATATTCCACTAAATTTTGGACCCTGAATCGATTGGAATGGGTCTGGGACCCCGCCGTAATGTGTAAGAATTTGCAGATTTTTTATTATTTTTTCTAATTTTGAAAGTGGAAACAAATTTTTAGTTTCTACGCAAAAGGAAATAGAGCCGTTCAGAACAGAACACAGCTGACAAACAGAAGATGCATGGGGGTTAGCCTCGTTAGAATTAGGTAACGTGAAAACTTTAAAAGAAGGGCCCCTCATCTAGAACTATTGGTGTAGTAGGCAAGCGGTTATGACGTGTAGAGGTTGTGTATATATGTAGTTAGGATTGCTTAGTTGACTTTACTAGCAGGCAAATCCGTATACTGATGACATTTTCGTGCTAAACAGTTGAATACGGTGAGCTCCAATATTACTATGGAATCTCTTGATTGTGACAGACAGCAACTTCAGATAAAACACGACAGGTGATCGGCCTGGGACGGTCCTCCTAACTTTTCAGCCCGATCGAACCAAATTTGGGTAGGGTAGGGGTCAAAATGTGTTTTTCGAAAAATGGATTTTCGAGATTTTGGGCGATCTGGGCGAGTGGGGAATCATTTTCCACTAGGTTTGGGCCGCTGAATCCTTTCAATTGAGTCTCCATGCAGCTGGGTATAGGAATAACCAATCTTTGTTAAAGAATTTGCAGCATTTTGATAAAACGGCGACATCCGTACAATTACATTACCACGTAAAATCGGGTTATGAATGCCAAAGAGAAGTTACTTGCTTGATTGAAATATAAAAATAGGATCTTCATTGTGTGAGTAAGGAAGTTTCGAAAACGCAAAACATTGGAGTTTCTATAGACAGGAATTACGGATCTCACGATTTCACCTACCTGGCGTTAGTCACGCAAATGCAATTATTAGACTCGGGTTATCAAGCGTGTTCATTCAAACTCGTGACTTGAATTATAGAAGGCATTGTCTGGAAAGGAACCATTGGCAACATTCCACCCGGCCAAGTGTCCAGAAATTTTATTCAGCACTTCAAACGGTGTAGTAAAAGCAGATTCCAGCGGCGTCCAAAATTTTGTGGAAAATGATACCCCACTCGCCTAGATCGCCAAAAATCAAAAGTAAGCAAAATGCTGGGAGCCGGAACGGATGGTCCCCACCGGAAGAGGTTTAGGGTCAAAATTGGTATCTATCTACCCATTTTGAATGTGTATTTTCGAGATTTCTGGTACCTAGGCGTGTGGGGTATAATTTTCCGCTAAATTTGGGCCGCTGAATCATTTCAGTTGATTGTCCATGCCGCTGGTCCGAGGAATAACTAACCCCTGTAAAAGAATTTGCAGTGTTTTTTTTCCTCTCCCCCTCTCTTTAGAAGAAATGAATTTTGGCATCTGCTTGATGAGATGATGACGCAAACTTGTTGTGAATGTAACGTCGGTCTCACTTGAGAAACTCTCCTACCGCTCTTCTCAGCCTCTTCGGTCCAGGCTAGTTGACTTTCCCCTTTTGCCTCATTTCACTTTTTCTGTCGTTGTATTTTGTTTTTTCTTGAGTCCTCTCATCGTCTCATTGTTTTACGAGTATATGCTTGGGTTATGTAGACGATTTCAAATCTAGTTCCTGCGCGTTGAGATTAATAGGGAGGAAGGGTGTTGATTGGGTATGGATCACTCAGATCAGCAAGGCTGGCTAATTATGGAGATGACCACAGAAACCGGTTTAGAAGCCCTAAATGGAGGAAGTACCCCAACCTTCCAGAGGTTTTGCCAGCAGGGAAAAATTTCAGACATCACTCCAGTGTCTGAAAAACACATGTCTTGAGCCAAAAATTAGGGAGTGATAGAAGACTACACAACTAGCAGCCATGAAGAAGGAAGGCAAAGGACTAACAGAGCAACTAAGGATGACACACAAGGACCAAAGTCATGGAACCTAGCCAAGCTAAATAGGGGGAAAATAGTGGAGATTCCACAGAGTAGAGCTCAGCTGACTCCTAAACATTGCAGGACGCGAGCAGACCCCAAAATAGCTGAAGAACTGACTGAGCAGGAGAGTGTGCCTCCAACTGAGAAGACAAGCATAGAAAGCGCAAGCTCAGAGGCAGCAAGATAGCTTTAAGACCATCACAGGGAAGCAAGCAGAAATTTGAGACATGCAATAAAAATGCTAGCAAGGCCAAATGCTGGAAGGCAATCATCAAAGAAGTGGACAACTATCCTTCAGGGCAGGGCTATAAAACAGTGTGCAACAAATTGAAAACCAGCAGCGACCTAGGCCCCATTAAATTCAGGAGCAATGGAAGGTATTGCCAATGATCAATTCCCACAGTAGGTATCCCATATAGAATGGAAGGATACTCAGCCAGATTGCTGACTTCCCCTTATTCTCAGAAGATGAACTCAGGAAGGCGGTTGGAGAATCAAAGAATAAAAAGGCCCCAAGACCAGATGGAGTGCCAGGATAAGTTGTTCACAGTAAAATTGTTGCTGAGACCTGTCCAGATCTTTTGCTAGGAATGTATAACACCTGCCTCACAGCAGGTTTTTTTTTTAAGGATGAGTAGAGGGTTAGTCTGACTTGCCCTCCTGGACAAAGGTGAAGAGGATCCACAAACCCCATCATCATAGAAACCACTGTGTATGCCAGACACAGCAGGAAAGGCATACAAAAGGCTACGGACAAATTTGATTGTCGCCCCATTATCCAGTATATTTTTCTAAATTTGAGTGTCTGTTCATCCTTTTTCTTTTTCACTTGGACTCTCCATCTGAGCCTCGCGTCGAGCGTCATACCGAGGTACTTAGCTTCATTGATGTATGGAACCACCTTGTTGTTGAAATGAGTTGGAATGTGGCTAACCTTTTTGTTGGTAATGTCTACGTGCACCGACTTGGCCTCATTCATTTTAATTCTCCACTTGGCTGTCCATCCATTCTTCAATTTGGGAGATTGGTTTGAGAGAGAGGTTGAGTTTTGGCATTGACTCATTATTGAATGTCAAATGCCACAAAAAAAATGGATGCTCATGGTGCAAAGAATGGGGTCGCTTTGCGTTGTGGACCCATTCACTTTCTGGCGAGAGTGATATCAATACATCTGCTTCCAAGGGAGAGGAAAAGGATCTACAAGCGACGGGAAGATGAGCCCTGGCATCAGCTAGACAAACAAAAGCGGGAACACACATTCAACTCCTGGAGGGAAATCTAGGAAACAGAAACAAGAGGAAGATGGACGACTTGACTGGTGCCCAATCGCCTTGGCTAGAGAGGAAACACAGTGAAGTTAACCATCATAAACTCAGTTCCTCTCGAGCCATGGGCACCTCTATCAGTACCTTCATAAGATGTATATTATAGAATCTCCAGGATGCCTGCAACCTAGTTAGGAATCTACTTGCGAATCTGATCGATCATAAAGACAAGGAAAATTAGTAGGTAAGATTGGGGACCAACATTTTTTTCTTCTTCTATTTTTTCCTGTTGCTGAACACTCTTTTTCAGGTGACGTAGAAATAGTCGTCTTTTCGCGACGATAACTCAGGTATGACTGCCCTTTGATTGTGACTTTCCCCGGCTCAGCTGGTATGGCTCATGTTGGAGTAATAAGCTAGTACTTACCACGTTAAACCTGAATATACATTTTGAGGGCGTGGATTTAACGGAAACCCACAACGTCGGTACCTTCCCATTACGAGGCCCATTGTTCTATTGCACAATGTAATGATAAGGCTGCATGTTGGAACATCGCGACAGTTGAAATTATATTCTTTACCTAACGACGTTATGGAATATAATACATAAACTCCATAATGGTTTCCTCCTATTGGCATGATTGTCCCACATCGTATTTTTTCCTTCTTCACTCTTCATCATCAATCGTATCAGCTGTCAGAATATCTTCCCTTCTTGACTTTTACCTCCGTCTACGCCTTCCCCACAAATGTCTCAAGTTTCAAGCATTAAATTTGCTACCGCTCGTAATCCTCCCCCTTTACTCCGATGCGAAACAAACCAAATCAGATGCATTTAACGTATGGTTTAACTTCACCAACCGATCGCCTATTGATGGGGATAACATAAACATTTGTTTCTTAGCTCCAAATTCAGTTAAACATGCTTCGGTACCTATACCGTATGTGGACCGGGTTCATTTGTAACATCAGAATATTTAATATTGCACCCAATCACCCTAACCACTGGCGGATCAGAAACGATGAATCGGGTTTTAGAAGATCAAGGCGGGTACACATTTATCCCAAGAAATGAAGGGCAGGACTTTCCCCGGTTGTCCCCTGGAATTCTTAGAGGCGGCTATGCATATTTACCTCCGAGCTAAGCAATACTTTCAGTTTACGTTTGAGTGAAACGATGTAGCGTTCAGCTTGTCAATATGTGGATGGGTGATGTAGTGGTCATGTTTTAGAGGTGACCCCATGAGTTTTGAGGAACTCTTTCTTGAAATTCAGTGCCTATGAATGTTTGCTCGTCACCCCATCCTGCTTTCTGCTCTTACTTTTCCATGTTCTAAGTACGATTTCTTATTCTTATTCAAAATATGTATATTTAATAACCGAAATTTTTGTTGGTAACACCCAACCCGCTTTAGTTAGGCCAGCGGTTAACCTACTACTTTATGAAAAAGGATGATCCGGAATCAGGATAAAAACGCCGGTGTTCTCTTTGAGAAAATGAGAAGAGCCAACTAAAAACATTACATAATGTCATTGAGAGTCGTATTAACGGGTTGCCAGTAGAGGGGTAAAAGCCATTCGATGAAACGGCAGCTCCTATCTGCAGCCACGATGTGCTGTGGCAATGTGTGTGATTTATTAAATCTCCAATATTTCTCCAATATAATATCTCTTCAATCTTTATGGAATTCCCTCCTTTTCATAGGTCGTGAGCCACTCCATTGAGTGTAAAATTCTGAACGATTACCAATCGTTGGCGGGAAAATAGCACAAAGTTGCTGTTACAACACCAAACGTTGAAGAACTGTTAATTGAAAGGGTTGCTTTTTTCAGCAGTGGTGAAATAATCGTCTGCAGTTTTTCAATAGAATACCTGGAATAGATGCTAGATGTGCAAAGTTGATTGAAGTTTTTCCGGTTTCCAGATGTCGAACCATCGGTGGCCTTCTTTTAACGCGGGAGCTATGCGCGGGTTGGTGGTTTTATAAGCAATCTGACCCTGAATCTCAACAAAGCTTGAATGCCAGTAAGGGACCAGGGCTGTGGACAGAACACGGTAACCGGTTGGTGTAATAGATCTGATTGGCCGCTCCCGAAAAAATGAAGGTGATGAATGTGAAACGCTCTGAACGTGGCGCTTTGTTCTCATTTTTCCGGAAGAGTTATCCCTGGGACCGACAGGGAAAAGGAAAAGAAGGCTCGTCACCTCGCCTCGCGTTTTGCCACCACCTCCACCCTTCACAGCACTCATCCATTCTTGAGGGTCATGTTAGACAAACCGCAATAAAGAGATGACCGAGCTGGTGATAGATAGTCCGGTCTCACAATACCAATACCGCCTCCGTGCTCAGGGGAATCTGCCGTAATGTCCCGCACTTCTTGTCCCACCAGTCACATCCGTCGAACGTCCTCCGTTCGATGATTTCTTCTCCCGTCATCGGCTCAAACACATCGTTTTACACTAATATAAAACGTGTTGGTCATGAGGAGCGTGATTTCTCGGTAAACCGTCTTTGCAAAACGTTGATTCTTAGAAGATCTCACTCCCATCGCTACGAATAACCAAGACCGGTCGATTTGTACATATTTGCAGATAATTTCTCCATAAATTAATTGCTGAAGGCAAACCGTCGACTTTTCTACTTCCAAACCTCCGATTTCCGTGATTCCACGGTCAAAGTCGTTAACTATTAATGTTTTATTTATTATTGATATCATTATTATTACTTTTTTTTAAACAAGTAAGCTTAAAGACTAATAATACAAATATCCCTAGCACTTAGATTACATCAGCTCGCGGGTTGAGGGTGATTATTAATTTATACGCAAATACTTGACAACTTCTCTTCAATTTCATCATCAAATTCAATCGTAAACGTTCTACCACCCACATAAGAAAAGACTCCTTAAATGGAATATAGGAGGAAGGGGTATTTACCCGGAAACGGGCAATCGCTTTATATTCATATTGACACACTGAGGGATAGAGGCGCTTATGTGACAATTTCTGGTAACCATATCATGCGGCAAATCGAGGATCCTAGACGCGTTACCTATCTCTCGTACCTAAAAAGTTTCTGAATCAACAGGATGTTTGCTCACGATTCTATCGAGTAGCATTGATTCATAAGTTGATCAGTGTTTTTCTAAGTAAATAACATTCGCGTCGGTCATCACGAGATATGAACGTTGGGCAATGTTCCCGTCTAGGGGTCGACCAACTGATTCAATATCGAAGTGAATGCTCTAAGGTGGCTAAGGTTACAGCTACGACCCAGAATGATTTTTAATAATATTCATAACCCACCATTAGTTTGTAGTGTAAAATGCAAAACGCTGCAAATTCATTCACAGGGGATTGATTATTCCTTGGACCAGGAGCACAGGGGCTCACTCCAATCGATTCAGCGTCCAAAATTTAGTGGTAAATGATACCCCACCCGCCTAGGTACCAGAAATCTCGAAAACACATTCGAAATGGGTGGATAGATACCCATTTTGACCCATAACCTCTTCCAGTGGGCACCAATCGTTCCGAGGCCCATCTCATTGGATTCAGAGTCCCAAATTTACTGAGGTTGGTTATTCCTCGGACCAGGAGCATGTAGACTCATTCAAATCGATTCAGCATTCAAAATTTAGCGGGAAGTAATAACCCACACGCCTGGACCTCCAAAAATCTTGAAAATCCATTTTTCGATGAACACATGTTGAGCCCGCATTTTGAACTCAGCTACGATTAAGATACCGCTTTGACCACTAAGGAACTTTCATGGCTTTCCCCTTTAGTCTGATAAGCAATAATACACATCCTCCTCCACGAAGAACGCTCCTCATCAATGCGTAGCCATCTAGGTTATTTTGGGGCTATTATTGATCCTTGAAATGCGTGAATTAGACTGAGGGAGACCCAATCCCAAGGGGAATCAATTTGCCGTAGAGCAGCCGACCCAATCTTTATCAGGCATTTTTTTCTTTTTTTTTCTTCAATTTAACAATTTAAATTGCACCGAGCTTTGGGGCTCATATGTAATAATACTCCGACTTAAAACACTACTATACTGTACACAAAATAAGTACGCAACTCATTACGTTCATAAATGTCGTTTTTATTGATAGGAGTACATAAGAAACTCTGCTCCCTTGAGACACTTATCACTGTGCCAGCTCATGCGGCTTAGTCCTTTTCAGTCTTCTCACGGGGTGGTCAACGTCCAGTAGTTGGTGGCTTCCTCGTTGACGTAACCTGTTAGGCGCTCTACGTGGGCGACGGCGTATTTCTTGATGGTTTCTTCTATAGTCTCCACCTTGAGATCGTGGTGAAGCCTGTCATTGCGAACGTACCAGGGCGCATTAACTGCGCACCTCAGCACGGTATTTTGGAAGCGTCGCAGGATCTCTCGATTAGTGTGAGCAGTACAGCTGTGCTCCGTAAGTCCATACTGATTTAAGAACTTGGTTGTACAGAGTCAGTTTACTTTGGATGGACAGTTTTGACCGTCTACTACTTTCCAGCGCCGTTTTGCATCAACATCATTCCCAAGTACTTAGCCTCGTCCACACAGGGAATGACTTTCCCATTGAGGCAGACTGGTTCGAAGTTGACTAATACGTTCGCGAAATCCACGTGAACCGACATGGTCTCATTCATTTTCATCCTCCATTAAGATGTTCATTGTTCAATTTTTCTGGCTGCCTGTTCAGTTTAAGTATGGCATCGTTGCTGGCATGACATAGGTGTTGCTAGCTATTTCATGATAGTCTGATTGCTGCAGAGTATGTCTAAGAGGCTTGCTAGCGTCAGCGAGAAGGATTTAGTTTTTACTGTTACCGCTGTAATTTGATATTCCTCATTTTCAATTTTGATATTTTCATAATGATTTATAGTGTCCTTTATGATACCGCACTCCCTCCTCTTGCTCGATTACTGGGATGGATGGAGTGGTAGCATTTGTACCCTTGGGTTACACAATATGAATATCTCGTGAAGTGTGTTTCTAATACGAAACGCACATCAATGCTGTTTATATCCAGGACCGCTTGGAGTTTATTAGAATTCCAGCAAATTATTTCAAGACTATTTATTGTGGTTTTTAAGAGGGGATCCGTCGGGAACTCTGGGCGGGATTGCCTTTTCAAGCGCTCCAACTCGATTACTAACATAGACAATGAGTTGTTCTAGGCGGCTTAGTTCTAGGTTGGTCTAGAACCACCTGGTTTGGATCAGGTTTTTTGGGCTGCATGTGTGCAGGTAGCTACTTACCTTGGCCCTCCTACTGTTTACTTCCTATTTGATTGTATCGGATCTTTGCTCAGTGCCAGCTTTGGTTTTTCTTTCTATCGTTTCTGACTATTTTGCTTTTGACGAATACATTGGGCATCAAAAGCAATGGGGCAGCACCTGTACTTAGCTGTAGGTTCAGTTGACCCCCAGTTGGCATAGCGTGGATGCCTATCAATTGGCTTGCACATTTTTTGTTTCGTGGGATTTCCCGCGTTTAACACACCTAACAGGCTTGCAGCATCAGAACTCTGATGATGGTAAATTTTTGCTGTGTTGCCCGATCTGTTGAGAGTTCTGATCTTTAGAGCTCAGATGGCCCCTGCGCGGAACTACTATCTTCTTCCGTTTTCTAACTCCTTCGGTCTCAGCTGCTAGATCTTCTTCATCAGTATAGTACTGATCAGCTGCAGATGTTACCTCAGCGTTTTTCTCTTTCTCCTCCAGCACTGCTTCATTTGCTACTGGCAGGTTACTAGCAGTCACCCGGTTAGCTATTCGTAGATTTGTGATTTGACCCACAGTTTGCTCTAATAGATCACTTAGGTAGGTCAAACACGCCCTATATTCAGCAAATTCAGCCTTTAACTGCTCATCAGCTGGCACTAAATAATTTTTTGAAAGCCACTCGCGGACGTTATGGATTACTTCATAAAAAACTGAGTAGGTACCTACTGACTTTCTTCATAAATGTCCGGGCCTGTGTTTACACTCTCGAACTGACACTCACTAAGATGTTGACTGTTCAGAAGTCGAGACGAAATTAGGAATTCTTCATAATCAGAAAATGAAACGGCCAACATGAAGAAACATCGACTGGCTATGCCTTCAAGTGTATACTGATCTCTGAGTTGGCCTCGTCAGGATGTGTACTTGCTGCTCGCCTCCTGTCACGGATTACAGTACGTCACCTCCAAAACTAATCCAATCATTCCCCAACGAAACTGGGTAGCGAGCTGGTAAAACCATTAATTTTTCGATCAGGTTGGATTTTAATTCCTCCGTGGCCCAAGTGCTCTCGAAGGATGAACCATCTCACGTCCAAAGACATCCTAGTGATTGATATCGATTCAGTTCCAACCCCACATTAGAATTACCTACCCGTGAACCCAATCCAGTTCAACGGGATTCTTCCCTCCAATAACAGCTGAGACCGAAAAGCGGGGCCCGAGTAAACGGGCGTGAGTTATTGCCACTCCTTTCTTATTTTATTGAATTTTACTAATTTTCACCGTTAAGACTTCAGGAAGAGCCGTCGGCTCGCGCTTTTCATTTCCAGATGCATATATTTAATCGTGACCCTCTCGTCAAAATTATCAAAAATCGTACCTACCTATTTCATCAAGGTTTAGTTTGACTTGAAACGTGTGAAATTTGTCTGACAGAAATGAATACATTTGTTGGATTAACTATAAAATAATGTCACCTGTCATTCGCAATATTACCTAGTATGTGTAAAAGTGACATCAGTCGGTCTGGTATTGAAATAATAATTTTCATTACGTTTACATGTCACAAGCATTCCATGTCTGACTGCAGTGACATTGTGAGGATTCAGGTGAAACTGCATTCCACATCATTTTCGAGTGCCTAGTACTCACATCTCGCAGGCGTACATTCTCCAAGTCAGAAATCCCAATGAGGATCATTCCCTTAAAAGCTCGTTCACTACCAAATTACCCTCATAGAGAGTCTGGGGCACTAACAAATAGGACACCCATGAGAAGCACAATAAGCCATTAGGCGTCCGCGCTTGGGGCTCATTCAATCCCCTCCTCTGGGTGTCTTCTACCATTTACCATTCCCAGTTTGAGTAACCTTAACAAACCATTTAGTATTTGGATCGTTCCTGCGAAAAAAAATAAATCATTTAGAGAGCTCATATACAGGCTCGACTATGAACTCGTTTTTATCGCCCTTTCCGCTCTGGAATATTTGACTGCAGTCAAATGTTTTTACGAACATTCTCATACGGAGACACGCGGCAAATTGGATTTTGTGCTCATCTCACGATCGTTGTTTTATGATCCCGAACGTCGCCCATTTGATGGCTCTTTATTTCTCCAGAATATATAAACCAACTGCTAGGTATCCCCCAATTAAACAGAGGGTTAGTCAAAAAGAGAGTCGGGCATGCAAATAGCTGCTGTTTTCAGAAAACAAATGGGAGGAAAAGTCTTGTGCGGTTGTAATAATATTTTATTGGAGAAATAAATACCTACAATGCCTACCTGTAATCGACTATCCAATAGCCCAACAAACTTCACGAGTTTCGCAGGCCACAAATTGTTAGGCCAAACAAGGTTTTGGTTTATAATTCCTAGAATAATCAACCTAAGTTTTCACGCAGAAAGTCAACCTCTCCGATATGACACAAAATTCAGTTTACGTTTCAAGGTGCCTAGATAAAAACATTGAAAATTCTTTCACGGGGTTGGTTATTAATATCCTTTGAGGTAAGGCAATCAAGTATTCCTTTCAGAAACAACTTTGAAGCAGTCGGTTGACCGACTAAGTATGGACGAAATAATAATAATCCAAAATAATCCGCGACGAGGTTGAGGATACCCAAAAACTTTTGGTGGAAATAGCTTGATACCTCAGTTTTTTATTGACTAAGTATTGTGTGCAGCTCGTAGGAGGGAAAGTGTGAATTCGATATTTTCCAAATTTGGGATAGGTTCTAATCATTGGGAAATAGGATAAGCTAGTCACGGGCTTTCCAAAAAGTACAAACACAACCCACATATGTTGATTCAATTTCCCTTATGGTAGGCCCACCCCCAAAATCACATTTTCATGGATTAGATTATTGGGATCGATATCAGGTGATGAGTGAACTGGCGATCAACAGAGAGCTGAGTTGTTTCATGATCCTGGAAGAAGGTCGATTGTACTGGACCACTGGTTTGAACTGTAGCATGGCAGGGAATGCACTTCTTGATGACTGTTTTAATCATTGAGTCCACCAATGGAAACCAGCAGTGCAATCTAAGAAGTTGCTTGGTTCTCAAAACCCTAGAAGGTTGATGGAATTGCAATTCAATGTCTCGCAGTAATATGCCATCTTGAGTGACGGAGAACTCCGGCATCTCATGAGCAAATTGGGCAGCTCTAGGATCAACATCCTTCGATTCACCTCTCAAGGCCAACGTGACGGCAGAAAGGGTCTGGTCATGTCTGGTATGCTTGACAATAGCACATCGAAACAGTGCTGCTGGGATGGCCTGGTCTGTATAAGTATGTACTGGCAAAGACCATTCAGACTGAGAATAACTCGCAGGTGCAGGAGCATGTTGATCAACGGAGAGCTGAGTTGTTTCATATTCCTCCGTTCCCATTAAATGGGAAATGGTTGGTGCAGAAGTTTGAATGCCATTTAACTGCTAACGATATAACCATCTGAGCTCGTAAGAAGGTATTGAGTCGTCTTGAACTCATAGCCAATCTTTACATTGAAGCATGCATGTTCCGCAAGGCTGTTTAGTCAGAGGACCAATCCGTTTCAGATTATTAATACATTACAATAAGGGGTACTACAAAGAACCCAAAAACGACCCACGTACGTTGGGTCCATTGCTTACATTGTTGGCACATTCACCAAAATCGTATTTTCAAGGATCCAATTATCCGAATCAATAATGGGTGATAAGGGGCATTGCAAAGAGCCCAAACACGACCGTCATGCGTTAAGTATATTGCCCAAATTGTTGGCTTGCCCCGGAAAATAATTTTTTGGCAGGTTCTAATTATTATGGGGACATCGTAATTTCAAAAACGCAGCAAATTCTTTCACAGGGCTTGTTTATTCCTTAGACCAAGAGCATTGAGACTCATTCCAATCGATTCAGCGTCCAAAATTTAGTGGAAAATGATACCCCGCGCGCTTAGTTACAAGAAATCGCAAATACCAACTTTCAAAATAGGTAGATTTTCCAGATTTTTAGACACCTTGTAACGCCCAGAAATGTTTTTTTGGGTCGAATCGGAGAGATTGAATTTTTGCATGAAAACATTATTTAAGGAATAACCAAACAAAAGCAGAATTTGCCGCCTATATGACAAGAGTCCCATAACTTGCGACTTATTAGAGGAAGCTGTGAGTAAAATCTCTAATCTACCAAAACATGGTAGATTACTATCAGCTTCATTTTCTAACAAGTTTAGGAATCAATCCGAAGTATTAAAACTAGCATAAAAGGAAATTTGATGCCTTGACGTCAAAATCAAAAAATTAAAAAATGAAGAATCAAATAATTTTACCATTGATGAAGAAGAACTTTTCAGGAAACTGGGGAAGACCACGAATGGGGTGAAAATTCTCAATTCAAAACTTTCCCTAGTAGGAAATGGAAAAAAGAGGGGATTCGAAGGAAATGATAATAGGGACGACATGCCTAAGCCAGGCAACTCCTCCACATAAGATCAGTTGAAACCCATTACAATAAAGGGTTAAATAAAACTGCCAAGTGCACAAAAACAAACAAAACCAAATGTTGATAATTCAAACGACATCCGTAAGCTGTCAAGGCTTCTAGAATCTAGCCAAATTCAGCATTACAATTACGGGAACAAGCGGGAATGGAATATCAATGTCATGTTCAAAGGTATCCATCCAGGAAGGCCAAAAACAGATATCAAGGCTACCCTTGAAGCCAATCTGGAAACAACTAAGGTCACTGCCGTTAGAAAACTCGATTCAAAATCAAAGGAGGAGTAGGCAGTGCGTCAAGTCAGATTCCCTCAAGACACTGATGTTAACAAAATTTACAATCTCTCCGAACTTGATCAACTGTATAAAATTTAAGTTGAGCCCTTAAAATTTCCAGAATTAGTAGTTCAATGCAAAAACTGCCATGAATTTATTCGTTACTAAAATTTTTGCTGCAAGCAGCCAAAGTGCAAATGCCAACAAGGCGGACGGACGACGGACATTTTCTTATTTCGATCTAGACACCTTGAAAAAAAAAAAAAAAACCCAGAAAAAAAAATTGGGCCGAATCGGAGAGATTGATTTTTGCATGAAAACATAGGTTGTAAGGCGTGAACTATGAAATCATTATTGCAGTCAAGGAGAAGCGGAAAGCCAGGAGGCAGACCTCGAGGAATCCAGCAAAAAAAACCTGAATGGCACGGAACTGCAGCAAAACATAGGAAAAAGATGCAAAAAAAAAAAAAAAAAAAAAAAAAAACAAAGATTCTTGTAAATCCACCCAGGCATATCACAGCGAGCTCTGGAAAGCCATTAAACACCTCAAAAATCAGCTGTTCAGAAGCCTGTGCATAAACCTGATGGCAATTGGGCGCGCGACAATCAACAACCTGATGAGTTCACCGATCACCTCGCAATATATTTACACCACATTCTGTTTCTCCAAATGAAGAACCGTTTCTAAAAATTCCATAACTGGAACCACTGGCTGAAATAGGTACCCCCTACCTGTCAGGATTCACTCAAAAACGCTGCAAATTCTTTCACAGGGATTGGCTATCCCTCAGACCTGGAGCATGGACAAAATGGGGGAAAACAGTGAGTCCGTATTCTGATCAATTCAGCGTCCAACATTTAGTGGAAAATCATACCCCACACGCTTAAGTACCGGAAATCTCAAAACCCTCTTTTGAAATAGGTAGATAGATACCCACATTGACCCGTACCCTCCCCACTGGGCGCGAATCGGTTTGGGACCCACCCCATTGGATTCAGCAATTTCAGATTTTTAGAAAATTACCTACTACCAAAAACGGCAGACGGATATTTTGGGCCTTTGCTTTTGGGCCAAATCGGAAAGATTGGCTTTTTGCATGAAGGCATGGGTTGATTATTCAAGTAATAACGAACCAATAAATTGTTTTTGATCTAGAAATGCAAATTTAGAGTGAATTGAAGAGGTTGACGTGTTCTCCAGTGAGCGGCAATCGCCTCTGAATTCTTTAGGGGTTATTTGAAATGTTATTTCGGGCTCTTCATCGATTAAGTGGCACGGATCACTCAAGTATGACTCAAACATATTTTAGGGGAAATCTAAGCGTGTGCAGTAAGGGTTGTACCCAGTTTCTCTTGCCGTTTGCGCGTGCTGAGGAAAATCCCTCCACTTGTGTCACAATGCATTCAGTCATTTCCTCGAAATCCGAAACCATTAGACATCAAGGGAAATTATCATGAAAAATAACTAAGTGTCGGCGGAATGATACCCGTGCTATTTCAATATCATAGGTCGCTGAAAAACACCATGAAATGAGACGTAGTTTCAAGTTTCCTGAAATTCTCGGTGAGCTCGTGTTCACCTGACGAACCATTTGACGAACGACACCCCATCTTTGAAGATTGTGAAGAATGGACCTACAAGTACAATAGTACATTCACTCTCGCATAAATGGATAAGTTGCTGATGAGGTAGAAGCCCACGATTGTTATTTTTCAATGATGTCACCGTTTTTCAGGGTTGTTAGACCGTATGTTACTCTAGATTCGTAAAAACCGTACTTTCGGTTATTGTTTTATCCTAATCATACATGTATTCGGCATCAACAAAAAAAAGAAAAGAGTTTCTTCCTGTTTGAAATGCCTAGAAGAACATTAAATAATGAAAAAGAACCCCAAATGGGATTCTAGTTGTTCTTATCTCTTCTTTCAGTCCGATTATCCTGAACTAGTTAAAATGGGTAGATATTCAACAATTTGGTTTTGAGATTATTGGGGTCCCAGGTAAATAGTGTGATAGTAAATTTTTTTTTTTTTTTTCATTAGTTTTTGGATGCTGAATTAATTTAGATGAGACCACGCGCACTCAAGGGCCATCAACTTATGGGGGCAAGAAAGGTTTTTTTTTATTTAGAAAAACGTTTGTTCCCCTGTTTTCCTAAATGTGTAGGTACTCACACCAAAAACCTCAAAGATCTCCACAGAAAGCGAGGATCAACTGAATCGTAGGGGAGTAATGTGCAGTTTTTTTCAATTGTGCTGCATTCCATTTGATCAGTCAAACTGTACCCGTGTTACGTTTTAGAGAAGAATTAGATTATCCGTGGGTACTACAATTATTTGAACTGTTTTAAATTGGTTCTTTTTATTATTCATTTATTTATTTTATTCGTATCCGTCAATTTCTCACTCCTACGTAATAATTCTCAAAGCGGGGTTACATTCCCCTCTCCAGCCAGCCGGTCCCTTGTCAAGGTGACGGAAGAGGGGGAGGGTCGGTTTTTCGATTTTGGTCATTTTGTTCAGTGTCTGTACCTGTTGGCACTTGTTGTGGAGGCTGTCAAGCGATTCGGATGAAGACGTGAAGTTGTGAAGTTTGATGGGACGTGCCATGTTTAGGGTTCCGCTTCGAATGCTGTTGGCTACGCGACTGAACAAGGTGAGAGGCCTCCAACCCACAAGTCCGCGCTTCTTGCATCCCCCTCACCCTTCCTCGCAGAATCCCTCCGATTCCCCCGTACCCTCAGAACCCCTACCGGTGGCCTATACCTGTGGGCACTCGCGAAGCCCAGGAGGGAGAATTAATCAAACCCAAAGGACGAGGAGGTGACTTTGAGAAAACCAGCAATTTTCAAAGGTTTCTATGGTATCACCTCAAAACGGTTCTTTTCACCAGGGAGCAGTCGTTAGGAACAATTGGCAAAACCTGCCTTTGGAATCAGTCTTTTTAGCAGCACGGCATTTTTCTTAGTAAGTAGGTAAATGCTACATAGCCTCTTCAAGCACTTATTAACCAGACAATCTGTTGAACATGCTGACTCATTTTCAATTTTCACGCAAAAAAAGTATTAAAAACTCCTAGTTGGGCTCATCGATGACTAGTACCTAGATGTATAATTACATTTTGGAGAACGCATTTCTGGTCAGGGACCTGTTCCCGGCTCTAGTTGGTCCTCAAAACTTTTTAGCCCGATCGGACCAATATTGGGGGAGGGGGAGGTAAGTAAAAATGTGTTTTCCGAAAAATGGACTTTCGGCGATCTAGATGTGTAGGGTCTCATTTTCCACAACATTTTGAATGGGACGGGTTCTAGAACGATTGGCGCCCACCTGAAGAGGTTATGGGTGAAAATGGGTATCAATCTACTATAGTATCCCAAGTTCTGGTAAGAACGGGACCTTGTACATTCACTGAGTTGTAATTTTACATGTTTTTAATTCACAAATAGATGAACCTTAGCTAAGTGTTTAATCTGAATCATGGCTTGATACATGATGTATGTAAACCACATAGAAGCTGCGAGCCTACAACGTACTTGTGAAATTTTGTTGAACTATCTGTCGCCGCATACGCTTCCTTGTGAAGTTGCGAATAATTTCTCAGAGCAGGATCTATTGTCGCTGACTCGAAAGCGATTGAGACAAGGTTGTCCCGTATTTTGCCTACAGTCTTTGTCTACCATGACTATAGCCAACAGAAAACACAACCGGGAGTGCGGAATCAAAAATACTCATTTTTTTCCGAAAGGAGTGATTTTGCGAAACTGAACGCAGTGGCATGTTCCTCGGTCCATTTCCAGTCAGAAATTTTTACGTAATACGATAATACGTGGAGGGGTTACAGTACGTCCGACGGACACCTAAAAATTCAGAAAAAAAATTTAAGAGGCCTAGGAATGGAAGGTGGAGGTATGTTACTGATAGCCTGCACCTTGGTAAGTGATGGGAATCTCCCCTCCCCCGAGATTCTGTAGCCGAGGAATTCTAATGAGTCTACAAATGGTTCTAATTTTTCGATATTTTGACTTTCAGTGAGTAGAGGTGTTTAGTACAGCAATCAAACGTTTTTCGCATAGGAGTTTGGTTTCCCCTCGTATTAAGATACATCTGAAAATGCAGCTACCCCCAACATGATCTTTAAAATTAGGGGTGCGAAGGCTAAAAGGCTACCGGTCGCTTGTAGCGGAACAGACCACAATGCGTATTAACGGTTAACAGTTTTGTTAAATCGGGGTCTACTTCAACCGCAAATAGGCATTCGTCAAATCGAAGCGAGAGAAAACATTACAGCCCGTAATTTTATGCACAATTTTGTCGGGACGAGGTAGGGGGTATGTGTCTGTTTCCAATTGAGGGTTTACTTTTTTCTTCAAATCGACGCAGTTTGCCTTTTTGGGAACGCATATAAGAGGGGAGGCCCAATCAGAGGATGATCCTTATTCAATGACGTCCTTCCTTCCACATTCCACTTCCAACTGTAGTATTTGCAATTCCGCCTGCATAGCGCTGTTTAAGGGCAAACGAAACATTATATCGCCGTTGAAATACATGTGAAGCTCCTGGTTTTAATTGAATGTGAACGAAAAAAAATCGTTTATAAGTAAATTGTTATCAGTCCTATTAAGTTCTCGGGGAAATTAGATATGTATGAAATTGTTACTGCCGCGGCCTGTGATGGGAAGCGCTCTAGAGGAAGCTGTAATAACTTTCAATGAACAAGGATGAGGCCACATATTTAAAAAAAGATAAGTAGATAACTTGCTATCGAGTAAGGTGAGGGAAAAATCTGGAAATTCTTACACACGGGTTGGTTATTCCTCGAACCAGGCGCATGGAGACTTATTTAACCTTGGACCAGGCGCATGGAGATTCATTTCTTCAACATTGGGAAAATGAGGGAAACAGTGGGTTTGGTGGGTCCCGGACCCATTCCAATCGATTCAGAGTCCAAAATTTAGTGGAAAATGATACCCCACACGCCTAGGTACCAGAGATCCCGAAAACACATATTCAAAGAGGGTAATATAAACCCAATTTGACCCATAACCTCTTCCAGTGGATGCCAATTGTTCTGAGAACCATTTCATTGGATACAGCGTCCAAAATTTAGTGGAAAATGATACCCCACTCGCCTAGATTGCCCAAAATCTCGAAAATCATTTTTTCAAAAAACACATTTTGACCCCTACGCCGCCCAAATGTGGTCCGATGAGTCCTTTCAAGGACCGTCCTTGGCCGGGAACAGACCCCTGACCCAAATTTCAGATTTTTAGAAAAATTTCTACTACCAAAAAACGGCGTGGACGGCGGACGGCGTACGGCGGACGGACATTTGGCCGAATCGGAGAGGTTGGCCTTTAGCATGAAAACTTAGGTTGATCATTCAAGGAATTACCAACCAAAATGGAGCAGTCCGAGGGGTACGGGGTAAATTTGACACAGAGTCACTTGCCTTGACACTTTTCTATTTTTTTTATTTTATTTTATTTTATTATTATTATTATTTTTTTTTTTATTCTACTATTTCCGTAGTAACTTTGTACCGCGATTCCCACCAGTTGTCCAAAGGCGGAGTTTGGGTTCACCGAAAGGAGAGCTGTAATTAATGCCGGGTCCTTCAGTCCACTAATTAGTCGATTTCAGGAAGGCATCGCGCAGAGGGTTGCGCCCTTTTGCAAGGCAGATGCGAAGTCAGCGACAATTTGACCCGGGGCTTTTGCCAAGGGGTTAAGCTTGAACCGGGCCATGGAAGGGCTAATAAACGAAGCGCACAATTTTATAAGCGTGGCTCGTATGTATTTCGAAGTTGTAAGGTTACCGGGGCAATCCCTTATCTCAACTTGCGAAAAACATCACGGGGAAGCAAGAGGGCTTCCTAACCTACAGGGCGTCCTCGGTCATCCCTTCACCAAACTGGTAATCCAACTGGTTCAGAAATTCCGAGACGCCATCTTCCGAAGAAAAGGCAAAAACATGTGCAGACACGCCGTTTCAAATAGTAGAAACATTTCATAAAATCTGACATTTTAGTCAGGGACCCGTTTCCGACATTAGTCGATTCTCGAAACTATTCAGCCAAATTCAATAAAATCACAAGGGTTGGTTATTCCGCGGACCAAGAGCATTCCAATCGGTTCAACATCCAAAATTTAAAGGAAAATGACATAGTACCAGAGTGCCTAGGTACCAGAAATCTCGAAAACCCACTTCCGGAGTTGGTAGATACTCGTAGATACCAATTTTGGTTGGTTATTCCTCGAATAATCAACCTATGTTTTCATGATAATGGTCAACCTCTCCGATTTGGCTCAAAATTTTTTTCTGGACGTTTCATGATGTCCTGATCAAAAAAGGTCAATGTCCGTCCGCCGTACGCCGTACGCCGTACGCCGTACCCCGTACGCCGTACGCCGTACGCCGTACGCCGTACGCCGTACGCCGTCCATCGTCCGCGCCCTTTTTGGTAGTAGAAAATTTTCTAAAAATCTGAAATTTGGGTCAGGTGTCTGTTCCCAGCCGAGACGGGTCCTCGAAACTTTTCAGCCCGATCGGACCAAATTTGGGGGGGGGTAGGGGTCAAAATGTGTTTTTTGAAAAATGGATTTTCGAGATTTTGGGCGATCTAGGCGAGTAGGGAGTCATTTTCCACTAAATTTTGGACGCTGAATCCAATGAAATGGGTCCCAGAACGATTGGCACCCACTGGAGAAAGTTGATGGAATATCTTATACATTCCATGTAACATACGAACTACATATTGCTCTCCTTAGACTGTTAGTGGTCATGAGGGTTTGCAGCTCTGTTCATTTAAGTCTCAAGTCACTCCTTCCTCTAGAGTTGTAAGATAGTGAGTACGAAAATATATTGTTCAAATTGTGATCCGCGAGTTATAATTCCCATTTTCTCACCAAGAAAGTTGAAGAGAAGTAATGGGTCAAATTGGGTATTTGTTACCCATTTTGAATATGTTTTTTCGGGATTTCTGCTACCTAGGCGTGTGGGGTATGGTTTTCCACTAAATTTTGGACACTGAATCCAATTAAATGGGTCCCAGAACGATCGACACCCACTGGAAGAAGTTGTAGGGTCAAATTGGGTATTTATTACCCATTTTGAATGTGTTTTCGGGATTTCTGCTACCTAGGCGTGTGGGGTATAGTTTTCCACTAAATTTTGGACGCTGAATTCAATGATGTGTGTCCCAGAACGATTGGCAACCACCGGGAAGAAGTTATGGGTCAAAATGGGTATGTATCCACCCATTTTGTATGTGTCAGGATTTCCGGTGCCTAGGCTTGTGGGGTATCATATTCCACTAAATTTTGGACCCTGAATCGATTGGAATGGGTCTGGGACCCGCCACACCCACTGTTTCCCCCATTCGAGGAATAACCAACCCGTGTGTAAGAATTTGCAGATTTTTTACTCAAAACTTCTTCCGGTGGGCGCCAATTGTTCTGGGCCCGTCTCACTGGGTTCACATTTTGACCCCTACTTTCTCCAAATTTGGTCCCGTCGAACTGAAAATTTTCGAGAACCAACAAAAGCCGGAAACTGTCCCTGACCCAAATTTCAGATTTTATGACATTTTTCTACTACCAAAATTGGCGTGAACGGCGGACGGACATTTGCTTATTTTGATCTAGACACTTTGAAACGCCCACAAAAACAATTTGGGTCGAATCGGAGAGATTAATTTTTTGAATAAAAAATAGGTGCATTATTCAAAGAATAACCAACCAAAAAGGATTTTCGAGATTTTAGGCTATTAAGGTGTGTGGCGCAGCATTTCCCATTAAATTTTGGACGCTGAATCCAATGAAATGGGTCCTGGAACGATTGGCACCCCCTGGGAGAAGTTATGGGTCAAAATGGGTACCTATCTACCCATTTTGAAAGTGTGTTTTCGAGATTTCTGGTTCCTAGGAGTGTGGGGTATCATTTTCCACTAAAATTAGGACCCTGAATCGATTGGAATGGTTCCGGGACCCACCATACCCACTGTTTCCCCCATGTTGAAGAAAGCGCCTGGTCCGAGAAATAACCAACCCCTGTGGAAGAATTGGCAGCGTTTAAAAAACACCACACCGAAAGACTCCCCAGTTGTTCCAGGTTTGCTTCAACAGACATGGAAGATGAGGACTATTGTACTGTGGAAGAGAAATAACGGACGTCACGAAACTCCACCCGTTCCCGGGGGATGTAGCTTAGCTTAGAGAAGGTAGGAACTCGTGGATTACATCCATAGAATCGTATTAATTACTTTCCCTCCTGAATCTTTCCGGCTCATCCCGAATCAATTTCGGGAGGGTGAACCGAGGGTTGGGAGTCCAAACAGGCTTCCAACTCTTCGAGTTGGTACTCAAGGAAATTCGTGAAGCAGCAGTGGGTACCGTTTAACCCCCACAACTCCGCTGAACACCGTCAGAAATGTCTTTACCTCCACAACCTTCTCATCCCACTAATCAAGAATCCATTCCATCGTCCTCTCTTCGCTTATCCTTATAATTCGAGTTCATTTAAAAATCCTTCACTGTCAACGAAATTGAAATTGCGTCGGGGTGCTTGTGAAGAGGAGATACCCGAATTTCTTAATTATTCCCTTTGCTGAGTTTCGAGGTAGGTAATAATGTAGAATCATTCTGGAAGCATCTCCTCAAAAAATTCAATTTCCTTGTGCAATTACTGAAATTAAGAGCAGACGCAGGTCGAAAAGCATCCATTTCTGTTGAATCTCCAACTCTTTACAAAATCGTCATAACTGAAACTGCCCCTCAGAATTACAGAGGGAACGGGATTAAGGTTATGATTACGGTACGTGCACCATGCTCACCACTTTCAGAGGGGTGAATTACAACTTCTATCAATAATAATGTTCAACCAGGTATATTTTTTAAGGTTCGTAAGATTTTAAGTTTTGTCAAGAGATGAAATCTGCTCTCTTGGTGAACCTACGCTGTAGCTTATTGGTTCTCTCGTTCCTCCTGTATGAGGCTTCGTGGGAGTTTGGAGCCATTCCGCCTACTTTTGTAAAGCTGTAGGTTGCGTGCCTACTGCTCGCACATCTCTTATTCTGTTCCTGCGGGATTTCCTCGGCATATCAACCCTGGTGGAAGTAACTAGCTAACGCGTCCGAGGGCTGCCTTCAAATAATTAATGTATACATCCTTTGAATGTGATAACCTACCGGTCGACGATGGGCAAATCATTTATTGGAAGATAGTATATATAAATGTAAATAAAGTGTATGAATTTGTAGCGTTTTGGTTGGTTATTCCTAGATTAATCAACCTGTTTTCATGCAAAGTCAATCTCTCCGATTCACCCGAACATTCTTTTTCTGGACGTTTCAAGGTGTCTAGATCAAAATAAGCAAATGTCCGTCTGCCGTACGCCCTCTACCGACCACGCCGATTTGTATAATAGAATATTTTCTATAAATCTGAAATTCCCACTTTCAGGTCTAGTTGGTCTTCCAAATATTTCAGCCCGATCGGACCAAATGTACTTTGTACAATAATATTGGCTTCCACTGATGAAATGGCCCTACTAATTTTAGTCCATAGTGATCGTAAGAACCCAATCTACGCTACTAAATCATATTATTGAATTAAACTGTTCGGAATAATCGATTCAGAGATTCATTTCTTTAACATGGAGATAATTAAATCAGTGGGTGTGGAGGGTCCCGGACCAATTCCAATCGATTCAGCGTCCAAAATTTAGTGGAAAATGATACCCCACACGTCGAGGTACCAGAAATCTCGAAAACACACATTCGAAATGGGTAATAGGTACCCATTTTGACCCATACGCTCATCCAGAGGGAGCCAATCGTACCGGGACCCATTTCTTCGAATTCAGCGTCCAAAATTTAGTGGACAATTATACCCCACACGCCTAGGTACCAGAATCTTGAAAACACATATATACAGAATGGGTAGCATTTTCCATTAAATCCGGACGCTGAATTCAATGAAAAGGTTAGGAAGAGGTTATGGGTCAAAATGGGTATCTATTACCCATTTTGATCATATGTTTTTGAGATTTCTGTTACCTAGGCTTGTGGGGTATCATTTTCCACTAAATGTTGGACCCTGAATCGATTGGAATGGGTCCAACAACCATCAGACCCACTTTTTTCCCCTTTTCCCCATGTTGAAAAAAATCTCCATGCGCCTAGTCCGAGGTTTGAATTAGTCTCCATGCGCCTGGTTCTAGTTGGTCCTCAAAACTTTTTGCCTCATTGTTTAGCAAACCTTATCGAGCGGCTGGATTCACTTTTCTTTCGTGTAATAATTCCTTGAATAGTCGGGTAATCTTCTGCGGCCTCAAAACGAATAATTTTGTGACGGTGTCTTGGACATTTTTTCCTCGGTCAATAACCAGTTGTGCAGATTCTCTTCTCTATTCGAGTAGTTCCCTTGATAGTGTGAGACATTTTGGCCTCTCCTTCACTATCAAATATTATTTTGAGGAAACGTTTTAGCTACCGCATTCAGATTTATGAGAATTTTCATTTAAGGCATATAGTAGTTTGATTATTGCATGGATTAGTAAGATCATCATTAATGACAATATCCACTAATACATCTTGACTCATGTCTATTTTAAACAAATTCTCTATAAAGTTATTAATGTACCATTTTTGTTTCTTGATAACTTGTGGATCTATATACCATGTTTTCCTGATATTGTTGAATAAGAGAAAAACTTCTGGACTTCTGAAGTTCTAGTCTCAATTTTTATTAATCAACTGATTGTAGCATTGCAGTGATATTACTAGACCCTGCCCAACATGCAAGCCGTATAGTCGATGCAGGAATACGTCGAGCCTTTTTTTCGGCCATTGTATCCAAATAACAATATAAATTGATTGATAGATTGACATCATGACTACTAAGACGCTGCGCTGATCGGAAGAAGGCCTCCTCGAAGGAAACCAGAATCCTTGGCTCTGGTGAATAATGTCCATTTGGGTTGTTTAAGGTTTTCGATGTTCCTTAACGAAGTTATTAATCTAAACCTCAAGAAGATCCAGGTGGTGCATGCGCGGAGATTCCCTGCCAGCGAACCCGCTATCGAAGTTATAAATGGCCTGTCTAAGCCACCGCCAATTTTCCTTCTCTTGTTTACATTTATAGCTCGACTTAATTACTCATTCCTTTTAACGTGGTTTGTTCGGCTAATTGCCCTTGTCTCGCCTTCTCCTGAGCATCTGTCCTGCGCTCTGCTTCAGAGGTCTTGATTAATGAAAAGGCTCAGTAAACTGTGGCCGCTATCAAGACCATATTCTTCAGGTTTCTTCGCTTCCTTGAGACATTTCTGTCGTGCGGGCAAGACATGCCAGCTTCGGTACCTTGTTTAAAACAGTCACAATCTCGCGAATAATTTTTTTAAAGAGTAGTATTCCTATGAAAATCATGAGGCTCGTGAAACGTGGGCCTCATCATGAAGATTTCATAATATTATTCTGTGAAGAATATCCATAGCCGAAAAACAACCTACTTGACACTCCACAAGTGAATAATTATGGGCCCAGATTCCTACCCAGTTTTGTTACCTATCATGCTGATGCAATGCCCGTTGTTGCTCTGTACATCGAAAGAACAATGAGAATACCAATGAACACGCCAGACTATTTTGTGTACCGAGAGCTAGGCCTAAACAAGATATTTGTACACACGTTTGGTCTTCACCTTCGGTACTTGAAAAAAGTTGCCAATATGAGCCCAGAAAGACTACCTAATGTCGTTGCGAAGGAGGTGTGCAGGACTGGGGTGGGATGGGTGAGGGCATGGGCCGGACTGTGGCGCAAGTATATGGGTGAAACCCCGAATTTCTCAACACTAGAGGCAATCGTGCAGTGCGGCGATACTCTCCTAGACAAAATGGAAAGCTGTGAGAGGGAGCAAATTGCTGAGCGAGCGAGAAACTCGGCCCATCACTGTCTCTACGCAGCCCTTGACCATGACCAAACAAGTTACCTGGATATAGGCGATCAGGTGATGGTAGGCAACATCATGAGGGCTAGGAGCGAAATGCTCAACTTAAATACCATGCCCTGCAGGACAGACAGGCAATATAGCTGCTCCATGTGCCATATGATGGCCCCGGAGAATGTTGAACATTTTATCGCAACATGCCCTGTTTTAGCGGAGTATAGGGTTCGATATTTCAGGAAGCCAAGGCTAAGCAGGATTGAGCTTATTGCCTGGTTAAATGGAAAGAACTGGACAGCTTTAAGTCGATACATCACCGCGGCGGGCGCGTACAGAAAGTACCTCTTGAAACAATTTAATTATTTCTAGCGACCCAAGTTACCATCTTTAGTTACCAAGCCATAGTAGAAAGCGCTGTTGTTTCAAATACTCGTCAACCAATCATGTGTAAATATGTGTAATTTAAGTGTAAACCGTTGTATTTTAAGTGAGAATCGTAATAGCTTATAGATATAAATTATGAAAGAACCTGTTTTCCGCAGTTACTAAATTAGTAGCAGTTAATTTATTAGTATTAGGAAACGGAGGATGGTTTGCATTTAAAAAAAAATAATAGTAAAAAATGAAAAATAAAAATAAAAATTAAAACCCTTGGTCAGACGGTGTAACTAAGTGCCCACTAAAGTAGTTGTTGCAAAAATTATTTTCAAGTGTGACGCATGGACTGAACCTTGAATAAACACTTCATTCATTCAGTCATTTAGTAAATCGGCAGTTTTCACCAAAAATGAAAGCCTGTTTCGTTACACCCATCACAAAGTCCGGTGGACAGAACCCTGCTTGTTCAATTTCCATTTCATTCTGGCGCTAAAAAAGCTGCAAATTCTTTCACAGGGGTTGGTTATTCCTCGGACCAGGATCATAGGGACTTAGTCCTACCGATTCAGCGTCCAAAATATTATGGAAAATGATACCTGATCTACCTTGATATTTGTGAATCTTGAAAACACACATTCGAAATGGGTAGAAACCCACTGTTTTAAGCTACCGCATTCAGATTCACGAGAATTTTCATTTAAGGCATACAATGTTTACATGAAATTGTTGAATAAGAGAAAAACTTCTGGAATTCCGAAGTTCTAGTCTTAATTTTTATTACTCAACTGATTGTAGATCTCGAAAACACACATTCGAAATGGGTAGAAACCCACAGTTTTACCTATAACCTCTTCTAGTTCAATGATGTTCCACACACCTAGATCGCCAAGAATCTCGAAAATCCATTTTTCGAAATACACATTTCAACCCCTACCCTTCCCCAATTTGGTCCGATAGGGTTAAAAAGTTTCTAGGAACAACTAGAGAAGGGAGAACAACGGAAAAGGGTCCCTGACCCAAACTTCAGATTTTTAGAAAAACTTTCACAAGTTTTCCACTCAAAACTTTTCAGCCCGATTGGACCAATCGGCGGGGAGAAGGGAGCAGGGTGGGGGTACAATTTTTTGTTTAATGGATTTTTAATATTTTTGCTGATCCAGGCGTCCGGGGTATCATTTTTGACTAAATTACTTAGGTAAGTATTATCAACTTCCAGGCCTTCAACATGCCGGCAGAGTACTGCGCAATGAATGGGGAATCATGCTTTTTAGCGTTTTTCCCCGAGGAAACTCGAAGCTCGTAGATGCGGAGAGGAAGCTGTCAGAGAGGACATTAACACCCACGGATGTCCACATTGCGCGGGTGGGCACCTACCCATGAGCGATTCAAAGGATACGTTGACAAGCGTTTGGGTACCAAATGACGAGACCGGAAGGGGCGGTTTTGGAGAGCAGAGCAGGCTCAGCAGTACACAGAAGCGAGTGAGAGATTTGACGAGGAGGACCGCGGGATGGTGGTGGTATGCGTTACAAAGCACTTAATAGAGGGACCTTTTAGTGGCAGAGAAAAGGGATGAGGGGTTTAGGATGGCAAATGGTGTCTTGAGCGTAGAAAAGGGAAAAAGCACAACCGAGTATAGAGCTGGACGAAGAGTCGGGGGCATGCCCCCCCCCCCTCTTCCATGAACCAAACGGGTCTCCGTAACCTAATGTGTGTTACTCTGCAGGGTTTTCCCTCTGATAGCTGAACCCTTCTCGTCTCTCCTCATCCTGCTTAGAAGAGGAACCCTTCAAGCGGAAATAACTCGGTTATACATCAACTCTTCTCAGAGAACGCACTCTCACACACGCACCACTAACCATCAGCCTGAATATGTGTCCGCGCCTCGACATACACTCACCACTCTACCACTAATTTTCCTATCCCTTCCCGTCGAACTATAAAGACTCTCCTTTTAACGTTCTTGCCATCAATAGAACTTTTGGTTGCGTTTCAGCTATGTTCTTTAAGAGAATCAAGCACTTTTTCCATCCATTAACCCCCCTCATGTAGCACGCGTTAAAGTATACTATCAACCCCCGGAATATTGCGGCTCCTCGTCTTTTAATTATTGATGGGTGTCGACCGACAAGACGAAATGACAACAGAAAACAGCTAAGCTTCTATCAACCAATCAATGTATGTAGATTTATGGAGTCAAAAAAAAGTCGGCCAGCAAACATGAGTCTAACTCTTGTTGACAAGGTTACAGCCCCCCAAAAGAGAGCAGCCAAGTCTATAATAACCTACCCTAGAGGTATCATAAATATAAATACGAGTAAATAATAAAATTATATAATGCTATAATAAATAAAACGAATAAAAAATACAAATAAATACTCGTAAATTTAAGATTGATTTTTCCATTTAATAGTTATTGAAAAAAAACGCTGCAAATTCATTCATATACCCCACACGCCTAGGTACCAGAAATCTGAAAAACACATTTGAAATGGGTAAAAAGGCACCCATTTTGACCCATGGCTTCATCCAGAGGGCACCAATCGTTCCGGGACCCGTCTCTTCGGATTCAGCTTCTAAAAGTTAATGGAAAATCATAACCCACACGCCTAGGTACCATTTCGAAATACACATTTTGACCCCTACCCCACCCAAATTTGGTCCGATCGGATTGAAAAGTTTCAAGGACCTTGAGCCATGAACGGACCCCTGACCAAAATTTCAGATTTTTAGAAAAATGTCTACTACCAAAGTCGGCGTTGACGGCGGACGGACATTTGCTCATTTTGATCTAGACACCTTGAAACGTCCAGAAAAATTTTTTTTTGGGCTGAATCGGAGAGATTCCTTGATTATTCAAGGAATAACCAACCAAAAGGGTATTGCAGAAAAATGCCTCATACTCTATCAAAATTGATTGTATTTCTCTAGTCTCGATCTTAAACTGATAAATTGAACTCGAATATAATATTGAGGGATATAAATTAGGCAAAATTAAGGTAATTTATACACCGGTACTCAAAGCCGCACTGCTAATGAGTCATCGTTCATCAAACTAAAAATTATTGCAATACATTTTTTTCAGCAATTATAAGTTTTGCAAGTATAGGTAAACGTATAAGTTATGACTGTAAAAGAATGGCATTCTTCAAATTATTATTACAAACAAGAATTTATGAAGGAAGCTCAAACTTAACCACTCTCATAACTGCAATGGCCACGACGGTGCTTCCCGCAGATTTGATATTTTTGACACAATCTTCCCTCAGACTCACCTATTATAGACAATAATACATACACAGCTATGTCACTTCATACAAATGCGGTAGGAAACAAAACCTCCTACCTTGTTTCATCAAAAATGATCAAAACATGCATATTCATAAATAATTTACTGTTGCGTCAACAAGGAACAAGCAAGTGAAGCCACGAAAGACTCGTTTTCAATAAGTTCAACAGGTTGTGTCACGAGCCAACAACTGTTGGTGTGTAACTGTGGGTTGAAAAAGGCGAGGGGAACTTGTAACGTTGATCCGCCATTTTCCGCCGGCAGGTCACCGCCAGTAGCAATATACAATTTTCAAAAGGAAAACGGAAACATCTTAAAAAATTTCTTCAGGATTTTGCTCATCAGGTCCCTTGGGTTACCATCGAAACCTGCGATGCACCCGCCATTGCTTTGCAACAAAGCTTTGTCTATTTATTTTAATTGGGACATTAGCACAAACCAGAACTGTAAATTTCTTGCAGTACATGCTACTTCTGGCCTCTATTCACACGCTAGCACATAGCTCGGCGGTAACACTACGAGTGATGTGTATCCAAACTGTCGGCCCCTCGTTGACGCAATTGCTGGCACAATACGGATTGCCTCATATTTACACCAACGCGATAATCAGATCGGGAAGAACCATGATAAAACGAACTTGTAAATAGAGAAAATGTACAGAAAAGTTCGAAGAAAATATTTTTTGAAATTGCACGATCAACGAAAGTGATGTTTTTACCATGTGGAACACAACCAATATTTATCTTTATGAATCAAATAAACTTTTTCACGAACAAAAGTTAATAAAAATAAATATGACACTATGTGTTTTCTCTAATATTTATAGGTAGCATAGCACTAGGATAACTAGAGTAGTAGAGGTACTTAGGTGATATCATTATTTTGTTTGATGGTTATTTATTCAGTAGGAGACATTAGGAAGCGTTTTCTTAAAATTGTAAAAGTAAAGAGTTTTTAATTTCACTTTTCCCGGATAAAAAATACGAGCTGCCAAATAATGGCTTACGGTTCATTGGAAATCAACCAAGTCTTGTTTCAAACAAGGAAAAATCCATTCGGGGCCGACCAAAAAAAAATGGTGAAAGTTCCCTCTATTTAACAGGTAAACGAGAAGAAATATGGCACCAACGAGCAACAAATTTAGGAAAACCTGATTGCACGGGTCTTGGTTCAGCCGTTATTTAACATTTTTCTTCAATTTCCATCTCAGTAGCACAAACAACAAAACAACTACTCCAACATTTCTTCATAAAAATATAAAAAGTTTTGAAAATTCAAATTTGAAAAAAAAAAAATCAATAGGCTTGAGAGTAAGGTGTGTATTAAAAAGCCGAACAGTTTTGGGGGTGAGGGAGGGAATAGTATGTCCTCTCAGTGCCTGACTGTGTATCAAGGGTCATAGTTAATTCCCTTTCAGCTGATTGTCTGTTGGACCGTGCCAAGAAGATTGGTTGGAGGATGGATGGAAGTAGCCTCTTTTCTACTGGTGATTATATTCTTCAAAAGATCAGTCACCACCACCATCTTGTCAAATCTTAACCTCATTGGATCCCACTTTGGGTTGAGAAGGTCTCAAGAACCTCGACTCTTTAGGAGACAACTGACGCTCTCCGGTTCGATTGTGTAGTCAGTTTTTACATTTCGTAGCGGGCTGAGTAAGTAATACAGCTGTCTGCTGCTCAAACCTGCGGAGGATGGGAGCTATGCTCCTCTCAAGCAAGGTTTGCCCCTATCCCCCAAGACATAGAAGAAACCCTGGACAGTGCGTTCACCATCGATCCTATCACTTTAACGTATTTGTAAAACTGCCAACAGCCTTGTCAAGTTCTTGGGCATCTACAGTAATAAAGTCGGAATCCTGATACTACAAGAATGGACTGGATGAGATACCAAGAGACGAAGAATTTCTCGGTTTGAAAAGGTTGGACCTGGCTGCTGCCTGCTTAGAGCTAACGTGCAGCACGGGTGCAATGAGTACCAGTCACTTTCCTCTGACTCAGGCGTCACGCAGGTCAGCAATCCCTGCACTCTCAATTGGATGCCAGCTCAAGAGTTGCTTTTAGGCTTGATTCTGATCTCGGAGTGAAGATAATGGACCTCCGCCTCAGTCAGTCACATTCCCGAAGCTCATTTTGTGGCAATGAGAGCAACAGAATCAGGGACTACTGATTAGGATCCTAAGCAAGGATAGGCTGGATACACCGAGCAATACAGATTGCTAGGCGTATTAAAGTGGTGGCGGTCACACGATGTAACGCGAATATTTACAACAGGACTAACCTTATTGGACAATAGGGCCTATTAGTGCTAATCCAATAGTCAGGTTTAGTTGGCAACAAATATGATAAAACGTGGAACCCTTTAGTGACAGAGGAACAACATTATTCGGACGAGTTCACAAGGGAAATATTACTTAAGGCCAATGAGATCTGTCTGTGATGCTTATGCGTCAATTCCTTGAAAACTCCACCAAAAATGTTTATACTCATCGCTTAAAAGGGACGATCCAACCTCCAATGAAACAAAACAAGGGTGAAACCGTGATGGACAGTATTAAAAAATTATAAATGATTTTAAAAACCAGCAACTAAGTACCTTGAGAAATCCTTACTGGGAGTTATGCGCTAAGGAGTGATCTAAATGCCTCATCATGGAAGTTTGCGTCGAGTCCATGGTCTCGAGCTTGATCGAGGTATCGTTCCTATCCGTAGGCGACAACGGTGACATCTGCCGATCGTGGAGGATGTGGTGATTGGGTTTCAAATGCATCTGTTGCTGTTGGGGCTGCTGTTGCTGTTGGGGATTTTTCTGTGACTCGGCAATCTCTAAATGCCGCAGAAGTAAATTTTGAGTGTCCATCACTTGATGTTTCACATCAGGTACTTCCATTCGACTGTGAAGGATATGATGACTCTTCAGGGGATTGAGCTGTTGTTGATTTTGTTGAGACTGTTGGGCGTTTTTTTGGGCTTCAGCCAATTCTATATGCCGCATGAGAGCATTTTGAGTGTCCATAACCTGATGTTTGACATCTGTCCCGTCCATACGACTATGGAAAATGTGATGAGTTTTCATCGTCCCTAGCTGCGGTTGCTGTTGTTGCACTTGTCCTTGCTGTTGTTGCTGCTGAGATGGTGCTTCGTGCTCACCCAATTGCATATGCCTGATGATCTCGTTGTTTTCAGAGAGAGTCCTATGTTTATTGATCTCAACTCGCTCAAGAGCCTCCATATGCCGCTCCTGCAATACCATGTGGGTCTTTGGCTGAAGAACCATCTGGTTCGCTTGCACCTGCCTCACATCTCCCATTTCCAACTGACGCAATAAAGAAGCTTGTGCATTTTCCATAGTGCTGGTATTGGAGGTGTTGTTGGCGCTGCTACTACTATTGTTGTGGTTGTGATTCCTATGTTTGAGCTCACTCCGCTCTCCAGGGTCCATATGCTGCCTTTCGTGAAGAACCAAGTGGTTCTTTTGAGAAAAACACTTTCCACATTTTTCACAACGAAATGGTTTGAGCTTGCAGGCGCCGTTTGGGTACCTAAGAAGGTGCTGGTTGAGCCCATGTTTCTGAGTGAAGCTTCTATTACAGTCAGAGCACGTATGGTTCTTTTTATTGAGTATGGCGAGATGAGGGGTTTGCGTACCAGCCGCTTGTTTCAACGATGCCGCTAAACTGCAGATATCAGACAGGAAACTATGATCCCCGATGTGAAGTCGCATGTGGAGAGCAAGTCCCTCTGCACTGTTGAACGCTTCGCCGCAATCCCTGGAATGAACCAGAATTCAAATGAAAACTTAAATGTGAACAAGCTAAGGCAATATTTTTCAAGGCCCATGTTGTAAAATGGGAGGATTTGCCCGCCTTCTACGGGCAAAATTGTGTAGTTGATCAAGATCTACTCTTACCACATACATCATTCGTCCCTTAACGGACATTAAACAAATCGTTACCGACTAATCCTTGTTTTCCAACTTTACATACTGTTTTTACCATGAATGAACCCAAGCCCACTCCACCAGAAAACACCTCGAAATTGGACCTCTAGATCCGATCCACAATTTTTGGCAGGTTAAGGAATGTTTGAGGGGTCGTAGAACGTAGTGAAGGGGCTTACTGCCCATCTTCCATCAATCCAAGTAATCACCAGGTCGAACATTAACTCAGCTGCCAGTACGGGTGTCTGAAGATGTTTAGACGAGATCGACGAAAAATCTTGGGGTTTAAGTTGAGTCTAAGGTACTCACTTGCATACTCTAGCAGGTTGTGGAGGAGGATCATGGCTGATCTGGCTGTGAGGATTGGGCGCAACACCGCAAGTCCGAACATGAAGGAGAAGAGTTCTCTTCTGAAGAAACTCTTTGCCACAGGTGGGGCAGGCGTCCGGACATCGTCCGTGCTGCCGTTCGTGTTCGACTAATTGAAACTTTCGGAGGAATCCAGCACCGCAGTCAGAGCAGATGTAAGGCTGAAGACCTCCGTGGAAACGAGAGTGCATCACAAGATGCTCCTCTCTTGTGAACGTTTCTCCACATACCTATTAGAAAAGTAAATATTAGTTCTATGATATTTAATTCCCCTGCCCAACAAAAGGTAACAGCCAACTGCCGTGGTGAGCAACTTACTTGGCATGAAAAAGGCCGCTCTCCAGAATGAAACTTGAGGTGAGTGCTCAGATGCCGTTTTTGGGCGAAAGTCTGCCCACATTCGCGGCATTCAAATGGTCGGTCTCGGGTGTGCATTTTTTCATGGCTCACCTGAAAAGTTATAGAAGAATGAGGCAAAGCTATTATATACGTAAGCACAGGAATCACGGACGACAAGTTCTAACGACGAGGGTATAAACTCATGTTGCCCCTGTCACTAGAGAAATAATTCCCCATAATCAAGGAATTTCTGGAGGCTTGGCAAATGGCGATTCAGCTAGAACTCTGAACCCATTCTATTGGGGCAGCCACCGACCAAACTTTGATTAGCAACTTCCAAATATTCGATTGCAAATGAATTTAACTGAAAGCTCAAACTTCTCTAAACTCAAAGATCTTTAGCACTGGCAGCAACGCTAGAATTCTGAGGCAATGACGAGCCCTAGGAACATGGACGTGCATTGCCACTAGAACAACGTGATCACATTATCATTTTTTGTTACGACTAGGCTGATTTTGCTAGAGGTAGGGAACAACTACATTCCCATCGTTACGTTGCTATGCTACGAAGCATCAGAAAACCATCAGAACCATCAGCAGCGATACAGCCTGTGATTGCACTCTGGTACCGGGCCCTCATCTTTATTCGTCACTCCCACTATTTTTCTATTATTTAGGTCAGGCTAGGTTTCAGAAACTTGATAAGTGCATCTAGGAGTATTGAACCTGTTATCTTTTGCAGAGGTTGGATCCGAATGGTGATGGTTCTGTGAGAACGATCGTATTCATCCAACGTCTTGTTCAAGACGTGTTTTACTCGTAAGAGTCTGGTAGATTTTTGGTCCAGAACCGTGGTTAAAATGTTAGTTTTTTGGTCAAACTAGAGGGCCGAAATATCGTAAAAGGTGGGTTTTTGAGATTTCTGGTGTGGGGTAGCATTTTCCACTAAATTTTGGACGCTGAATCCAATGAAATTGGTCCCAGAAAGATTGGCGCCCGCTGGAAGAGGTTATCGGTCAAAATGGGTGCCTATTGCAGATTTGGATTCTACGCACCTTTTTGTGCCGAGTTGACAACTCTAGGACGGATGGCAGAAATTTATTGCGTTTTCCGCCTTCAATTAGGAGTGCTAATAATACATTTGAAAATATTGCTAGGATTATTTGGTCTGGTGGAAGGAGCTGACGCAACAAGTTTTGCCGCCAATGGGATCACTTCAAGGTCCATATTACAAAAGAAAAATTGAATTTCAGTCAAGCTGGGCTAGTTCCTTGCTGAAGATTGCCGTCATCTCAAGACAAAGCTCCAGAAGCCCCCAAAGTACGCCCTCAATAAGAATTTTCTAAAAATCTGAAATTTGGGTCAGGGGTCTGTTCCTGGCCTAGGACGGTCCTCAAAACTTTTCAGCCCGATAGGACCAAATTTGGGCAAGGTAGGGGTCAAAATGTGTTTTTTGAAAAATGGATTTTCGAGATTTTGGGCGATTGAGGCGAGTGAGGTATCATTTTCTATTAAATTTTGGACGCTGAATCCAATGAAGTGGGTCCCAGAACGATTGGCACCCACCGGATGAAGTTATGAGTCAAAATGGGTATGTATCCACCCATTTTGTAAAAGTGTTTTCGGGATTTCTGGTGACTAGGCGTGTGGGGTATAATTTTCCACTAAATTTTGGACCCTGAATCGATTGGAATGGGTCCGGGACTTGCCACACCCACTGTTTCCCCCATGTTGAAGAAATAAATCTCCATGCGCCTGGTCCGAGGTTCAAATTAGTCTCCATGTGCCTGGTTCGAGGAATACTTTTGTGCAACCAAGCAGTCTTTCTCTTCCGTGACCGGTGCATAAAAATACTCACAAGGTGATGCTTAAGAGTGAACGATTTGTTGCACTCATTGCATTTGTAGGGCCTTTCAGCACTGTGAAGAAGGAGGTGGGTAGAGAGACAGTGTTTGAGAGCGAAGGTTTTCCCACATTCAGGACAGACATGAGGCCGCTCTCCGGTATGAACGCGGATGTGAGTTGCCAAGTGATGTTTAAGGAGAAAGGTTTTCCCGCATTCTTCACAAGTATGGGGTCGTTGTTTCACAGGTTTCGTCACAGTCTGCGTCGAAATTTCTCCAGTGATCGTCTGTGAGCCAACGTTGTTCAGTTGATGGGACACTGAAAGAATGATCAAACTATTAATTAACTGTCTACTCGATCAACTTGAAGTGAACCTAATCAAATTAAACCATTTATTTAGATCTCATGGGCGTAAAGGGAACTCGTTTTCAATGTCCATAATAAAAATGATAATAATAGGGGGAGGGGAAGGGGTACTCTTGCAATAGGACGGTCGAACATTGAGCTCGGGCTTGCTGTAAAAGGGAGAAGATATGCTGTAAAGGAAGAGTTTACCTGCGACTCCAGTCGTGGGAGTGGTGTTGATATTCGGCTGCTGTGGCTTCCTCTGAAAGTATTCGGATTCATTCGGTATGACGGGAATGTGAGGAGCGAGAAAATGACGAGGCTCATCATTCATGAAAAACATGCTCCGGAACATGAGATTGTTGTTCATGATAGCGTTCGGAGGGCCAACTATCGGTACCGCTCCTGAATTGGAGATATTGAGGCTCGTGTTGCTAACACCGGAGTTCTCTACTTTGCAATAGAGCTCCTGTTCTTTGTGCAGTCCTTTGACTTTGACTAGGGAAGTATAATTAGCGGCTGCCCTCCCATCGGCGTACGGAAGCGACCCTTCATTCGATTCCAAGTATATCCGCTCTGATAGGTGATCACTTACGGCCCTTATTGGATCCAGAATTCGTTCTGCTTTACATCTACAACACCAAAAGACGGATCAGTACACAGCTACAGGCAGCACCATGTACCACACACCGAAGAGAATACACACCCAAGCTTTAACGATAATAATTATCGGAAATATCACACATTCGCTACCCGATAAGTAAGAAAATTGACAGACCTTAACATGTGTTGAATATTATCTCAGTGTCGTTTCTTCGTCGTACGTCTAGCTCTGTGGTGTAAAACAAATGCGGAAGCTGCAGGTGTGCGGGTAACGAGAGCAAAATTTTTCGACACATTAATTTAGTTTATAATATTCCACTCTAGAAACTTTGTTTACAAATTATCGACTACTTCCGCCATTACTGTGGGAGTTTACAATGGGATGCAGGGATGCCAACTTAACATACATCTTCGATTGTAACTTTACACTTTGCCTAATTTCCTCATGTGATGAACTCTTCTCCTAGAATATTTATTATAGAGAAACCGTTGAGCTAAATAGAAACAGGAATTCAAACTCTTGACATGAGTCAACGAATTTCAGTAAGGTCGCTGAATACTACTGGCCTATTTAGTTAACATTCAATATCCAGTAAAGAGATAATCCCTCATAATACACAACTGCTGCAACTTCGCTGATAGAGCAATTTCAAATTTTCCATCGATTTGAGGAAGAATCCAAGAATTATGATTTACAATCGGCATACTAATGTAGTGGCCGGACTGGCGCTATTTACCGATAAACGGAGGATGCTGTGAAGTGAGTAGGGACGTTCCGATATGATAAAATATCGATATTTTCATCGATGCCAATGTTATGGAGAAATATCGATATTGACAGGAAATATCTGAAATATCGATAAAAAATATCAAAAATTAATCATGAACATGGGAATAGAGAAGAAGGATTTATAGGTAGTGCATTTATTTTTATATTAATAAGAATTATCTTTTTATTTTAAACTCAGATTTACATTTAGATTTACTAAAACAGAAATTCAGGCACACTTTGTAAAAACAAAATTTTTTGAAGAAATGTTGGCAAGAGTCTGTTCCGTAGGGTTACTATGAGAAGATGTCTTTGAGAAAATGCACTCACTTGTTAACGGAATAGCATCGAATTAGTCTGTACATGTTTGGGTAAATGCAATTCATTTCTTCCCAAACACTGAGTAGCCCAGTCAAATGGTAATTTTTACAATAAATAATTAGGGTAATAGGGTTTCTCGACGGACTCTCATGTTTTTCGGTAAGCTAAATCCAAATCTAAAGTTTGCTTAGGAAAAAAAAAAAAAAAAAAAAAAAAAAAAAAAGCTACAATATAAATTGCAAGAAACCCTAAAAATTTCGGACTTTTTTTTACAAAATTGCGTATAATTTTCAATATGCAACCTACTAAATTTCTCATTATTTACAAAATTAAGTAGAAAAAATGTAATTTAAAATGCACTGGTCAATTTTTGAGTGCAGGGAACAACCGCTAGAGAGCGCTGAAAAAAGCAACTTTTTGGCACTTGGGCAAAAACTAGAGAAACTCAGCCCAAGACGCTTTCTTATCGTATTTCCTCCGTGAATACGTGTTTTACTCATATTCTATGGTGTTTACAAGATCATGGAGCCCTTGAAAAACATAGCTTACGGAGTGATATGAATTCATGATGGACCGATCAAGCCGTTTTGTTATTTATATCAAAAATGAAATGAAATGACTATAATTAAAAGGAATCTAGTAGCAACTAACTATTGATACATTTTTATTAAAACACTTTTTATTATTAATTTCAAAAACTAAATTAAAAGAATATATGAAAAGGAATTTAATAGCAATTAATTTTTTCATAGATTACAAATAAGAAAAATACATTAGAATGCCTATGTTAAAAATTCACTGCAATTTATCTAAATTCATTTATGAACTCCTAAAACTCCCTGCTGCATCGGTTGTGTAGAAAAAAGGTTAATCATTTGCAGACATCTGCAATGCATATACATCAGTTATTATTTTTTTATTTCAGACTAAGTACTGTGGAGACAGTAATTTTTTTTTTTTTTTTTTTTTTTTGTTGCGATTTTGGATGGTTATTTCTTGAATAATCAACCCGTGTTTTCATGCAAAAGGTTAACCTCTCCGATTCGGCTAACAATTTTTTTCCGGGCGTTTTAAGGTTTCTAGATCAAAGAACCAAAATGTCCGTCCACCGTCCGCCGTCCGCGCCGCTTTTGGTAGTAGAAATTTTTTTTAAAAGTCTGAAATTTGGGTCAGGGGTCTGTTCCCGGTCTAGGACAGTCCTCGAAACTTTTCATCCCGATCGGACCAAATTTGGGTGGGGTAGGGGTCAAATGTCAAAATTTTTGAAAAATGGATTTTTCGAGATTTCGGGCGATCTAGGCGAGTAGGGTATCATTTTCCACTAAATTTTGGATCCTGATCGATTGGAATGGGTCTGGAATTTATCGTCGTATTATTTATCACGGCAGGCATGGTGGACACGGCTCCGGAGCATGCAAATCTCAAAAATGAATCGAATTTCGAAGTTCTAGACCCTCTGCTGAACATGTTTATCTAGGTTTTGAATGGTAATCCATTACTTTGTTATATTTGTTTCCAAACTCAGTCGCTAAAAAAGTTATATGAAATGTAGGTACCAAACTAACATTTCGATATCCTATCCGATGATCGAATAAAAAATGTTGATATCGATAAAATATTGTATCAAATATATCGATAAAAATATTACAAGTGAGATGAAAGTATCGATATGTTGATGTATCGATAATATTGGAACGTCTAACTGAGGGCTGCGCCTACAAACTTCGTGCTGTGACCTCAGAATTTTAGTATTTTTGTAATTTCGTTAGTATCAGTGCAGTAACTTTTCTGGAACGGTATTTCGTGCTAGTTGAAGCACTTGAGTAGTAACTGTAGTCGATTTGGTTGTTCGCAGCGTCGTATCACTCGCACCGACAGCGGCCGCAACCATGGATTCAATAGCGATGAGCTGCGTCAAATATTTGTTATTTCTGTTCAATTTACTTTTCGCCGTATGTTTACTCAATCATTTCTTGTTTTCTGATTTGTAACGCTTGCCTGTACATATAATAGTTTTGTGATGGCTGCCTCTTTGTCTCAGGTTTCCGGCATTGTTATACTCTCTGTCGGCATCATGATTCACGAGATGTACTCCAACTACTCCCTTTTCATCGGCGACAAAATTCTCTCTCTGCCCTTGATATTCATTGTCGTCGGGATATTCATTTTCGTCGTAGCATTTTTCGGTTGTTGCGGAGCTATCAAAGAGAGCAATTACATGCTGATAACGGTGAGTCCTTTGACAAGTACCTAATCTTCCTACTACAACTTCGCTAAGACCATTATTTATTTATTTTTTGCTAACTCTATACTCAACTGCTGAGATTCATTGGCTTGGAGAACTCCTGGGTGGTATTTTGCATTTGTTGCATTCATGAGAAGAGTACACATTCATATTGTGAAGGCCTAACCGACGACTATATTATGAACAGGTGCTTCCAATGGAGAATCAATGGTTGAGTGTTGTTCAACATCACATACTTACCGGCGATTCCCCTATTCTGTGCGTGATTAAAAATCAAATGATTGACGAGGTTGATGCTAGTAGAAATGAGCTCTCCCTTGTGCATGAGGCTCGTCTATTATTGAAACCGCTTCACTTCTCGGTATACTCAGCTTCAGAATGGGTGATCTTTATTACGCTATTTGACAATGACACCTCTCCATTGTTTACAAGTACATAATCGCCTACTCGTTGATAATTCCCCTGAAATAGAAAATCAAGTACAAATGCACCGTCGGGGGCCCCTGTCATGGCGTCCTAATATATCGATATGTCCTGTCAAGCGAGATAATCGATAGTTTGTGACGTCACAATAACCCTATAATCTATAATAAAGCCACTAATAAAATTAAAAAAACCCACTTATTTAGACAATAGCCAATCATACTGTATGATTGCAGTGACGTGTTGACATGCGACATAAATCACTGCCCTCTCTTATCATGACAGTAACATCGATACAGGGATGAAGTCGAAATCGATATTTAGACGCCTTATAAGCTTGTTATCAAGGGGCCCCCGACAGTGCATTTCAACCAAAAAGTATCATGAAGTATCATGTTCATTGCATAAAATATTTTTCCTTATTTGCTTTTTGACGTCATTCATGGTTTTCGGTAATCTAAGTTCAGAGATGTACGATGTTTGCTTCGAGGATGTTGAAACTTTTATAAGCAAAGCTGCAGCATCAGTATTTCATTCCTATTTCTCACTACCATTCATCCTAGTTGTAACTAGAGAGGTTTCGAGTCCCTCACTTTCATTCTCTAGCTGCAGTTTATTCTTTAAAATAATTACAAACAAAGAACCGCCCATTGAGGCGACTAGAGGGGTCAATGTCATCCTCAACCTTAAATTGATTTGATTGTGACACCTCGTCATTCTCAAGTGGAACAAGTCTAATCTGATCATTTAAATTTTATTTTGATGAAGCCTAATGTCTAACATTGGTTCTACTTTGATTGGATGGTCACATTCCTTTTATTTCAGAATTGAACTGTCCTGTTTTCCAATTTGTTCTTGGAAAATGCTCTCACCTACCGGAAATATTGGTACTCTTTTATTATAAAAGTTTGTTTATTGTTTTAATGAATCCAAAATTGATTAACTTATTAAAATGAATTATTTTTCTCCTTCATGAAAATTTCTTAATGGCGTTGTTAATAATTGCACTATAGAAAGTTTGATCAAATTTAAAATTTTTCGATTCGAGGGTAGATGAATAATGAGAAAAATAGTCACTTTCTTGATTCTGTCGGGCTAGTTTAGTTTCGATGTAATTTCAGCGTTATTATATTACTAACGTTTCGAAAAAGAGTGTGCCAGACAGCACAGAAGGGTGGAAAAGCGTATCGATCGCATTGTGCGCCCCCTATCACAGCCCTTCAAGGACATAAAGGGGAACGACGGTTAGCTTCTTGGTGGTTCCCCTAGAAGGGCGATCTGTGCGTTGCGGGTTGTGCGTTCGGGCCGGTGGATTGCATGAAGCAAGGTTCACCTGTGCTGACGTCCGAAGTTCTTACCCTATTTTGGTTTTTGGTTCCCTCGTTTCGTTTTCGTGCAACAGTTCAACACGTGAAGTCAGGTTGGAGAGCATTCTTTGATATTCAATATTGCCCCTTGATTCATCGGATTTATTGTGTCATTTCCGTTTTGATTGGTTTGAACTGCAATGGGCAATGCGGGAAGTGGTGGGAGGGATCGTCTCAAAAACGCGAGTGTGGACGTTGCCACTACGTCGTCATCGACTAGATCTGAAGAGGCCAATCAGATATTCGTTTTCGATAAGAAACGGCGCGGCACTTTGGATTATCAGTCCAGTCAGGATGAAGAGGGGCCCTGCTACACCAAACCCATGGCTGCTACGACAAATTTTTTCGACGAGGGCTACGCCCCCCGGGAGAGATCCAACACAGTTTCTGAAGGATCCCAGGTAACTGCCAAAGTCTTCCCGACGGTTTTCAAATGGAACGGGGGTGGCAAGGATGTCATGATCAGCGGGACTTTTTCAAACTGGAAGTCCATTCCGATGGTCAAGAGCCACCAAGATTTCGTCACCATTATTGACCTTCCTGAGGGTGAGCATCAGTTCAAGTTTTTTGTCGACGGTGAATGGAAACACGACCCTCATCACAAGGCTGTTGACAACGACGTCGGCACGAAGAATAATTTGGTTTCCGTCAAAAACACGGATTTCGAAGTGTTTCAAGCTCTAGCCATGGATTCCAAGAGTGTGGACAAGAAGAGCAAAATTGGTCATGGCAACCAACAAACTCAGTACGGCCAAGAAATACCCGGAAAGCCTTGGGAAAAACCCTCAGGCCCGCCCATTCTCCCGCCACATTTACTTCAGATCATTCTCAACCAGGACATACCCATCTCATGCGAACCGACAGTCCTCCCTGAGCCCAACCACGTTATGCTTAACCATTTGTACGCTTTGGCCATCAAGGAAGGTGTCCTCGTTCTCAGCGCTACTCACCGTTATAGAAAGAAGTACGTCACGACGCTTCTTTACAAGCCAATTTGAAGCTGTTGCTGTCATAAATTACCTTTCTTGTCGATCAATGATGTTCATCCGGTAGACGTGCGGATTTTGAAAACCCCACCTTGCATATCAGCATTAGACTCCTAAGTTTAAGAATCATCATTTTACTTGATACATCTATAGAATACCTTCTAAGTACCTTATAAGAACAACCAAGATTTTGTAATCGTCAGTATTAATTTGGTAGTTTGTGATTTATGTTTTGATCGAGTACCACTTTCTATAACCTCCAACGTACCAGAAGTATCATAAAAATCGGAAGGAACAGATAGTCAATTATTGTTCTTATCGCAGCCCCTACACTCGGATAAAGAAATATGTTAGTTCCCTCTAGTGGCAGTGAATTGGCCATTTCTACTTGGATCCAACTGATTCCGGGGATGAGATTTCCTAAGTTCCTGTAATATAATAGTAAGTTCATGCATTTATACTGAAAGTTGCATTTCTCTCAAGTTGAGTGCTCCAGAATGCGATTAATTGAAGAAAGATCGCCTTAGTCCTCACCAAATTGTTAGCGTGATCCCAAGCAAATTGTATTTTTGAGGCAGTCATAAAGGACATATATTTTTCAAGTCAAATATTGAGAGAACTAAACGATATTTTCTAATCATGCGTTATTAAATTATCAAGGGAACAAACGTGTGTATTCACATCCAAATATTGCTTCTTCATTTCTTATCCAAGTAGGATTTTTCTTGAGTCATAACAATGAGGATATGTGAACTTTGCAGGCTCCCCTTAAAGTAAATATTTTTTAAGCTAAGTAAAACCTATGTTTCCATATAGTCTAATGACGAACGTCGTAATACGAACTCCGGGGATACATTTTTTGTTTAACTATTGCCTTGTGGGCAGAATATACCCATGGAGGTCGTAACACCCTTGGGCAGTACTTCCCTCTGCCCTCAAATGTAAAGAAAAAAACCTATTGCCTTAGAAAGAAATGTGTATGCCTTCGTATCATTGAAGTAACTGTATCAGTGCCATCGAAAATGGAGGAGACGGACGTACAGAAGTTTACTAGTCATTCTGACAAGTACGTGAAACGTTCTTCCGCGAGCTGTCAGTTTCAGATTGTTGAGAATTGTAATCAGTATGTAATTATTATTGTAAGTATTATGAACTGTGTGACTAACATCGAACTGAAAAAAGGAGGGAAGTGTGAAACGCTCCAGATCCTTGTACTTTACTGCCTTACATGATTAGTCAGCATTCCATTAAAAAGCTAATTTTGATTTATTATGGCATTCCTTCTTGCTGTTATTGAATGTATTTTGAGATGAAAAGTATTTTAGAGTATTCGAACTAGTCACTTTGTACTTATTTGTTCCGAAGAAACGCATTAAAATGATATTTCCACATTTCATCGTTTTGTAGCGTCCCTCTTTACTCCCGTGATTCGGAGACTCTTGCAATGGTTTTGGAATGGTCTAATGGGAAGAGAGTTAGTTATACAGCGTAAATTATGGTCCTGATGGTGAAGCTTGTGGGAAACTTCTGGGTAAGGACTACTAATTTTAGCCAGCTTGATTCAGTCACCATTCTGGGTAGTACAGGTACAGGCTCGTACGCGTTTAATTCTCCAACAATTTTGTTGTTCCACTAAAACGGACGGCATCAATGGTATGCTAACACAAAATCAACTCAAAGAAGGCACCTGGTTACGATCTCATAACCGGGCAGGTACTCAAGCATCTTCCTAGGAAAGCTGTTGCCAGACTCACCCAGATCATCAATTCAGCCATATCACATCGCTATGTTCCTTAGTTATGGAAAATTGCTGAAGTAATAATGATCCCTAAACCGGGCAAACCAACGGATCAGCTAACATCGTACAGACCAATCTCGCTGCTGCCTGTGTTGTCTAAGCTGTTTGAAAAACTCATCAACAAACGATTACTCGCTGTCATAGAGGAGCGCAAGCTGATCCCGAATCACCAGTTTGAGTTTCAACAGCAGCACTCCACAATAGACCAAGTCCATAGAATAGTTAACATTATCGAAGAAGCTCTAGAACAAAAGAAGGTATGCTCAGCCATCTTTCTAGATGTGTCACAAGCTTTTGATAAAGTCTGGCACGAAGGCCTGATGCATAAGCTAAAGAGAATGTTGCCCTACCAATTCGTTGAACTGCTCCATTCCTATTTATCTGACCGGTACTTCCGCATCAAACAGGACGATGCCTACTCACAACCAAGGAAAACGCGCGCTGGTGTACCCCAAGGAAGTGTATTGGGCCCACTCTTATACCTTCTGTACACAAGCGACCTACCAGAAGTCGAATTTAACACCACAGCAACGTTTGCAGACGATACTGCAGTTGGCAATAGCAACGAAGAATCCATAGCAAAACTCAACAAATCAATATCCAAAATCAGTAAATGGACATCGAAATGGAGAATCAAATTAAATGAGGCCAAGTCCGTGCATGTCGATTTTACCAATCTCAAGATCGTCTACATCCCGACTTTCCTCAACAACACAGCCATCCCCTACGCGAATGAGGCCAAATACCTGGGCATGACGCTGGACGCCAAGCTCAGGTGGAAGGAGCACGTCAAAAAGAAAAAAATTGAACTCCGTTTTAAACTCAGAAAAATGTACTGGCTCATTGGCCGACAATCTTCCATGACCATCAGAAACAAACTGCTTCTGTACAATCAATTACTGAAGCCTGTTTGGGCATACGGAGCGCAGTTGTGGGGCTGTACCGCTCCAACCAATCGGCAAATCATTCAGAGATTCCAGAACTCTGTGCTGCGGTGTATTACTGATGCACCGTGGTACGAAATGACGCTCTGCACCGCGAACTTGAAGTGGACAGGGTAGACGACGTCATCAAGCAGAGGGCCACGGCCCATCTCGCAAGACTCAGATGCCACATATACGAGGAAGCTGCGAAGCTCTTGACGTACAAGAACTCACTCGGCGGTTAAAGCGCCGGAAACCACATGTTCATAGCATTATTGTGCTTCGGGATGCTCGCATGGAGGATGGGCTCGCTGAATCGTTAATGATTCTTGAAGATTCAAATCACCATGGAAAGTCAGAGGGGCTTTGGTACGCCCCCTTCCTCTCTGTTCAAGAAATCGTGTTGCTGGGCCAGAGGCGATGCCGCAGTGACTTCAGGCATGTACTGCCATTGGGCTAAGGATGGGCTGTCTACCATATGCCGCTGCCTAATTCAACAAAACGCGTGAATCAAAGACATCCAAATTCATTTACAACTTGAATGTCTATCAGAATAACACAAGATTTTCTCCTCAATGAAGAGGGGCTCAGGCAATCTTGCTCAAACCGCTGCATCAGATCATTTCTCAACAGTTGAGCTCGGTTCACCATTCCAAGATGTTCCTGCTTTATCCTTCTAAAATAGTCATCTCATTCTTGTGCCCATTTCCTAGGTCAAGTATCTATCATTTTCAGTACAATCAATCACCAAATGACCATATTGCTTGCCTTGCGCGTGCTCCTCAGTGCACTAGAACGCATTATTTGTCCAGTTTCACGAAGTCATTGATCTAAACCCCCAGAATGGGAAGATAGGTTTTCAGTTATTTGCTCATCTACCTGTGAACGGATTCAGTATGTGCAGATGTATGCGAGGACGCGACCACTGAAGATGAATGATTTATTAAGTTCCTCAAACGAGATTTTTACCTTGTTAAAAATGGGGACCCTGATGACGTTTTTCCTAGGATTTGAATTGTATTGTATCCACGGTAATGGTTAAATAGGCCGTCTGTTCCTGAAAAGAAAATTGAATAGAAATCAGGAATAGAACCACATTTGCACTCATACCTTACCACCATTTGATTCATCTTTTCAAAAAACCCATCTCTCGATCTGCGCCCAAAATTTTGTGGAAAATGTCAAAATATACAAATACGTGAAGTGAAGAAAATTTGTTATTTTAGGTGGTTTTGGGGGCTTTTGGGTGGTTCTCTTGCTGAATCGTATGTTTTCAGGAAATTATCGCTGTTCTTATATTACGATACAGTTAGAAACCATTATTTTTTATATTTTATTGTCCGTTCTAAAGCCCAGTTTGTTCATGCTGAGCCTACAAAAAATTGCGTCCCTCAATGCTCGCCGTCTTTCTGAAACATCTTCATTCCCTTCCTCTGGCAATTTTAATTTCTTGTTTCCAGTTTGCCGTTTTGCTCTGCCTGACATTCCTTCTAGAAGCTGCCGGCGGAATCGCTGGTTTTATCTTGAAGGATGACTTGAACCGCATGTTGGAAACTCGTATGAACAGCTCCCTGAAAGAATACAAATACAATACCTACTACCAGAAGACCTGGAACGCTGTTCAGTTTGATGTAAGTTACTCTGAACAGGACGAACCCCTATTGGTATTTTTTAGTCGTTATACCACGTTTTTCCTTTCCTCGAACTGGGAGTTTTTATTACAATTCATCTATATTATAATGAGTCAAGGGAACTATCCGCCAGCTCATCAAATATGAGAAACGGGCGATCCTTGTCGATACGGAGTTCCTGAGATGTACCCAAGTTTGGAAATCCCTAATAATATTAATAAAAGATAATTACAAAAAAAAAATCTACCAGCAAGTCCAAAACGTGTATTTTATCCGCAAGTGGGTGTTTTCTTTTAGTTCAGGTCAATCACAGGTGGAGGACAGTTTTCGGGCAGTCCCTTGAATGCTCCGTAATTTCTATACAGGGTTAATACGACTGCCCTATAATGACCTAGGGGTGGAAACTGTGTCCTGTTCAGCTTGGACGCTTGCTGTGAGGCCTAGTAAGCCTTGGCTTATAAAACTTTCTGAATCTCCTTATTCTGTTCTGCACAATCTAAATTTGTTACTCGTATTCAGCAAAAGATGGGAACTTCTCAATGACCATGTAAAATGAGCACCTATGTCTTCCTGTTATTTTGTGGTAATACTATGTACATAACTTAATGCTCATAGAAAATGATCACCATTTTCAGTTTAATTGCTGTGGAGTTATGTCTTACACTGACTGGTCCAACATCATCACCAACGGAACTCTCCCTCAAACCTGCTGCCCCAACATTCCCACCGATGAGCACTGTGTCCCAGATCACGCCAACAAAAATGGATGCCTCCTTGCATTTGAGAACGCTCTTGAAGAAAATGTTTTCCGCATCATCGCTTTTGGATTGTCAGTTGCTTTTGTTCAGGTAAGACATTCTAAGGTCACACTCATGACAATTTGCATGAGTGCATGTTATTTCTCTTATGCCTCGACCGTCTTTCTCCAAATGGTCGTGGGAATTATGAACTCTTGAGCTCCCTTTTAAGGATGCCAACAAAGTAGATGGATTCCATATTTGGTTGATAGTCTAAACCACTTGACAGTCAGGCTCAGCTCTTCATTTGTTGGTTTGCCTCATGTTAGTTGAGAGGAACCAGAGGAGAATATGTTCTTGCACGCAGTGCAATTTGTCTTCTCAGATCTGCTGTGAAGACCTCTTGGGGAGAGGCTTCCCATTCCTGGACTCATTTCCTCCCGACTGGCTTGCATACATTTGTGCCTATAGGCTTTGCTCATAGGGCTGATGTCACCTTACTCTGCAAAGGCAGGAATGCGTTACCTAGGCGAGAACTTGCATCGAACAGCAATAAAAGAAGACGTTTCACGGCATTTAGTGACCTTCTGCCGAGAGACAGGTTTTTTATTTTACAGCTCTTCAGCCCGAGGTGGGCCAGTCCTGTCTTCACAGCGCTCTCGTTCTCCACTTTCTTATACCAGGAGCTGCCAGGTCCTTCTTAACATCCTGGATCTAACGTTTCCGAGGTCGTCCTCTCCTCCTGGTCCCCTACATAGTTCCAAGCAGAGTCCTTTTTGGCAGTCCCAACCATTCAATTCTTCTCGCTCGTATAAAGCAAACAATCTCGCAGGTCATACAACTTGCTACTCTTCCACACTCCATTCTTCTCTCGAAATCTCTCAAAGTATTTATTGTGGAGGTAAAAAGGGTCCGTGTTTCTGCCGATTATGTCCCGGCTGGTCTTATTGAGGTCTTGTATAATCATATTTTTGATGGTCGGTGTCACGTCAGAATCCGGGCTTTCAACATTAAATAAATCATAGAAGTGTTCCCTCCATCTGTTAATTACGTTATTTTCATATATTATTTTTCCATTTTTGTGCTTAAACGCATCTTCTTTGGGTTGGAATCCGCTGTTCATATTTCTGATTTTTCTTTTCAAGAGTTCTCTTTTTTTTCCTTTCATAATCTTTTTTTCTCGCTTTCTGCTCTCATTATAGGCATTAGAGGTTTGTCTGGTGGAACCTTGCAATGCAGCCAGTTTGCTTTTAGCAGAAAGTGGTCAGAAGTGCCATTTTTGGTCCACTAGCAGTCTTAACATCAATAGTTGATGATGCGTGCCTTCTATCTATCAGAACGTGATCTGTCTGGGTTACTGCACCATTGGGGGCTTACCATGTTCCTTTGTGTATATTATTCCGTTCGAAAAAAGTACTTTTATTTACCATGTCACTTGCCTCAGTGAATTGGCAGAGATGATTTCCCTTCTCATTTGTCTCTTCATGAAGCAAGAATTTTCCTGCGACAGTTTGTGTCTTCAGTTTCTATATGGGCATTTAGGTCTCCTAGAATAATTTCAACATCGTATTTTGGAACTGCATGACTCTTTCCAATTCTAGAAAAACCCGTAATTTTTCATCCTCATCAGCCTCCTCAGTGGGTGCATGAATATGTCAGTCACATTCCTGAACCTATCCCTCAATCTAACTTTACATATTCTCTCATTAATCAATTCAAAAAGTATCAGGCTCTTTTTTATCTTCTTTACAATTGGGAACCTGACTATGAAGACAGGTACCCACATTAAATAACGGAAAAATCAAGAAGCTCTGTATTATTATTAGAATAATTATTTCTCTAGATATGCAGTGATTTTTCAGTGTATTTGTGCCCCGTGTGTAATCATGTCCATTGTAATAAGGAATGCATTTATTTCGCTGGTTTTCATTGAGGTTGATGGAGAGGCCAAATCGTATCTCCCATGAAACATGAGCTGCGAATGTTTGGTGTATTGCCACAAAGTACCACCGGGGATGGAAAAAGGAAACTGTACAACCTCGAATAATGGAGTGCACTATTTTGAATTCTTGCCTGCTTCTTTTCATCAAAGTATTATGATATTCTCAAATCTTGGCTCACAGCCACTTTTTGTATGATTTGAATTGTATTTCCATGAGAGGAGTGGTTCCTACTTCTAGGGTCTACCCGGGAAGGAATACACCACCCCGTCTTTCTCCGAGTTTGAGCATCCAAAGACAGCACAGGGGCATGTTTTCCAAGTAATAAGAGGACGATAAATAATAACGTAAATAATGATGGTAACATGCTCTGCAGCTGTGGCTATGCCACTTAAATCCATATCATTATCTTGGGATGTCATCTGGAGGTTGTGTACGATCCACCCAGGACGAAAATCGAGGAACTAATGCTTTCTAGGAGCAAAAGTCAGAAAATAACTTCAAAGTTCCTATGAGGGGCCTGGAAAACTAGGCTAACAAGCGCACCGGGATCTACGGGTGTGCGCTGCCATCGATATTTTACCTATTTTGGTTTTTACCTCATTATGTGATTTCAGAATCCTCAGACTCAGCATCCCACACTTAGTGAAAAATAATGCCTCACACGCCTAGGTACCAGAAATCGCGAAAACTCACTTTTGAAATACTCATTTTGACCCATAACCTCTTCCGGTGGGCTTAAATTATTCTGGGACCCATCACGTTGGATTCAGCGTCCAAAATTTTGTGGAAAATGATACCCCCACGCCTAGATTGCCAAAAAAACTCAAAAATCCCTTTTTCGAAATTGACGTTTTGAATTAAGACGAAATACTGCCTAACTTCAAAAGAACACTGATCATACGTGCCCTTTGCGTGTTCTAGTTCATCGGAGTCTTATTCGCTTGCTGCATGTCACGTTCCATACGTAAATACGAGACAGTCTGAGTGACGGACCCAAGAAACATCCACGTGCTGGTCGTCTCTACGATGGTCTAACATGTTCGCTGTTGCTACTTTAATGATGGGATAAGGTTTGATGATTCTAGATGACCTCTCATTCTTCCATCAGGTTTATTCCAGGTTCGCCGTTGCCTGTCTAGTTAATCTCATTTATCTCTGGAAACCGCTTTATTGTCGGCCGCTTGTTCTTTTTACTTAATTAACTGCCGATTTGGATTCCGAACCATATATTTACTTAATACCCCTTAACATCAATTTTGACAAAATCGTTAAAATCGATCCCTCGGTAAATCTGAGCATTAAAGTAATGGCAACCGCATTTTTCGAGTTTTCCGTGGTCGAATGCTCGTCATCATGGATTGTTGCCCGACTTACATTGATTCGTCTTTGTATGTAGTATCTTATTACAAAGCAATGATTATTTCATGTTCACTATTTGGCTCATTATTGGAATATGTTGTATTTATAACGTGTCTCCCGCCTCGTGAAGTACTTTTGGTGTTTGTTTTGATTTTTCTTGCGTCAATTGTCTTTCGTGATTTGTTATTACATTTTTTATTCATCGACGGGGAACGATTCTTTCACTTGAGTTTTAGTGATTCGATTTTTAAACAAACTGTGTCGTAACTTTAAAAGAATATTAGCGATGAAGACACTTTTGTACTGAGCCGTTATGTAGTAGGATATTAGGGTGTTAGTAGGTTAACCGTATAGTTTTCTTCCGCATCAAACCAATTTGCATTCCTCATCACTGGCTGTTTGTCTTTGGCATTTCAATGGAGTCAATATAAAAATCGTTGAGTGTTTGGATCACTGCGGGCTGCGGCAAAAGCAGCGTTTTTACATGAAACAAAGTGGAATTAAAATACTCCCTTATGTTCCTCCACAGGTTCCTTTAACTGTTTTCTAGAATTTAAAAGCCCAAGTTTTTAGTAGAATGAATTAATATATTTTTTAATAGATTTTTTATTGATCTATCAATTTTATTTTTGCGGATACCAGTTTCGTTTCGTTTTCGCATCTAAAAATTATTTTGGAGCTAACAGCGTATTCATGATAGATTGTTTTACTGGTATTCCCTACTAATCATAATATGTTGGGGTAATAGATCACGAAATCAATTGTGCCTCTCGTTTGTACCGATCTTTCTCTCCTCCCTGATCCGTTCTATTGGAAAATGATAAGAACAAAACATGTTATTTGTTTTCCTTATGTAACCGGCTTGACAAAAACAAAATAAAAAGGGAGGGAAATAGTAATGACGCACGCTCTCTTCCTTATGTGTAATGCCAGTCATCTAAAAGTGACCAAAAAATTGATGATTCTCAGAGTGAGTCGTTAATATAGCAAAGCGCCCTCGCAAGTAAAAGAGAAGAACGCTGAACAAGGGATCAATATTTGATGCTTAGTAGATAGCTTTGCTTATTCTGCTCGAGTGCTCCTTTCCATATCCTTCAGTTTTGGATCTTTCCCGGTAAGTTATTAAATTGGGAAATGTCAATCAGAAAGCGGACATCCTGCGTGTTCCCTATTGTAGCTGAGCAACTCTGGGAATGCCAAAGAGGAGGAGCCATGTCCAGACTGGTTGAATACAAAGTACAAATGAGTGTTTTCCGGTTTTTACATTCTTATCTTTTTCTAGAACAAATTATTCCCTCACTCGCGAAGGTATGGATCAAATGACCTCATGCTCTTTATCATTTGGTTTACTTCTTACCATCGCATTAGGCACTTACTTTTTTCATAAGGAGTAAGCACTATTCCATCTCATGTGTAATGTGCGCACAAATATGTTGGCTCCTATGTCCTCATTCCTATTGTCTCACAATTTACTTAGATTTCCATTTGAATGCATTTAACTAATCAACGACATTCCAATAATTATTGTTCATCAATTATACTTACTTGATTGTACTTACAAACTATGTCCACATGATTGTTTTTGTTTTCAGCTCAGAATTTTTTAAAATTTGTTTTATTTATTTCTTCAATGAATGAAAAAACAAATAACTTACTAGCATAACTGGTAGATTCGTGTGTAGGTATCAACCAGAAATGAACTCAGTCTCCACCTGCCTCTTAGCTTTTTAGTGTTGCGGCATTCTTCCCCTCCCCAGCCTTTCTTGAGCAGCTGAAGCTTTGGTCATAACCGTTAAAATCCTGGGTCTATGTGAGTCCCCTAGAAATGACGAGACTGTGTGTGATCCACCAAATACATCTGGAGCACAAATATCACGCTATGTTCGAATTTGCATTTGCAATCTCGCATTTGTGCGATTTAGGAATAACGGAGTGGTGGACAGTAAACCCTCTAACATCTAACTGGCGAATGGATTCTCTCGTATTGATGAGTGTCATTGAGTAAGATTCTGAAAAGTGAAAAATTAGTAGGAGTACTTCAATTAATCGATCCCAACCTTCTGAACATGGACTTCTGAAAACTATAAAACGTTGTACTGAGCGAATTGAGTTTACAATAGAAAGTAAGATCGTACAAACACAACCATTATGATTTGATTCATTGATGATTCCTTTGACACATGAAGTAACTACTGTTGCCACGTTCCTTCCTGTTCTCCTATTTCTCTGGTTGTTCCAATATTCAATACCCAGAGGTAGAAAATCATATTCTCATTATTTCATCCTATGTTATTGATTTATTTATTCAATGTGATATTGTTTCGCTCATGCGCAAATTAACTTCTTCAAACTCTTTAATGTATGGACTTGAATATAACTTCCCAAACGCCAAAAATTAATTTATTGTGTTTTGTAAAAGATATATTATGTTTCCGTAGATATTAAAATGGTCGTTTTGTAGGCATTTACTTATCTTTTTGTACCCAAAATGAACAAACTTGATCTCACGCTGTGTTAATTTTAAATTGGCTCATAATTACGACTTAACGCACTTGTTGGCATAGCGCTCGCACAATTTGTTTGGTTTTTAGAGCTTCCAAACTCGAAATCCGTCAGTACTTAACTAATTGTATTAACAATCTAAATCAAGACTAAGTAACCCCTATGTGTTCTATTGTCGAGGAAGAATTAAGACTCTCTGACTTAGTTTTGTTTTGTGTAAAATTGTAACGGTTAATATCCCAAAAGCCAACATTTTGGGTGTTGAATTCAAAGTTTCAAGATGTTGTGTCTGTAAATATGCCTAGGTTCATAGGTTGGTGTGAGAGGGAAGAGGATTCTATGTACTTGGGGAACCTACAATTATAAAACTTACAGATTATATTGAAGTGTGAGAACCCCAAACCTCATTTGTCAGAGCCATGTTGTGACAATTTTCTCCTACGCTTTTCCAATCAAAACGATACTATCTCCTATCCGCTCATTGTTGAAATTGAGAGAAGTCAAGCCAATGTATCTACACTACAAGTAGCTTTCTCCAAGTTGGTGTTTCTGTGTCTCGCGTAAAGTTTTTGTGTCAAAATTAATTATGTCATTTTGTAAATTCTTGTTAGTAAATATTTGTTGGCTAATTGTACTTTTTGTGATTACAATTATAGCATAACGTTAACAGTATCTGTCAAGGTTTGTCCCGGTGTGTTGCTGAGAACGAACCTTACGTCAAATGTGTATCCATAAAAGTCCGTGTTGCGGAAAATTTTCTTCGTCTCAGCACTTGCGCTTTCTCTCCCCTCAGCTTTAGCTTCGGTTGTGTTATGACAAAATTCATGTGAGCAATAACACATCAAGTTATTGGCTGTTCCCTCATTCTGCTATATTGAATATATATGTTTAGCTATACTTGACACTTTTCAGCTTTTATAACGTTGGCGGTGCCATTTTCTGGGTGTATCTCAATGTGCACGACAATGCCGATAGAGCACTCTCAGGTTAATTTGAGGAAAATTGGTAGGCAGGGTTGTAGGTTGGTTTGATACCGCTCAGAGCCCAAATGCCGACAAATGTGTGGTACTCTTCCTGTTGATTGACTGATTTCCTACTAGACAAGTGGAAGAAGAGTGCCTCCCTCTTCCATGTATGCGCGGATACACTCCAGATGGGCTTTTTTGATTCAGTACCCACCACCCAAAGGCATTTCCTCCTTAGTTTCCAACTTTATTGTTATCGGGCCAAAGAGAAATTGCTGATTTTACATTGATGATGCCTCAGAATGATGTGATTCCTACATAGCTTTCTAAATGCTTACGTACTTATATTCAAACCCAATGTGCCCAGCCAACCACTTGAACCCGTTGCAAAATTTCACGGAGACCAAAACCAAAAACGTCACATTCAAGATAGTCTTGAAATTTATGGAAGCTAATTGAATGATCTTTTTAACCCCAAATGCGCTGTGCACCATCATAGCAAGTGCACCCACAGCTATGGATGTGATTTGTCGGCCATATTAGCCTCCCTAGTTAATCATATCACCACCTGAACGACTTTTGCAATATTTCAATCCATTTCATCTCCTTCATTGCTCCATCGGAGTAAGTAGGCGCAAAAAATTTAATAGCAGTCAAGTTGTACCTTCCTGATTACCAATCCTTCTTCTTATTGTCGGTAGTATTACACTTATCTAGTCATGTAGGATTGTGTTATTTTTGAAATGTACTATTCCTTTTTACAATAAACAATGTTTTTGTATTGAATCATTCTGATATTTTTCTCTTCAGTCTTCCCTCGCCCTTTCATTCGGGTAAATTATTCCTTGAATAATCAATCTTTTTCAACCTCCCCGATTTGCCCCAATTTTGTTTTGGCCGTTTCAAGGTGTCTAGATCAAGCAAATGGGGGGAGGGGAGGGGTCATAATGTTTATTTCAAGAAATGAATTTCATTCATATTTTGGGCGATCTAGGTGTGTAGGGTATCTTTCTCGACTCAAAATTTTGGATGCTGAATCCAATGAACGGGTCCTGGAATGACTGTCGCCCACTGATGAGGTTATGATTAAAAATGGGTATCTAGTTTTTGATATTTCTGGGGGTATCGTTTTCCACTAAATTGTTCCACTGTTTTCGCAGAAACAGCATGCACCGCTCCAGGGCGTTCACAGTGTTCCGCATTGTACGCTATAATAAGAACGAGCATGGTTTCTTCGTATGCTGTTAGACGCGGCAGAGGTGATAAAGAACGATGAGAAAGTACCTAGCCTTCGGTACTATTTCGTTGTTTCATACCTGGAGTGTTATCATTTGTTATGAAAGATGGCCTGATATTAGGATGAGTTATTGCCGTCCATTTCGTATTTGTTAGGTCTCCAGTTTCTTTCTCCCTCCTCGAGCCGCTACTTGATATTTGGCCACCTGACATTTCTCCTCCAAGAAGTATTCTATTATTATGAAACTGCTGACATCCATAGAAGGTTATCATTGAGAAATATCGATGAACTATTATATTCTTTCGTCAGCAGTCGTAGCCTGAGGCAGCTCTGACTTGAAATGTTTTCATTGGCTTCTAGTTGGCCCTCGAAACTATTCAGCCCGAGCGGTGAGGCGTGTAGAGTATCATTTTCACTAAATTTTGGACCTTGAATCGAGTAGAATGTGATACGCCAAACCCATTGTCTCACCCATGTTCGAGATTTTCGGCGATTTAGGGGTGTGGGGTATCGTTTTCTACTAAATCTTGGACGCGGAATCGATTCGAACGAGTCTCCATGCTGCATGTCCGTTGAAAAACGGATTTTCGAGACTTTTTTTTACTATTTTGGCGTGTGGGAGTATCATTTTTCCCAAAATTTTGGATGCTGAATCCAATGGGACGAGTCTCAGAACGATTGGCGCCCACAAGAGTTTTTGGGATAAAAAATGGGTGACAATCTACCTATTTCGAATATGGGTCAAGATTTCTGGTACCCAGGTGTGTGGGGTACCATTTTACATTTTGTTGGAATGAGTCCGGGACACTCTACAGTCACTGTTTTCCCCGGTCGGGGAAACAACTTATCGGTCGGATTCGAACTGTGAATTTGACCCAAGGAAATGCTTGAGCATCTCCTTAGTAGTCGTCTATGAATCGCTGAAGTGCCCGAGGCCGCCTCACAGGAAATGCTTGCATTTCCTTCCAACTAAGTAAGGACTGTGCATTTGTGACAGTCCTGAAGGTTTGTCCAGGATCCTTCCTTGCTCACAGACTACGGAAACCTATTCAACAAATAGTTGAAATATAAGTGAAGATTGGAATTTACTATTTACAATGAAAAGAGATCTCCAATATTGAGAATGTTTGAAAGAGGATGAGTACAAAAATGTAACAAATAATTGGATATTAAATTGTACTTGTATCAAAATTAGCCGTAGTGTCCCTGCTTAGTGGTACTTGACCTTTCAAAAAACTTGACAAAGGTGTGTGTTGATGGATAAGCCGTGGTATGGCCGATATGTTGAACGAGTATAAGGACAAATTACGTCTGACAATAAGCAGCTACCATGAATAGGAGAGTTTTCCATCAGCAACCTATTCCACAAGAGGAGTATATGTGATTCTTTTAAGAATGATAAATTCTTTATAAGGTGAGTTCTTCTCATACAATGTTCTATTTTGTTCCAAGATCATACCGGATTCTTCCCAATGTAGCATCTTGTAACACCTACATTTTCTCTCTCAAAACTGCTGTAGTTACATTCATACATGGTTTCTCTCCAGTATGAGTTCTTTTGTGTACTCTGAGATCCATAAATTAGGAACTAATATAGTCACACTATTCACTATTCACAAGTAAATAGTTTCTTGTTTGAATAAGTTGCAGTTCACAGTTAGATTGTTGGAGTCCAGGTCAATCCCTCCTTCCTCCTTCACCCTACTGGATTCTGCATTGTCCTTCATCTCAGAGCTGGAGCTTTTCAGATGAATCACACCATCATCTTCAATCTGCAAACAGACAAAATATTTCTATGAACTTAAGTTCTGACTAGGTTTCTCATCTAAATCAGTAATTGAAGCATTCCAACCTCATACAGCTTTTTACCCAGATATTTGGACTATTATTGTTACTAATAGGTGACCCAACCTCATTTTGAGAAACAGATTGACAAAATCAGATTGTAATATATTTTATAGGGGCTTATGTGAACCCTTGATAGCAAAGGTCACATACATACACATGGTTTCTCTTCATTTTCAAATGTGACGCCAGTTGAAGAATGTGGAGCCATGTAGTCACTTATGTATAGTTCTCCGCATGTGTGAGGTGTAGTTAAAAACTTGGTTGCATCACTGTCCAGGCCAATTCCTTCTTTTTCCTTCACCCTGCATCCTGCATTACTTCTGATCTCGCAACTTGAGCTGTCTTGATTAAAGTTATAAGCTTCTTCTTTAACCTATGAACAGAGTGAAACTTTTTATTCAACACTTCCAGGATGGGTACTGGGCCCTGGAAAGGCATGAGTGATGCATGCAGGTTTAATTACTCAATTACTGTAAAGAGATCCACAAGAAGTATGTAAATTGCACTCTTAATCTTATTTGTTGTTCATTGTTTCAAATGTTAGGCAAAAACGTGAGTGTGATAATACAACCTACCTCTGTAGTGCTGTAGTCATACTGGTCATATGCATCTCCTGGATGGTGAGAATGGGTTGTCATATGCTTTTTGAGATAACAATTTCTAGAAGCTCTGTAATCACACTGGTTACATGCATAGGGTTTCTCTCCAGTGTGCCTTCTCTTGTGGCGCGATAAATTTTGTCTCTCTGCTGACCTGAAGTCACACTGGTCACATGCATATGGTTTCTCTCCAGTGTGGGTTCTCTTGTGTGTTTTAAGGCCCGTCAACCAATAACTTCTATAGTCACACTGATCGCATGCGTAAGGTTTCTTGCCTGTGTGTATTCTCTTGTGACGCAACAAACTTCCACTCTCTGAAGTTCTGAAGTCACACTGGTCACATGCATATGGTTTCTCTCCTGTGTGAGTCCTCTTATGTACTCGAAGTTGCATCATCCATGAAGCTCTATAATCACACTGGTCACATGCATATGGTCTCTCTCCTGTGTGAGTTCTCATGTGCCGTCTCATAGAAGTATAATCTGATGATTTGAAGTCACAATTGTCACACAAACATGGTTTCTTGCCGGTGTGTGTTCTTTTGTGACGCAAGAAATTTCCTCTCTCTGAAGTTCTATATTCACACTGATCACACGCATATGGCTTTTCCCCCGTGTGAGTTCTCTTATGTGTTTGGAGGTGGGTCATCTGGGAAGCTCTATATTTACACAGGTCACATGCATATGGTTTTTCGCCTGTGTGTTTCATTTTGTGACGTGATAAATTTCCTTTTTCAGAAGTTCTGTAGTCGCACTGGTCGCATGCATATCGTTTCCCTTCTGAGCAATATCCCATGTGACCTTCAACTGTCAAAGACTGTTCCCTGCTTGAGTGAGGCGTACTTTGAAATTTGATTACATCATGGTCCAGCCCAATACCTTCTTCCTCTTTGATTGTTTCCAATCTTGCATCGCTGCTGATCTCGTAGCTGTCCTGATCAAAATTGCCATCTTCTTCCTTAACCTATAAACAGACGGACATTTTGGTATTCGGTTGAGCTTTAATCGGGGTTCTTCATGTTAATGCAACCTCAACAGAGAATGATTCATCCTCAATTTCACATCAAAACATCCTTGTTTTTTCGTAGCAGGTTACAATCATCCTCAATCACCTTCTCCTCAACATGGTGAGATTTGAAATCTAATATTTTGTCACAAAGATGCTACTTGCGCCCGGATTAAATTATGAACCAGATAATGCTTCACACTTTATTCAGGTTCTGTTTTTGACAACAAGTAGAGTGCTCCAAGTTTAGCTGCAATCCTGGTGGCTTGCTGTCGAGTTTTGATTTGAATTTCGAACGAGATGGGTCCCCTTGCATCGTGCATCTTTCACGGTAAAATCCGAACATTTACACTCCGAATCCAGGGTCCCTTGTCCAGATCATTTGTTCCCAAGAGTTCAAACAAATGCTGTCTGTTCTAAAAGTTGTTATTTTCCAGGCAAATACCCTCTTAACCGTCAATTTCGAATGAATGAAAGTTTATGAATGAATACAAATTTTTAAAAATATTTCATACAAAGTGGTAAAGTTGTGTAGATGATGTCTTAAGTAGGACGATTCAAAGATTTTACAATAACCTGGAACCAATAAACTCGACCATCATTCTCAAGATTAAATTTGATTTTTTTTAAATCATGCAAATGAGCATTTTATAAACGTACATTTCAACGATCGGGATGGCAATGCCTTTATAAATGTATAGCTTGGGACCCAATGGAATTAATGTGCAGCATTCAAGAGTTTTTGAACAATAGTGGCCATGGTGAACGGTGAACGAGCCTTTTGAATTGGGAGTTAAATTTATTGTATTCAGAACTTATTTTGGCTATACCTATACAATGTAGGTTATTTTAATAACCCGTTAAAATCTGTAGGAATTATAATTTATGCAGGAGAGTTGGGCCTTGCATTCCAAAAAATACACCCCTCACCTCTATCCATTCGCTATAGACTGACCCTCAAACCAGCAATGTCCAATTTTTTTTTTTTTTTTGTCGTCTTTTGATTGAAAATTACTGTTGGATGCAACCACTCACCAGCGGACTTTATTAAGCAAGTTACTGAAACCTGCATAATGTAGTCCGTTGATTGTACAGTAGCAATTTAATAATGTAGTAAGTCTAGTAATGTAAATTTGTAGTAAATTATGTTGTTGTTGTGTTAATGAATGTTTTACAATGCTCTTTTTTATACTATTTAATATTCCTAATTTATTTTGATTATATTCATCATTCCCGCGTTTTCCTCAATCCCATCATAAACGAACAAATTGAAACTGGCCAGCAATGCAGAGGGTACCCCCCTTTTGAATTGAGGTGATTCGGTTCAGTGCTTTGTGTGGTGAAGACGAGGGAGTGTGGTCCACAGTAATAGTTCTCAGAAGAGCTTTCTTTCAAAACGGCTTATATCCACTTTTAACTTTTTGTGGGGAAATGAGAAAAACAGATTTCATGACGAAGCAAATGTTCCAGAGTTCCCAAATTTTCCAAATAGTTTGTATGAAGAACTGTCAACTATACCGTAAAATTTCGAAAATCAGACTCATGTTTTGGAGGAGGAACGGCCATTTGTAATTTGGATATAAGCCCGTTTGATGAAAAACTGTAAGCCTCTCTCGAATTAAAATCTGTTATGAATTTACTATGATTTAATTCGGGTTTCTTCGGAGAATTTGGAAAGGACCTAGCGAGAGGATACTGGATGTAAGTCCAAGACTTACGACTGAGCGTTAATTAGGGATACCAAGGATGAGCATGAAATACATTGAAACAAAATGAATTATAATTAAAGACAAGGACACGTTGCAAAGGCCAACTAACTAACTCCAACAAACTATGTTGGTACCGAGTTTCCAAGATTTGAAATGAATGTTAGAAGTTCGCCCTGGGAAAATAACTAGTAAAGCTTCCCATGGGCTGAACAGCAACCCTCTTTCTAAAGAATTCCGTGTTCGTCGCCAGGAGTCACTCTACTAACACTTGGTTCCTAGTTTCCAAGATTAGAAATGACTACAAGAAATTGACCGTGAGAAAATAAATTGAGTGCTTCCCTTGGACCGGCCAACAACCCTCTTTCCGCAGAATTCGGCGTTAGTTGCCAGTGGGAGTCATCTACAAGTTCTTGGAATCCCTAGCTCAGTAAAACGTGGGGTCGTGTGTGGCGAGCCTACACATCGATTGAATGGAAAGTTCAATCAGATCCCACCCGCTGCCACCATTTTTGTAAGCCTCTCTCGAATTAAAATCTGTTATGAATTTACTATGATTTAATTCGGGTTTCTTCGGAGAATTTGGAAAGGACCTAGCGAGAGGATACGGGATGTAAGTCCAAGACTTACGACTGAGCGTTAATTAGGGATACCAAGGATGAGCATGAAATACATTGAAACAAAATGAATTATAATTAAAGACAAGGACACGTTGCAAAGGAGGATAATATGCACCAACCTGGTCTACAATTGATATAGGACAAAGTAATTGACAAAGTACATTAGACTACATGTGGAGCATAAAAAATACAATTAATACATGATACATGAAATACAATTAATGAGCAAGCGCAACGATATCGGCTGACGAAAACGGCGTCGACGTCGAAGGAAAAATCTGCAAATTCTTACACACGGGTTGGTTATTCCTCGAATGGGGGAAACAGTGGGTGTGGCGGGTCCCAGACCCATTCCAATCGATTCAGGGTCCAAAATTTAGTGGAATATGATACCCCGCACGCCTAGGCACCAGAAATCCTGACACATACAAAATGGGTGGATACATACCCAATTCGACCCATAACTTCTTCCAGTAGGTGCCGATCGTTCTGGGACCCATTTTATTGGATTCAGCGTCCAAAATTTAGTGGAAAATGACACCCTACTCGCCTAGGTAGCAGAAATCCCGAAAACACATATTCAAAATGGGTAATAAATACCCAATTTGACCCATTACTTCTTCAAGTGGGTGCCAATCGTTCTGGAACACACATCATTGAATTCAGCGTCCAAAACTTACAGGAAAATGATACCCCACACGCCTAGGTAGCAGAAATCCCGAAAACAAATAATCAAATTGGGTAATAAATACCCAATTTGACCCATAACTTCTTCCGGTGGGTGCCAATTGTTCTGAGACCCATTTTTTTTGGATTCAGCGTCCAAACTTTAGTGGAAAACCATACCCCACACGCCTAGGTAGCAGAAATCCCGAAAACACATATCCAAAATGGGTAATAAATACCCATTTTGACCCCTACCCCCTCCAAATTTGGTCCGATCGGGCTGAAAAGTTTCGAGGACCCATCTCGGCTGGGAACAGACCTCTGACCCAAATTTCAGATTTTTAAATCATTTTCTACTACCAAAAACGGCGTGGACAATGGACGGCGGACGGCGGACGGACATTGACCTTTTTTGATCAGGACATCATGAAACGTCCAGAAAAAAATTTTGAGCCGAATCGGAGAGGTTGACCATTATCATGAAAACATAGGTTGATTATTCAAGGAATAACCAACCAAAACGGGAGGGGGCACGCTGTCCCGAAGGTATGCAGCGAGGCTTAATTAACTTGAGTCCTTTATCTCATGGGGAACACAATGTAACAGCTTCGGTCGACTTCAGCACGGCGGCAGGTCACTTCAGAGCGAGCACAGGACAAAGCCAGGATGGACTGAGTGGAATGCTCTTTCACTACAGGGTTACAAAAATAAATGGCTCCAACAGGTCGGGCGCTCCAGCAATGAGCATGGAATAAGTATTATTCCTATAAGTATTATACTTATTCCATGAGCAATGAGTGAGCGCTGGGCCTCTCTCCAAAATGAGACGTCTGGGCAGGAGCTGCGCGCGCATTTGGCGCATGCTCTCTCCCTTCTGGCCTTCTGGAGGCAGCAAGCCTGGGGGCTTACAAAACGATGGATATAAGCCGTTTTGAAAAAAAGGGATTTGTGCTGTTCAAAGGAAACTCACATTTTAATTTCTTTTTATGTAATATTAATACAATGAAAAAACTTGTAAAAAAAACAGTGGAAAATGATATAATATAATTCATATATAAGGATACATATATGATATATAAATATAATTCAATAAGCTCAAGTTCAAGTCAATAAGCAATTTTTTGAGAAGTTCTAATGGGCGTTTAATTGAGTAAATATTAAAATTTAGTATAAACATTAAACGAGAAAAAAATGGGTAAATATTTAAATATCACACCCATTGTGGAATACTGTCACATCGCGAAAAGGACCAGATGGATTCAAGGTTATTACTGGAGTGAAAGATGTAACAGTATGCAGCAGGCGAATCCCCTCAACTTGAAACTGTAACTACCGCTGTCCGGCGGCCAACTACTGGACTGCTTGGTGCTCTATTCTACGAGCAAATTAGATGCTGCCGTCACAAACAGAAAAATGAATTTTTTGAGATGTGACAGTATTCCACGACGGGTGCGATATGTAGTTCGTCGCAGTCTAGGTCAAGGCAGTCTCATTCATTGGCCTCATCAATCTCAGCAGATTCTTGATCCAGTAACGGTAGATTTTTCTACCTTTCTTTTTGAGTATGACGCAATTCGGGTCAACATCCAGATATTGCTTGTCCCTCTCTTGTTGACGGCGATCATCGTGAGCCAATCTTCTCTTACTTGAGCCCCGATCCAAGTCACTCACAGTACCTTCCTCCATCAAGTTCGATAAGACGACAAAACATAGAATGCGATGACAATGACACAACAAATTAAATCAAAACATGGAAATCGACGAATGGAAACCAAACAGTATCAATGTTCAAAATACGCATAATCGCTGGTAGTTTGTTTACAATCCACACTGCCATTCGCACAGGAAAAGCTTTGAGCGCGCCCAAGAGTGATGGCAACACCAGCTGTTGTTAGAGTCATTTATTTCTGATTTTTCTCGAGTCATGTCTAGTGTTTCCCTCTAACAGTTGGGGAGCAAACCACATTCAAATTCGAAGCGGAAAATATAAGTTTGGATACAAGCCGTTTTGATGTGAAAGGAAATACTAACATGCTAGTAATGGATGGATATGAGCCACTTTGATAAAAAAGACTTCATTGAATATAACGGGGTGGATATAAGCCATTTTGTTGGTAAACAGATTTTTATCAAGCTTTTAGAGGAGGATAGGAACCGTTTTGGAAGGAAAGCGACTCATGAGGTGATAGGCCTGATCCCAAAGATTCAGAATCCGTAAAAAAAACTAAAAGTGTGAAAAGTGGATATAAGCCGGTTTGAAAGAAAGCTCCTGTAAGTGAAAGTGTCATGTAGAGAAGCCGCTGACTCCACTTGTCAAAATGGGTACACGCAGTTAGCTGACAACTTCAAAAAGAAGAAAAAAAAAAAAAAAAAAAAAAAAAAAAGATGGATTTTTTCCCCCCAAAAAAACTAGCTGGGTCGGATACGACCCAACCTTGTCATTCACGTCGGGCTGCTCCACCTTGTCGTTCGAGGGTTAAATGTACCATACTCAGTTTGCGTTGAAAAACAAGGAGTTTCATGGATGTTCACACAATTGATAAGACGTCTAGTCTAATTGGAAATACCTAACGAAGTCGATGTCGACTAGTTAAAAAAATATGACGGGAACAAGTTTCGTGATTGATCCTATGACAATAATAATCTGTAGCGGAAGATTGTTCATCTTCTGACTGATTATGATGAAACTCAGGTTATTTAAGTTCCGAAGGTTAGGGACCCTGGTGATTGTTATATTTACCTCAAACGGTTCCTCTTTCACCAAGCAATGTTGCGAACGCGTGTCGACTGTCGACCCAGAAGACATACCGCACTGAGGAACAGAACTACTGCACTGAGTCATCAGGACAACCGGGTGAATGAGAAGAGAGGGTCGAGGAGCAGGGAGCACCTTGTCCGCCCTCCCGCTCTTTCTCTTCTGTAACAGGTCCCCGCGCATCTGGCTAAAGAGGGGATGGCTCGTGACTCATTCCAGTGTCTGCCGGTGGTGGTTCCCCAGAAGCCAGGAAGAGGATCCTGACCAAGTTCAGATTTTTCAGAAAATGTCCTACTACCAAGAACGGCGGAATTTGGTAGTAATTTTTTAGGGCAAATCGAAGAAGTCGACTTTCTGCAAGAAAACAGGTTGATTAAGGTCGATCCACACTAGCCCGTGACGTGACCGTACCGTGCAGTGCCGTGACCGGCAGGTGATTTCACTGGCCGTGATCGACTATTCACAGTGGTCAGTGTTTCAAACGTGCTGTGGCAGTGAAGTTGAGTGGCCATGTTTTCAGACGACGAACTTGTTATGATCGCCTTGATTTTGGATGATGAAAACCACGAGGAAACCCAGAAAAAAAGCGGAAGTGGGTCCATCAAGCATGGAAAAAGAGAGGGGCGGAAGGGAAATTTGCGAAGTTATATATAAGGAATTAATAGATGATGGAGCAAAATTTTTTGAATACTTCAGAATGTCAGAAAATTCGTTCAACTTATTGCTGAGCAAATTGGAAGTTCATCTCGAAAAGCAAACCACACGCTGGAGAAAAGCCATCTCACCAAGAGAATGACTCGTTGTTTGTTTGAGGATGGTGAGTGTTTTCAATTTAAAACTCCGTAGGTATTTAACGAAAGCAGTCAAAAAGAACGTAACTTTATTAGGACAAAAAATGTTATAACAAAAGTGAAATTAAATTTCAAAATTAATCAATTTAATTAATTAATTAAAATTGATTAATTAATTAAAATTAAAAATTAATTAAATTTCCAAACAACAACTAATTCAGTAAATTTAACTGAATTAGTTGTTGTTTGGAAAATCGTGGAAATAATCTTGCAATGAGTAGTCGAGCAACCTATTCTCTTGGTGATCACTAGTAGACCTTGACGGTCAGAATACCGGCCGTGAAAATCAAAAAATATCGTCCTCAACTAATGTGCCGGATCACTGAACGAGCACGGTGGCCGTTCTATTTGCACTGTCACTGTCACGTGCCTAGCGAGTGGGAACAGGCCCCTTCATTTCCCTGGAAGAATATTGTTACCCTCGCCGGACGGATCACGTTCCGGTAACGCCACTGTCACGTCACGGGCAAGTGTGGATCGACCTTTATTCATGGAATAATAAACCGAAAACAAAATGTCCGTCTGACGTCCACATCATGTCATTACAATTCTCAGGGATTCACAACATCGAGCCAAGGACTACAAAAGACGACTCCCAGCGGTTAACGGAAGGTCCTTATGCCAATTTTGACACTTTGCTCTCAACAATCCTCGATCTGCCAGTGGCAAAACAAAAAATAAGTTGGGTATGCCACTTGTTGTACGTGGCGGGGCAACAGGGTCTTTTATTTCCAGAAAATATTAAGAATCTTAGAAATTGTGTTTGGTTTAGGCCCCTTAAGGTGGGTCTACACGGGGACACTTTATTGCGGTAGAGCGAGAGCTAGAGCACTCTAGAGAAGTGTGGACGGCCCGTAGAGTAGTTCCGAGATTAGTTGCAGGGTGCTCTCGGCATCAGTCTCGAGAAGTTTCACCTGGGTGAAACAAGTTGCTACAGCGATGGCGAGTTTGAGTCGTCTGTCCACACTCGAATGGGGATATTTTTTTTTATCAATAATTTTTTTTCTCGTAATGAAACAAGCAATTATTAATATAATTGAAATAAATGCTGCTATTATTGATGAATTCGGGTATAATATTTTAATTATTACTTTTTCTCATAAACAAGGACCGAAACTGGAGAGCAGTTTCTACCGCGGCTCTGGCAAATGAATATGCCACAGATGCAAAAGAAATCGGGAGGAAAAAAAATTTGGCACTTTCATGTAAATGTCTATTTTAATAAATACAATATTATACATTTCTCAACATAACTTTGTTGCGAGTACATTAATTAGGTACATTTACCTGAAGTCAAAAATCTGAGCGTTACTGCTAATCTTTCTCCTGGTTGTATCGACTCCCTCATCACAGTATCCTCTTTTTTGATGAGTGGGGAAATCTTGGTCAGTAGCTCCTGAAAAATAGTGGCCGACAATCACAGGAAATTTGCGTAGACCTTCGGATCGCTCGCCATCAGCTCAGGAAGAAGGGTCTTGTACACACCGTATTGATTACGTTGTTTAATCCACTCTTTCGCCCAAACACGTCGTTTTTCTCCTTTCGCGTCTCCTCATATTAACGAAAGAATTAACGAATCACAAGTGCCCCGCGAGCTATGCTGGACGAACTCATATCGAATCACACGAATCCGACAGTAGGGAAGTTGGAATGAGACTGAGTGAACCCATCGACAGTTGGAATGAGACTGAGTGAACGAAGACGAATCTCTCTCTAGCGCAACTGCAAGAAAGTGGGTCGTGTAGACACTCTCGCGTGATGCGCAACCGCTCTAGCGAGATCACTGGCGAGAGCGGTCTCATAGACTCACTCTAGCGCTCTCAGGGCTCATAGTGTAGACGCGGCTGACACTGATAACGTTATCAGTCTCGCTCTAGCTCTCTCCCGTGTAGACCCACCTTTAGACAATCAAGCTTGCCAAACTGGAGGATAAAACCTAATTATTACATTCATCATACCACATTTTAAGACAAGATATATCTAGATTATAAAATTTATAGAAAATTAGATAGATTATAAAATTATTGATTCGCCTTTATGTATATACTATGAAAGAAGGATAATAATTTGAAGCTGCTCGATGAAACCGGAATTTGAGAACTTATCAAATCTCTCGATTCTTTTGGAGAAGAAAATAATTTTCCTCAACCACAATACAAATCAATCGGATTCCCCCTTGACATTGACCCAATTCGCTTATAGTCCCTCATGCCGTCAGGCATTCGAGCACGCAGAACGTCCCATTTCGAAGTTGATGCCCTAAATTTAATGGTTCTTGCGGCTTTGAGCGGCTTATCGAACAGACAGGTGAGGACCATGGTGACTATTCTTCGAGCAACGAGACAAAACTCTATCCCGATTTTTTAGGGAGTTTTGCAAAATCGGCAAAGATTCTGAATTCGTGTACGCGTTGTCGGTAAGTGCCGCCTCCAAATGGATGTCCTGTAGAGTACATGCGATTGAGAGCCCTACTTCCTTTTTCTCGAGGGTTCGATCCGTCAGAGGAGTTATCAGGCCGACTGTTGGACAGCGAGTGGGCCCAGTCTGAGGGTGTTGGCTGGTCCTGCGCAAACAGCCTAATCAATGACTCGCTTCCTCCCTGCTATGTCACAACCTACGTCAACAGGTGTAGGCACTGTCAGCAAATTATAATATTTACGTACTCGACCAGTTTATAATCAGAGGTTTGTTTTGAGGTGGCGACTTCAGGAGCATCGTTTTGTACCGTGCAGACGGTATGCAGTTTAAAAGTTGGCCATTCATCGGGAATCCACATTTTTTCTCTTCGACTGCCACTAACTTGACGAGCGTCAGACCTCTACTCAGTATATTCCTAATGGGAATATAGGGAGTAGATCCGATTAGATCTCACAACTCATGTCGACGACTTTCAATGCTCTACGGCCAATATACTCATCTTTTGAGAGCCGACGATCTTCTTGATTTTAGGGTACGTGCTATGGATGATGTAGGTATGTATGTGGTGTTTCCCACAAACTGACAGAAAGTGAATACGAATAAGAGGGACCTTTCTCCGTCGCACCTGGTAGTACAGCGATGTGAACATTCCTGGTGACGAGGAAAGTTGACGGGTAAACGGAACTGTCTCAGAGCTCGTACTCGGGGATTCGTGGCAAGATGAAGAATCAGCGCAGGAATATCGGAAAATGCAAAGGAGGTAAATGTAGACGAGAGGCCTTCACGGCCCAAGGATGAGCAAATCTCATAACGTGAGGCTGCATGAGGGAGGTCATGAGCCATCAGCAAGCATCGTAGAGTGCTTGGTCACCCTGGCATGCAAGGGGATTGCGACGACACACAGGGACCTCCAAAAATTTCAGATTCAAGATTCAGCGTCCAAAATTTAGTGGAAAATGATACTCCCACACGCCAAAATAGTAAAAAAAAAGTCTCGAAAATCCGTTTTTCAACGGACATGCAGCATGGAGACTCGTTCGAATCGGACCAAATTTGGGCGGGGTAGGGTCCAAAATGTGTTTTTTGAAAAATGAATATTCGAGATTTTGGGTGATCTAGGCGAGTGAGGTATCATTTTCCACTAAATTTTGGACGCTGAATCCAATGAAATGGGTCCCAGAACAATTGGCACCCACCGGAAGAAGTTATGGGTCAATAGGGGTATGTATCTACCCGTATTGTATATGTGTTTTCATGATTTCTGGTACCTAGGCGTGTGGGGTATCATTTTTCACTAAATCTTGGACGCTGAATCCAATGAAGTGGGTCGCAGAACGATTGGCACCCACTAGAAGAAGTTATGGGTCAAATTGGGTATTTATTACCCATTTTGAATATGTTGTGTTTTCAGGATTTCTGGTACCTAGGCGTGTGGGGTATCATTTCCCTCTAAATTTTGGACGCTGAATCGATTGGAATTGGTCCGGGATCCACCACACCCACTGTTTCCATTTTCCCCATGTTGAAGAAATGAGTCTCCGTGCGCCTGGTCCGAGGAATAACCAACCCGTGTGAAAAAATTTGCTGCTGCAAAAACTCGACTACCTATAATTTTTTCCCAATTTTATCTGAAATCTTCCCATTATAAGGTATACTTATCCCTTTTTGGTTCGTTATTCCTTGAATAATCAACCTATGTTTTCATGCAAAATGTCAATCTCACCGATTCGGCAAAAAAAAAAAAAATTGTCGGGGCGTTTCAAGGTGTCTAGATCAAAAACGTTTACAAAAAGCTAACACTGGGTTTGTTATTTCTCGGACCAGGAGCATGGAGGCTCATTCCAATCGATTCAGCGTCCAAAAATTAATGGAAAACGATTCCCCACACGCCTAAGTCGTCGATAATGTCAAACATGGGGAAAATGGAGGAAACAGTGGGTGTTGCTGGTACAGGACCAATTCCAATTGATTCAGGGTCCAAAATTTAGCGGAAACGCCTAGGTACCAGAAATCTCAAAAACACATTAAAATGGGTAGGTAGATACCTCTCCTGGTGGGTGCCAATCGTTCGAGGACTCGTCTCATTAAATTTAGCGTCCGAAATTGAGTAGATAATGATATCCCATACGCCTAGATCGCGAAAAATGTCGGATATCTATTTTTCGAAAAACACATTTTGACCCTTACCTCCCCAAAGTTTGTCCGATCGGGCTGAAAAGTTTCAAGGACCGACCAGATCCGTAAACGGGCCTGACCAAGATTTCAGATTTTTACAAAATGTTCTACTACCAATGTCGGCGGGGACGGCGTTCGGCGGACGGTGGTTGGATGATCATGCTGAACGCCAGCACATCTCTATCCACTACGTCGTCTATATCAGATGATGTCGAATTGAATGGTGCTCCCGTGAACAATTTTACAGCTACCGACGAAGGGAGGTTTTCTTATCATCGAAGTCGTGATGCATTTCTCGTGATGGCAGTCATATTATGGACGGTCGTTGAGAACAATTACCCATTACTGCGGGCTGAGCTAGGGAGGACAGACGGACGCGTTGGAGCCATCGCAGAAGATGTGACTTAACGTTTTACTATAGCAGTGGGATCATCTGAGCTATATGAGTATGAGGGAAGCCCGCGGGTTGCAGAACCGCCAGATTACTACGTACGAAACGATTAAAGCAACCCCCCACCCCCTCCTGACGTATCAAGGCTACTCAAAGGGCTACTCTGTAGAATCTTCCTTCTGGTGCCCTTTGTGAGGATCCCAGAGATAGCGTAATGTGGACGTCAAAATCAGTGACCGTTAAAAGCAAGGAACTCCCATATAATTACTGTGCACTACTATCTGCCAGCCAAGCAACAGTCGTCCAGTCTACAAGCTCTGACATGCCCTGATGGACTGTAAACCCAAACCATCTATTTAATGAACTGAAAATTCTTGTTCCTATATATTTTGCAACTAGATTACGTTAGAAACACTCTCAATCTATAAACATGTATTCAGCGTTTCATGGACTCAATTCCAATAAGCAATCTTAGTCAATCTAGTCCAACTGACAGCGATTGAAGCATCTTCACCTATAAGAACTATCAAAACAAAGTGACCAAGGAGCTGCTTGGGACTCATTCTTGATTCGAAGCTTACCTGGGTGCACAAGGCATACAAGGTTTGGTTAAAAGATGTCGAAGCAGAATTTACCAACTAATCTTCCTCATAAGAGTCCAATCTCCCCTGCCCATTCACTCTAAACGGTTGCTCTACATTATGTTGATTCGTCCAATATGGCAGTACGATTGCGAGATATGGGGTTCAGCAGCGAAGGCTTCATGTACAGAAAGTGCAAGCAATACAAAATAGAGTACTGAGAATAACGACCGGAGCTCCACGGTTTGTACGAAACTCAGCGCTGCACTCTGAAATGGATATGCCCATCGTTTCCAAAGTCATCAAAGAAACCTGTAACGTCTCAATACTTCCATGCTCAACCACTCAAATTTGGTAGCTTCGGGCAACACACCTTTCTTAAAAATGACACACGTTTCATCGCTGAATACCGAATAAGTTTTCAACAAATGCTTCCACTAACCGAACCAAACAACCGTCCGCGCAGCATTTGAACACTTGTCATGAGGATGAACTTCAACCCTGGTTCTTCATGAGTCGACGTTCTTTCCTTACCTTGATGTGCCTATGTAATATAGCACCATGTAGGTAAACATCAGGACTAGTCACGTGAGTTGGTATCGGCCTCCACGGGTTGGTATCCAAATCCCGGTAGGTAACATAGGAGGGAGTACCTCCTAAAATTTGTTCTAATGATGTCAATAAATAATACATTTTAATTCTTATCAGGCAAGGAAGAAAGGTACGGGATCCGGATGTTTTATGTAGGCTTTATATTATTTGCTTTCGGGATGAAAGGAGTTGAGTACTGTTCTCATGGCTTCTAATAGTGGTGTCGTTCCTGGGAAAAACCGTTTTTGCCCGGTCTCGGCCATCTGGCGCTCGCCTTGACGGATGACTTTCCCCCCTGGGGTGAGGAATATTACTTGCGGAACATATTTTCCGTCTCTCGTGATTTCAGAAATAGCAGGGAGTTTCTCAGGTGTGACGGCAACTACGGAAAATTGCTGACTCAGTTGGATGATTCCTGAAGACCTGGAGAACCAATCGCGAAAAGATCTGCATGACCTGTAAATTAAGGAAAATAGAGGCTCAAGGTTCTGGCAGAAGGTACGTATTTCAAAGCTCACAGGCTGATTATTGTTGTTATTACATGTGTATTTCATATAGTGAAAGCACTTGATGGAGCTGGCTGTTTTTTTGGAAACAAGTTTTGAACGCGGCTGCTCAGGTTTTCGGAATTCGTGAAAATGGAGTAGTTAGGCTATGCAATCTTGCGCGACACTTACGTCACAAGCGTAGCATAAAACCAAGCTATTGCAGGAATGAACCCATCTTTGGTGGCGAAATATGTTGAGGAATCATTTCATTCAGAATTTTACCAGACTTATGAGAATTTTTTATAGTACGTCCAACATACCTCCCTTTGAGCAAAAATGAGAGAATTCTACATAATGTCTATTTGTTATAAGAAAACTGATATCATGATTGGATTTGCTTAGGTGACTTGCAAAAACAGAATTACCCATGCCATCCCTGAGATCTTTTTCATGTTCTCTTACCCTTTCCCAAAATTTTCTACCAGTTTGACCAAGCCCACAAGAACATTTCAGCAGATTATTTTTATCTTCGCCATTCCAAACTATTTTTAACTCATTACAAAGAGACGATAGTTAAGCTATGTGTTGAAACATCCTCACCATCAATCCAGCTAAATGAAAAGAAATCTCAACAAATCTTAAATAGTTGGCCTTTTGATGATGCCTCAAGATGCAGCCTCAATGCATTTGAAGCATCAAAAGCCGTCTCCTGATCCATAATTTTCTGATACAAATTGTCAGTAACACAACTTACCATTAATACTTAGCTAAACTATTTGCTTTTCTGAAAAGGTGTTTATGATCTTTTAGTTCAGCCTCTGAGGCACCTTCTGCGGGATTTTCAGTCTTAATCCACTTGCCATCAATGACATCAATAGCAGCCTCTTGGTAGTCTAAAAGATCTCTTATTTTCCGCTTCCAAACTCTGACACACGATGGTTTTACGTGCTTGAAAAGCTCCGTTCCCAACATACGGTCATTACCACACTTCGCACAACACTTCTCAAAAACTGTTGAACATACACCGGGCTCATAACCTTTTATATTCTGGTAGAGGAAGTGTGGTCATGAACGAAAGAAAATGTGTATTGAAGCAATTCTCTATTCAGAATCAGAACTTATAAATCGACCTTACAGTTAGCATAGTTACCAACAAAATAGAAAATTACCTTACTACAATAGGTCCAGCGGCCATTTTATCGGCCCTCTGTGTGCTTGGTGGTCGCTCGAATTGACGTTCCCATCCACTCGATTATATCCACTCGTTGTGACAACTTCCCCTAAATCAACTCGATCGAATCGGTTCCAAACAACTACAGCATCCCACCAGCAGTGAATGCCTCGGAACAGCTATTCAAATTCGAAGCAAATGAACTGTTTTTCAACCCCTGTTTGCCGAAACGGTTTCCTGCTACTGTGAGGAAAGGGTATGTAAAAACCAGCGCTTAACTCTGATTAATTGGGTCACGAGAGCGTTATTCGTAGGGGGGTCGGGCTTTACTTGAAGTCAATTAATTGAGCCATTGTAAATACAGTCATTGATTAGCTAGCTAAGTAAGACTCCTAGTTTCCTTTTTCTAATTTGCGCTTTTTTTCAACTCTCTTGCTCTACACAAAAATCACTTTCTGAGAGCATATTAGGACAGCCGGAGACAAAGCACCGCACATGACAGCAGCACTCAGCAGGCGAATGATGATCGTTAAGGGCCAACAACCATGCAACAGAAAGCTACTCATGTCTAACTAACCATCACTATCTGTCGCACACAACCGGAAGCGTGCATACAGAACGTTTTTGGAGCCCGCTGTTCTTGTACTGGCTGGGTTCATCCCGATACATTTACTGGCTTGGCTGCAGAAAGAAACTGATTTGTGAAAGAAGAATGGAACCAAGGAAGGCAATAGTGATCAAGGAAGAACGGGAATGGACACTAAACGACTGGCAGTCCGTCTGGGACAATGGACTGAGAGGTCGATGGACAGTGAGACTGGTAGCAGAAGTGACAGGCTGGCTGGGGAGGCCACACAGCGAGGTAAGCTACTACCTCACGCTATCCCTCACAGGGCCCGACCTTTTCTAGCAATGCCTACACTGGATGGGGCTCGCACAGAGATGTTTGCACTGCCCGCACACGGAGGACAGCGCGAAACACCCCTTCTTCGACTGTGAGCGATGGCGTTTACAACAAGAACAGCTGTGGTCAGGACTAGGCCTGAACTCACCATCTCCGGAAGAGCAATTGCAATGGATGTTATCAAGCGAATAAGCATGAAACGGCAGAATACATTTATAGTCCCTTCTCCGAAGAAAAAACAAGGAAGAAAGAGCCCAGCAACAAGCCACATGGGCAGACAACTGAGACTGGCCCCAAGTCCAACCCCATGTGATAAAATAGTCCCCTCTGCACTCCACTGTTTTATGAATCTTCACTGCTGAAGAGGTGACCAATAGACCACATACATTGTAGGAAGTTGTGCTTGACTTGCAGGCTCTTAAGCAGGTTAGAACAATGAAAATGGGAACGTCTCAGTTAGCTATTGCGGAACGATAGTTTCCTGATGAATGTTTTAAATTCTTCCCTTCATACTTATTCTCCTTCTACTTATTCTTCTCATGAGACCACAAGGCACACTCTTTTGTTTTAACTCATAAACTAAATACTTTTGCATGAAAAAAAAAAAAAATCACACACACCTCTAAGCCATTTGGTTTACTGTACTGTACGTACATGTCTACTCATCTTTATGCCTGACCAGGTAGTCGGACGAAAATCCAAAATGAAAGTCCTTGTTTACTTTACTTTACTTTTACTTATCTTTATTATACTATCATCTGAAATCCCTGAATGTAGTCTGAACTATCTAATGACCCCGAAATTTGATGATTTAGAGACATGAATTCAACAAGTGAAATGCATAAATCTCACTCTTACTGATAAGCCATTTTTTTCTCAAAAGCCTCGCGAAATATTTCAAGAGTTTATCAAAAAACCTCATCCGGACTCACTTGAACAACAATTTACCCTCAATATTCCTCCGAAACCGTACGATAAATCCTTTCACGATTCTTGCCAAAAAGCCAAGTGGTCTACCCCACCTTAGGTACCTTCTATCCAGACAAATAACCGGATAATCCTGGAAAGTGCTTTTTTATTTCAAGATTGAAATTTTTACCCACGCCATTCTACTTCTCACGAGTAGTAAAACAGCTAAAAGCCTGATCGTCCTTAATTTTACGATTCGGGGACCGAATTCCCTTCGCTGAGACAGAAGCTTTTTACTTCTTCAGTTCACTTTCTTTTTTTAAAGAACTCCCTTTGCTAAAGAGAATAATTGCAGCCACGCAGTTTACGCCTTTTGGTACCCTCCGGTGCTCTTTCATTAGTCCCAGTCCGTATTAATTCCCTTTAAGAGCCTCCGACGAAGTAAATAGGACGCGGAATGGTCACTTTTCGTTGTGAATCATTCTTACAACACTGGTTTGCTCCGGTTTTTGAACGTCAACCATGTGTCTCGATTGAACCGTTGGCTTTTAGGAGTCGCTCCACTGTTCAAATCGAAAGAAGAATTTTTGTTCACAAATAACGCATATCGGGTCCTGTGTGTTCACTGCTCGGCAATTTATATTATTATAATTATATAACTAACAACTTAATTTAATATTGGGACTATTAAATATAATTTTTAAAGAGACAATGAAATATTCCTTTTTGGTTGGTTATTCCGGCGTCAAAATGTGTTTTCAAAAAAGTGGATTTTCGAGTTTTTCGGCGATCTAGGCGTGTGGGGTATTATTGTCGACTAAAGTTAGGACGTTGAATCTAATAGTACTGGTCCCGAAACGATTGGCGCCCATTGGAATAGGTCATAGGTCAAAATGGGCATCTATCTACCTTTTGGTTGGTTATTCCTAGAATAATCAACCTATGTTTTCATGATAATGGTCAACCTCTCCGATTTGACTCAAAATTTTTTTCTGGACGTTTCATGATGTCCTGATAAAAAAAGGCCGATGTCCGTCCGCCGTCCGCCGTACGCCGTCCGCGCCGTTTTTGGTAGTAGAAAATTTTCTAAAAATCTGAAATTTGGGTCAGGTGTCTGTTCCCAGCCGAGACGGGTCCTCGAACCTTTTCAGCCCGATCAGACCAAATTGGGGGGGGGGTAGGGTCAAAATGTGTTTTTTGAAAAAGATTTTCGAGATTTGGTGATCTGGCGAGTAGGGTGTCATTTTCCACTAAATTTTGGAGCTGAACCAATGAAACGGGTCCGCAATCCACCACTGAGGAGTATGGGTCAATTTGTGGGTGTCTGCGTGGGTGTCATTTCCACTAATTGGACGCTGAACCAATGAACGGTCCACAAGATTGACACATTGGGGAAGTAATGGGTCAATTGGGTATTATACCTTTTGATTGTGTTTCGGGATTTCGCTACCTAGGCGTGTGGGGTATATTTTTTCCACTAATTTGGGACCCTGAAACGATTGGAAGGAGTCTCCATGCACCTGGTTCGAGAAATAACCAACCACTGTGGACGAATTTGCAGCGTTCTCCTCCTCTATAATCATAAGAGGCCATTTCGTTTTTTCCTCAAAAATGTAACACAATTTTGCGTCTGTTTTAGTAAGGGAAAGTGGAAGAGAGGATCACTGGGCCCTAACCTTCGCTGGTGGATAAACAGAACAAATCAATCAACTTATCAATCTCTCTCATTCTCTCTAGACTTTCCATCCAACACACCCGCACAGTTTGGAAAATTCCATTTGTCATTTAACCCATTTTCTGCTTTTTCACATTTTACTCTGACGCGTTAGGAACCAGCCAAATGGAAGAGTTTGGCAATCACGACTGAGTGTAGGAATGAATGAGTATGAACGAATCTCGCGCAACTGCAAGAAGAGGTGATGTAGACAGACTTGACACTGCTCTACGCAATCAATGTGTTTGTAGGTCTATCTCACCCCCAGTTATCAGTTATACGGTCAACGAGTGCGCGAGCCTGATACTGAATTAATTCCTGAATGAACTAGTTTTGTGTTGTACCAGAACTATCATAATTTGTCAGTTTCTTTTTGGTTAAAAGACATTAAAATAACTCCATCAGGAAATCCTTGCCAAAAATGTTCAAGAAAAATTGAGTGGTGCTATACCTGCACTCGTCCGCATAAACAATCATCATAATCGGCTTGTTTCTTTCTTTAGCTGATTGTGTCGCATCTTCGTACGTGGCGTTCCACTGGATCTTAGTAGTGAAACCCCGCGAATCAAAATTCTTGTCTTCAACAAATCTATTCAACTCCGGCCAATCAGGGAGGCGAAATTTCTCCGACACGTATTCGTACAATCCTTTCATTCCCATTTCAAACCGAGCGAAGACGTTTTTGTGGTGAAGTGTCTTAGCGGAAATTACATTTTACATGATGCGAATTTCACGTTGAATGTGTACGTGTTACTCGTGTACGGATTGTTGAGGTTGTTTACTAAGCAACTCGTCTTAGGCGAGCTTTTGGTTGGTTATTCCTTAACCAAACCTACATTTTCATGCAAAGAGTCAATCTCTCCGATTTGCCCCAAAAAATGTGGACGTTTCAAGGTGTCTAGATCAATATTAGCAAATGTTCGCCGTCCACGCCGACTTTGGTAGTAGAAATTTTTCTAAAAACCTGAAATTTTTGTCAGGGGTCCGTTCATGGCTCGAGTCGGTTCTCGAAACAGAAAAAAATTTAAGGCGAATCCGAGAGATTGACTTTTTGCATGAAAACATAGGTTGATTATTCAAGGAATAACAAATCAAAAACCCTAACCACCAAAAAGAAGATATGGAAGGTCACAGTATGGGAATAGTGAGGGACCACATGTACTTGCATTGCCCCATTGTAGAGTGTAATGTCGAGCACACATTCTTCGAGTGTTCCAAATGTGTGAGGGAAAGGCCTGTGGGAACAACTGGATGACGATTCGTTATTATCACCGGAGCGGAGTGGTGAGAAGAATGATAAACAACAACGAAGACTGGTAAGGTATAGCCAACTACTTATATCACAGTGGTCCTAAGAAGGATGATGATCCTTGAGAAAGAACGACAATAGGCCAAGCAACCGGACTGAGCCCAAACTAATGTGCTGAACAGGCTGAGCTCCGTGGATCAAGGGAGCTGAGGTTTTAGTGCGTTGGACACAAAAATAATACCTAGATATCTCATAGACTCATTCGAATCGAATCAAATCAAATCGACCAACCGGGTTTGATTTTTTTTCTGGCCATCGCAAGAATTATCTTTTGATTAAATTAATATTCTGCAATAATATTAAGTTAATAAATAACAATAGATTTATTGAAGATTTAATGTCATGTGCCAACAGAACCCCTTTGTGGTGTCAATCATCACGCCGAGCTTTGCAATCGCCTTAAACATGAAAATTCTCAAGGCACTGGAAAAGATAGCAGTTGGAAGTGATCTCTTCATACAGGTAACGCTTCCTTGATTATAATCGGTAGCCATTTTCATTAACCTAACAAGGTTGGTGGATCACAAAAAAGTGAAACTTTCCACATGAAGTGCACTGTGGGTGGATTCCACATCTAAAACGCTTTGGTGCCTGTAACTTCTCAGACTTGTACGTCTTGTAAGATAAGGAACAGCACAAAATACACGAAAATGCTCCCGCGAATATAGATGGGAGGGGTAGAGAGAAATTGCCCCAAGTATTGAAGTGGCCCACAAATTTGTAAGTGGTTAGGTTCTGCCCCACATTGCCGTTCCAGGCACATAACACAACCCCACAAAATAAAAAAAAGTCAAAGTCCATGAAAGCGACCTGTGGGGTGTTATGTTTTTCGGTCGCTGAAATTCGAATCTTTTGCCAGTTTTTTCAGATCAGATCGCTTTCAAGGTCATTTGAAGGTCAAATGGAGAAAATATAGCTTAAAAAAATATATTGCTTGAAAAATCTGAAAAAATTTAGACATAGGTTTTTTAGAACGCTGAATCCAAATCCAGTGTCGGTTGACCTTCATGAGGTCAAGGTCAAGGTCATTTGAAGGTCAAATCAACAACATTTATGTATGTGTTTCAAGGGTCGCTGAATCCAAATCCAGGGTTGGTTCGATCATGTCTGGTTATCTTAAGGTCATATAAGGTCATTTGAAGGTCGAATTTTTACAAATTTTTTGAGGTTATTTTGTTGGTTTGACCTTCAAATGACCTTGACCTTGACCTCATGAAGGTCAACCAACACCAGATTTGGATTCAGCATTCTAAAAACCTAAGTCTGAATTTTTTCAGATTTTTTAAGTGATATTTTCTACATTTGACCTTCAAATTACCTTGAAAGCAATCTCATCTGAAAAAACTGGCAATCGATTTGAAATCAGCGACCCGAAAAACATAAAACCCCACAGGTCGCTTTCATGGACTTTGACTGTTTTTTATTTTGTGGGGTTGGGTAATTGGTTGTAGCTAGTTAAAAGTTGCAGGGGCATCTACGATGTTCCAATTTTCACAAAGTTCCGACGCCAACGATTGCAAAGATGACTAAGGGCAAAAGCTGTAAGATACGATCTAACCTGAAATGGTGTTTTGTTCATAAACGGAGTACACCCGTTGTGTTGTGGTCACCTTCTCTGGTTTTTGAAGGGTTTTGTTATAGAGTCAGGTGAGAATGAACCATTGGCAGCTTTTTAATCATCAATTATCATTTGAATAATTTTGAATTTTATAATTTCGTGTTATTTTTGAATTGAAGCAATAAGAGTGCGTAGGTAATACATTTTTGTGAGTTTGTAAGACAAAAGAGGAGACCCGCGGCTTACATATTTATCTGATCCTATTTGGTGGTAGTAGACAAGCATTGAGTTTTCAACTTTGAATAATGCTTCTGGTACAAGTGCGAGTGCGCCAACATCTATTCAACAGGGAGCAATGTGGAGAATTTTACCTTATTAGAGGGCAAAGTATGTGAAGGTTATGAAATGCGGAGTGGAAGAAGACAGAGAATCCGAAGCTGCGGGTGAAACGGCGAAGGCGGGAGGGGGATAGCGATAGACAGAGAAGAGAAAATGGCCTCAGGGGTTTTCGCGAAGAGCGGGGAGTGGCGAGGCAGTCAGCCATGAAAAGCTGGAGTTGGACGATGGTAGTGGAGAACAATTCCAGTCGCCAGGCCGCAAACAGAGGGAAGGGAGGTCGTTAGAATAGTGAAGAGAAGGAGGAAGAGAAAGAGGTGGTGGGCGAGGGGACGGTGAAGTGGGTAAAAACAAAACGGAAGAGGAATCCGCGTCCCAACCCACGCACAATCAGTGCCCGACAAGAGGAAGAACGACGTATGTCCCAAGAAGATCTCATCCTGCGTGTCAATACGGTTAAAATGTGCGAATAAAAATGGGTACCTACCTACCTATTTTGAAAGTTGGTTCGAGATCATTGGGAATCTAAACGCTTGGGTATCATTCTCCACCAAATTTGGAACGCTGAATTGATTGGAATGAGTACACCATGCCGCACCATGTGCGCCGTCTGAAGCACCATGGTGTGCCGCCGGGTCTGGGTGTTACAGCGATCTACCTTTGGACAGTTTTTGGTTGGATACTGCCAGGGAGTTCTCCCTTCTGGCAAACAAAGCTATTTTGACATTACTCCCTTTTTCCGAAAATTACACAGTTTTCCGTTCTCTGTTGAGTTGTTTCTTAAAAGAATAGTGACTGCCGAATTCGATAAAAAATTTTGAGACGGCTCAGATTCAGCTTCGTCAAATTGCATCTACGCAGCGATCAAGGTAATGACTGACAACTGTGACTACGAATTACTGACAACTGCAAATTTTCTGTGGAGAAACACCGATTTGCCGAATTCACGCACTTGTTTGACCCTGCTGTCCACAGCTTCCCTGAGGTTTCTGATGAGGGGAAGTACGAAAAATTGATTTTGAAGAATTCGCCCGATCTACGTTCCTACTTTTCGGGAACAAATTACCCCCAGATCTATTCCACCATGGTGTCTGAATACTCGCCCAAGTACCAAAGTTTTTTCATATTAGTTTCATATTAGTTTTCATATTAGTTATCAACCCCTGTGAAAGAATTCGCAGCATTTTCAAACTACATATCCAGCAGTGACATGGCGCTATATCCGGATTTGCCTATTAAAATGTACATCTTAAATTCAATTTTACTATTTCTAGTAATCTTCTGGATCTTAGAAACCATATTGGGGAAAGTGGAGACACGCAGCGAATGTCCCCGGGCTCCAGATGAAGATCTTACTAAGCACAGGATCTCACGAAATCGCAGCCTATACTCTTTCTTCAAGGGTTTGTGCAGTGAAGATAAGGAATGGGGAAAGGAAGAATTGAGACTAACAAAATGGTCTCGGTGGAAACTGCTCTCTTTGGGCAGGATCTGAAAAAGAGATCTTTGTAAGGGGAAACCGCTGCGTGGAGAATGGACAATTTGAGAGGGAGAGGACGAAGGAAGGAGACCGACCCGGAAATAAAATCGTTCTCTCGGCCTCCAATTTGGCCTTTGATCAAACTCCAGGATCTTACTTAATGGTAATGAAGAGTCCCGCTTGGTTATATCTACGTGGCGATCTATGCGTAGTGATAAAACTTAGTTTAATCGATACAGCCAGCTCGTATTATGTTACCATCCAATGTTATACATTCACCAAAACATTCTTTTAACAATTAATGGAAAACAATTTCAATGTCTCCATTCTGGCATTGTACTAATTCTTTCACAGGGGTTGGTTATTCTTCGGAATTTCTGCACTCTGGTTATCCCACCGCTCCACATAACCCAATCTAATCAATATTATGGTTTTAGTTGGATCGTCCAGTTTTACTTCAAATGGTCTTTCCTCCATGTTGGTATGTCCTACTCCCTTCTGGACATATTTGTGAGTTGGATCTTCAGCATTAGGACCGGTCTATTCCATGATTTCTTTTTCAAGGAAGGAAATCTATGGAAGGGAAAAGAGTCCAAAGAACCAATCTGTTGACGAGAACGAAACGATTGCTTTAGAGCATACCATGAATCGTAAGAAAACAAAACAGTAAGTAGAAAAAAAAGCTTCCTGAACAATTAAGGAGAACACTTTTCTTCAAATACCTCCAGCCATTACCGCCCTTCCGACTGATCGATTCCTCCTGGATTCTCTTGGGAGCTGTATTTACGCCCTTTGCAGCAAAACGACAGACGGAGAAAAATGAACGGCTGTCTCCTTTTTGTGACGTTTTCTTTGTTCCTGCAAACTACCGCTCGCTGGAAGACCGCCCCTCCCGCCCAAATCCCTTCGCAAGCTGGCTTTCTTCAATGGCTCAGAGAACGGAAATTTATGATCATGGGAAGTCGTTAATAAATTCTCGGTTAGGTCGTTTAGTCACCATTCGCTCAACTGATATTTTTCATTGAAGTATCTTAGGTGCCAGTTGGAAAAAAACAAATTCCCTTGCCAAAGAAAAGAGATAGCTCGTCACTACAGTAAATTATAAGAGGGTTGTGCATTGTTGGTTGATAAATAAAATTTTGTATCAAGAAGATTAACGCTATTGGTGGGTACGTACTGCGTACACCGTTTTTTGTAGTAGACAATTTTCTAAAAATCTGAAATTTTGGTCTGGGACCGTTTTCTGCTCTAGTTGGTCTTTGAAACTTTTCAGCCGGATCGGACCAAATTTGGGGCCGTTAGTGGGGGAGGGGGGGGGGTAAAAATGTTTTTGGAAAAATGGATTTTCGAGATTTTTGGCGATCTAGGCGTTTGAGGTATTGTTTTTGACTAAATGTTGGACGCTGAATCCAATGAGACGGGTCCCGGAGCGATTGGAGCACACTGGGAGAGGTAATGGGCCAAAATGAGTATCTATTCACCTGATTCGAATGTGTGTTCTCGAGATTTCTGGTACCTAGGTGTACGGGGTACCATTTTCCACTAAATTTTGGACGCTGAATTGATTGGAATGAGTCTGGGACACGCCTCTCCCACTGTTTTCCCCATTCTCAATATTTTCGACGATTTCGGCGTGCAGGGTAATTTTTGGACGCTGAATCGATTGGGATGAGTCACCATGCGCCTGGTCCGAGTAATAACCAACCCCTGTTAAAGAATTTGCAGCGTTTTCCTTGTGGGAGCTTCATTCGTGTACAGAAAGTATAATCAATGACGGTAGGGCGTATGAGTGTATATATCAAATTTGAAATAGTTTTGGGCCGTTGGGACGAAAGGTTGGGCGGTTTCTCGAGGAGGATCGGGGTGGTAGGGAGTAATAAAATATCAGTTTGGTATCAAAAGGGGCACGGGGGCGCCTGCGCGGGCGGTCGAAGCGAGGGGTGGCTTTGGAGGGGACTCGGGGTTATCTCCACAGCATCCAGGAGCAGTAGTGAATGTGCTGAAATTGTGCCCGGCTCGCCTCCAACCGTTTGGCTGGCCTTCCTTGGTGACAATTCTCAACTTCTCAGCTCAAGGCTCATTGGTCGGACCTAGTCGAACAATTCGCCGGGAAAATCGAGTTCGTGTTGGTGTGTCCGCGATCGGGCGTGCATGTGTAAGTGAGTGCGGATTCCCCCCGGCCCAGGAGCGCGTTTGTGGTGAGTCAAACCTCTTAGAAATTCATATTTCTCCATACGATCAGGTCATTCACCTTGTTGCCCGAACTAAGCCGTTCGAGGCTCTCAATCATGTTCATTTACTATTGCAGGTTCCGTTCCTCGCACAACATTTCGATTCATCCGCAAAAACTCACATTACCTTCAATGGGTACCTTTTTGTAACCTATCCCTTTTGTTATCCCCGTTCGACCTTGAACGGAACATACGTACCATTTTCTCTTCATTCGGTTCTCATCCGTTCAAATAATGGTTTTCTGGCGCTCAACAGACTCGACCTTCGCGTCCTTCCCCGCTCTCCCACTAACCTCCTCAGCTTGTTCAATCCCCAGGACCTGCCATCCTTCCCAGGCGCTATCACATCCGCAGTTCAAGTTTTTCACCTCATCATTACCGTCAAATGTTTCCATTTCTTCCTCTCGTTCTTAAAACTGACTGCGATTCAAAATGTCGAGGAAAAAATGTTCGTTGATGCGTAGAAATCGTTTCAAGTAATATGGAGATGTGTACAAATCGATGTCTCAAAGGTACTCGAACTTTCCTTTTAACCTAAGTGGCTACAACAAAGTTGACTTCTGTTGCCTTTATAAGCGATTCTCCCCACCATCAGTTTGATCTTGAACATTTTCGCTTTTACGGACACGTAATAATGTCTTTCTCGTGAAGTGCCAATCGCGACTTTGCAGGAGTCGACGGATTGGTAATATCTATCGGAGGTCGTGACGATCATAGTCCAGTCGTTTTGTAATACATGTAGAGTGTTAGCAACCTCGTTGGGTGCACTTAATGTGAGATGTGCTGAGTGCATAGGCTTCGCCGTTCTGAGCATTCCTAGCAATGGGCGATCGTACCACACCATTGCTGTTGGTATTAACCAGGAAAGTCTGAACTATCAATATTTCCCTGGGGTTATCATACAGATTGGAATGATAGTGCCAACCATGCAATTCTACAGGTATAAAAAACGCAATTCTTTTAATTCTAAAGTTCGGACAATCAGATGGACCGCGAAATACGAATATCCGTGATGTGATTTCATAAGGTAACGTACGGATTAAATGTTACTCCTGTTAGAATCAGCGCATTAACCATTGAGGAAGAAACACATCATGAAGGTGGTCAGGTTAAAACTGGGGTTAATTTTTTGTTTTGCACATTGTTCCAAAACGCTTTATCACACTAAGATTGATCTTGCTCGAGTAGGAATGCGTATATTTGAGGCATTCAGAGTAGGTATCTACCATTTGAAATTATAACAATTTCCAAATGTTATTCATGACCCAAAGGTACCCATTCCCAGTGCACGGCATTAAAATCTGGACACATCTTAATCGACCCAGCGTCGAAAATTATTTAAACAATATAACCCTAACGCTTTAGTTATCCAAAATCCCGAAAAACACTTACATACCTAGTTTCCCTATAATCAACCTCCGTGCAGGGCAATATTATTAAACGGAGGCTGGGTATTCCAGGAGCATGGGGAAATCGGGAAAAACAGTAGGTGTGGAGTGTCCTGGATTCATTTGAACCGATTCAGTGGAAAATGATCCCACTTTCCAAGATCAACAAAAATCTTCAAAAATCATTTCTCAAGGAACTCATTATATCCTAAAATAATCAACCTATATTTGCATGCTCCACTAAAAGGAGGGAGAAGGGTCGACCTTCCCCGATCAGCCTCAAATTTTTTTTTCTGAACGATTCATGATGTCTAGAACAAATTGCAAGGTTACTTTCCCTCGGATTTAATTTTCCGAGTGCACCAAAAGGAGCTTTTCCATCTAAGCCTCGCGAAGAATGAATCAACTGCACGGAAAATAATCTATGAAAGGAGAAGTTGGCGGATGAGTTTGATGAGGCTCATCACTCGGTTGGGTCGAGCTTTCTAATCGATTCTTCAAGTTTTGTGGTTCATGTAGGGATGTTCATTGAAATATCGGTGGTGCACGACAGATTGCCGGCTAAACACTGGGTCCCTAAATATAGTTCACGGCCATCAAATAATGTGCAATTTAACTAATCGTGCAATTCCAATCTCAAGACGTTATCATTTCCTCACTGCCGAAGGATATAAATTATCTCACCTCGCTCCGTTACCTCTTCCATCATCCATCCTATCAGCGCTTCAGCTTGTTATCCTGCAGAGGAACATTAAGGCACCTGGATGAGGTTACGCACATATGCGTTTCCTCAAAAGCCGCACCACTTGTTCCGGTTTTCCTTGCTCTCCTTTGTCTCTCCCTTCGTTGTACCAACAAGCCGCCCTATCTCCTCGTTCTAATTGGGATTTTAAACAACCGGCGTGCCCTATCGCATTGGAATCTAAAGCAGCCACCGAGGAAGGTCAAGTGTTGACTCAGCCGTATCATACAGGGTTCGTGAACTTCGTGTTATCATTACTAGGTCTATCGAGGGGGCGTTAGAAATCGCCAAAACCATCTCAAAACTTGGGAACCACATTCACGATGGAATTTAGTTTCCTGCTTGTTAACAAAAATTATTTTGAACATGATGACTGGGCGGCCATAAACATTCGCTGCTGGCTCAGTACGCCTGGAGCGGAAAATCGTCTCGTTGAGGTAAACTAAATAAAATAGAACTGTTTCGTTTAAGAAAATCTTGAACAAGAATGAAGAAAAAATTAGGTCGGTCGCAGGAAGAAGAGAAACTTATTCGAAACATTCAGAACATTGATTGCTAGGAATTAACTTTCAATTTATTGAACTGAATATCAAAAACCATTTTCCGTAGTAAATGTTACCCTTTTGTAAAGTAGCAACAAAGATTTTATGTGGATCGCTAGGTTTAGCGTAGACACCAACTTTCCCGCACTTACACAGCACTAGTATTGTGTCCATTGTTCTATTCAAAAATCAAAAAGAATAAAAAGATGAGAAATATTTCAAAATGATGTATCGTTTATAGTTTGAGGTTGGTCCGAACAATCGGTAAAAACCACGTCCTAAAAGGTAACAGAGCGATGAGGGAGTTGTACGTAGATCTTTGGAAATGTTCCTGGATCGTTTGAATCCAACATAGCGGTTGACCGGCGGTAAGGCAATCCCTCCTTCAACGCCGCGAGGTCGTGCAGGTTTAGCTGTCCGATAACTATCCGATTTGTCCCAAAGTTTGACAGTTTGCGTTTGTATAAAAATTTTCAGCGTTCATTTCATTTTATTTTTTATTTTTATTTATTTGTTTTTATGGGACAAAAGTTTTAGGGTTGCTCATCACTCATCACTCGTATCAACACCGGAGGGGTTAGTTGGGGGATATCAGCAGCAAACCACCAATGGGATGGTACTCTAGGTCTGGAATTGGCCAATTTTAATTTCCTAGTGATGATGACCATACCTATGAATGGGGGAAAAGGTGTCAGATACATCAGAAATAGTGTGGATGATGGACTTTTCAAAAATGCTACCCGCAGAAGAGTGACGTCACAACCTGCGAAAAAAGAGAAAAATAGAAATTACGGCTACATTTTTGAGGCGAATAACTACAACAGCAGTTGTCTACAGTTACTGTAGATAACTGAATGCCCCCCCCCCCCCTTGTTCTGTTATCGTTGTAAACAAGAAGCATGTTGAGGATGAAGATAGGTCACTTCTGTAAAAATTGATCAATACGCAGCCACAGGTGTTTTTGACACCAATGTTAATAATAATGACTTTGAAATCGAGGTGGAACTCACTTGGGTTGTTTCACCAGGAGCGGGAGAAAACGCTAAATGAAGATGTCACGCAATTTTCTTTCATTTCATTTTCTTTCACCCCTCTCTTTCACCGTCTCAAAATTTGACAGTTTGCGTGTGGAGAAGAATTTGTGCGTTTTGGTTGGTTATTCCTTGAATAATCAACCTATGTTTTCATGCCGTTTGATTTGTTTTGTTCAAACAACGGTAGTTTCCTTGGATTTCATTGACCTGTGTTAAGTCTCAGAAAGAGATAAAAACTACTACGTATTCCGCAACACGAGGTATATTAGCGTTAGCGTTACCCCCATGTTATCTAATCAGCCACGTGTTCAGTTGGGATGTCTGATTCATCAAGGGTATCATTTCCAAACCGGGTAAAGGTAGTCCACATAAAAAGTGGCAAAAATGAGGAGAAGAAGAAGAAGAAAAGAAGAAATGTGAATCTAAGAAGATGACGAAGAAGAAGAAGCCAGAAAATTCCGTCAACTTTTTCCTGGTACCTGGGCAATTATTCCACAATTTTTTACGTGGAGAAAATTGGGATTTTGTGACTGCTACCAAACGTGTTGGTAGTCACATAAAAAAATGGCACATTTAGACTAATATGAAGCCACCAAAGATACCGACAAAAAGTTTCGGGTATCTGGGCAATTTTTTACGATTTTTCGCGTTGAGAAAACCGGGATTTTGTGGCTGCCTCAAAATGCACTAGTACTAGGTATCAGCTAGTTTCAAAAATAGTCGGCAAATTATTCAACCAAACGATTATTTTGATGGGCTGACATAAAACCTGGAGAACATGGCCTTCCGTAGACCAATTTTGAGGGAACGTTTGGGTTCGCATTCATACATACCCAAGTCTAGTGATACACCGTGAACATTTGCTTGGATACCCGGAAAAAATTGATAACCTCACGTTCGATTCGATTTGATTCGGTTCGACTCTCACCATACAATACCATGATTCAGGACATTCCTAGCCCTGATAAATCGAGGAAAAATCGAGTCCTCTGTCCCAATCGAGTACCCACATTTACTCATAGACATCCAAAATGTATATGATGGATAACGATTTTCAGTTCCTGGCAACCGGTAAATGTAACACAATGGATTCGTGCCACGATATTTAAAAGTTTTAATTCTTCTGACTCGTATAGGTCCAATGAAACTTCGTTTGGCCAATCCATTTCACTATCAAGTTGTAAAATCACAAGGGTTGGTTATTCCTGTGACCAGTAGCATGGATACTCATTCCAATCGATTCAGCGTCCATGTAAATCCATACTCACTTCCGGTGGGTGCCAATCGTTCTGAGACCCATCTCATTGGATTCAGCATCCAAAATTTACTCGAAAATGATACCCCACTCGCCCAGATCGCCAAAAATCTCAAAAATCCATTTTTCAAAATACACACTTTGACCAGTACCCCCCCCCCCCCCCCAGAATTCGGTTTGATCGGGCTGAAAAGTTTCGGAAACCAACCAGAGCCATTGCCTACTACCGGCTTATCTAATCTGGAGTACGGAAATTTTATTATTTTGATCCAGACACGCGTTTTTCCCTTTGTGAATGCAATTTTGAGATTTAGGCAGAAATTGCAAAGTGGGTAATGATACTGGTGAGGTTGAATCATTAGTTGGCTTTGTTCAGCTTGTGTGTTCCAATATAATATAAGTTTCCAATATAAGTTTTCCTGTAGAACTTGTAGTGCGTGTAGTGTAGGCAGTTTAATCTTTCTTGTTAAAATTTGAATCACTGAGTATTAAAATTGTTCATACAGCGCAATCAACACCATCATTGTATCTCTAATTGGTAGAACACCTGCGATCCGTTCTATTTTACATCAGCGATGAGTTGCAGGTAAGCGAATACTTGATTCATTCGAGACGCGGTGAGATTTGAGCTAGAATACAACTTCGAAGCAATGTGTAGTCCTACGGCTAAGAGCCGTCATCCCTTGACGTAGCCGCTAAAGGAGTTGATCAACATTGACACTGACAAACATGTCCTTCCCCATTTTGAATGATGTTACCGCCCTTTTGCACTTTTAGCGAACACGGTTTAGGCATTTGGAGGCATTAGGACCGACAGCGCTTCGAAACCCGACACAGCTCGCTTAGGATATTTTGTGCAATAACGTTTCCTTTGCTGTGTTGCGTGGAGAGGAATTACACGACGATGAAATAGCTGTGGCGGAGTGCTTTCGGGAAAATGAAACGCTTTTTTAACAGTCAACGAACATAAATATAGTCGTTGCTGAGGATGGCTGGCGCACGAATTTCAATTCATAAAGTTGTTTTCAAATCGCTCGAAAATCTCCGTTTCAAGCTGTTCTTGATGAGAGTCTTTGCAGTAACAACATCAGGATTCCTTCATTTACCGCCATGTGATACTTCATCCAGACCAATATTATCGGCATATAATAACAATTCAACAATCGATTGAGCCGATTGAAATCGTTAGCAATCTAACATTTTGTTTGCTTAGTCGCTTCATTTATACTCGATTAAATAAGAGATGGCGCCACTAGCGGCACGCCGACCAAGAATTTGGGTCAATATAGGGGGCAAATTCAACAATTCGTTTTCAACAAAAAAAATGTCTCCTAGGACTATTTTTTTCAGAGGCTTCGTTTCCGAGTTTGTCTCGATCTAAGACTTTTTCTTAACATATCTTTCCTGATCTGCAAGATAATCTCAAATTTGAGTACACCGTAGGAAAGAGCGTCAAATTTCCCTTCCAATGGGCTCCTCAATCTCTCCAATAAATGAATAGTGGTATTCTTTTATTAACTCGTATTATCTGAAGTACCTGTCTTGTGAGCTCGGTGATATTCTGATTAGTGCCCGATACTAAACACCTCTTGCAAGAGACACATGAGTAGAATGTGTTCGGGAAAACGGTGGTCACTTGAATTCTCTCAGCACAAATTATAGCACTCCTGAAACTGAAAACAGTTATATCAGTTTACCGGAAATTTCCCAAATGGTGCAGTATTAAAGAAAAGTCCGACATATGCGTCAGAAGACACGCCGAATTCCCCAATGTAGATGGCATCCTAGAGTCTTGTACAACTCATATTACGAAAGGCAATTAAAAGGTACCATATCCATTAGCCGTACACACCCTAGGATCAGGGTGTTGCCCTCCGCATTTCGTCTTTTAAGAAAACAGAAGTGAGGTACTACTACTATGTTGATTCATCATAGCGCTCAATGTAATCATCATTCCGATCACTCAACCCATCACTGTAACTAAAAGGGTGCGAGGCTTTCTGGCCGAGAACAAGGTTTCCTTTCAATTACTCAGTTCTGAGCACTTTTCCTCTCGCCTCTCTTCCGTTCCACCCTTTCGTGATCCCCCCCCCCCCCCAGCCCACATATCACTATCTGTCCCACTACCCGATCCCCTTCTGTCATCACTCAGAATTGAGTGGACAAGACTGTGACGCATGATGGACCTTGTGAGTAGAGTTGGTCTTCAAAAGTTTTGGCATCGATCGAAAGACCGACTTCCCTGAATCCGGTATAGTTAAAAGAACTCCCATTTTCCGAGTTTTGCAAGCCAGTTCCATTTTATCTCATCTCACAATTTCATGATGGCTTTAGAGTGACCGTTCTAAACGTGAACTGACTTTTTTCGAAAGTAGGTAAGACTGATATAGGTATGATTGAAGATTTCCGGACAGGAGTGTAGCGTGTCTCTGGAATAGACCCCAAAATATTTCAAGTCTCCTAACAAATTTACCTACGCACATATCAAGATAGAAAATTAAAACCGTTATTAGCAAGCCATTTGGCATTTACGCTTGTAGGCTTTTCAGGGCGGAAAATGAACGTTCGACAGGTGCAGTGGTGCTTGGAATTGTCAAAATGAGTTTCGCTAACCTGAACATTTTGGGTAAAATCATGACATGTCAGCAAGGTACAAAACTACTTCATGAATTTATTTGTCACCATAATCCTCGCCTTTTAAGGAGATAAAGAGATAAAAGCTCTATTGGTTTTAAACAAATCATGTCCACTTTTTTTTTTTTTTTTTTTTTTTTTTTTTTTTTTTTTTTTTTTTATACGAAAACAGAAAAACGAAAAAAAACAGTAATTGGAAGTACAGCAGGTTAATCATTAATAGGTACCTATAGCAGTTTATCTATATGGGGCTCAGCCTAGTCAGCAATATCTACTTCGAACCAACACCAAGAACTGATAAGACTGGTTTTAATCAAGTCCTTTGGAATTCACCAAAACTCACTTTTCGGATTTATATTCTCTATGTAGAAAAACGTCGGGTCGCCACCACACACTCACGGTTTTCCCCATGCTCCTGGTCCGAGAAATAACCAACCCCTGTGAATGAACTACAGCATTTTGCTTATCTGCGCAGAGAAAAGGACGTAACACATCTTTTTTTTTTTTTTTTTTTTTTTTTTATATTTACATGTTTTATTGCACCAAGTAGATAACTTATAAGCAACATTTCTGTAATAGACTAATACTAACAACTGCTTTCAGAATAAGATACTTAACTTTATTCTTAACAAGTCTGTTGAATTGCTTGGGGCACTCACACTAACTGAACCAGTTCATGCGGTTTTGTTCTTTTCAGTCTTCTGAGTAGGTCATTGGTGTCAAGAAGGCGGACAACATCTTCGTTTACATGACTTTGGAGCCTCATAAGGTGATTGATGGCTTGATTTCGTATTACTTCATCGACAGATTCGATCTGTAGCTCGTAATGCAATCTGTCATTCCGGAAATATCTGTATGCGTCAACGCAGCAGCGCAAGACATTATTCTGAAACCTTTGAATAATGTTGCGATTGCTTTGGGCGGTGCATCCCCACAGTTGAGCACCATAAGTCCAGACGGGTTTGAGGACTTGTTTGTACAGAATGAGCTTGTTATGGATTGACATTTTGGACTGCCTCCCCATAAGCCAGTACATTTTTCGAAACTTAATCACAAGCTCAGCTTTTTTATTTTTGACGTGGGACTTCCGTCTTAGTTTGGCGTCCAGCGTCATTCCAAGATATTTTGCTTCGTTGGCGTGTGGGATTGCCTTATTATTGAGGTATGTCGGTAGGTAGTTGATCCTTTTATTCGTGAAATCAACATGTACTGACTTTGCCTCATTCAGTCTAATTCTCCATTTACTTGTCCATTTGTGAAGAAGGTTAAGGGACCTATTGAGCTTACCAACAGTCTCATTGTTCGTTTCTCCAACGGCCAGGATGGCTGTGTCATCTGCAAACGTAGCAGTGGTGTTGTCTTCAGTTTCTGGCAGATCGCAAGTGTAGAGCAGGTACAGTAGTGGGCCCAGTACACTGCCTTGTGGCACACCAGCCTCGATCCTTGTAGTTACAGAGAAAGCATCCTCCTGTTTAATTCTGAAGTAACGATCGGTTAAGTATGATTCCAAGAGATCTGCATAACATGCTGGGAGTAATTTACGTATTTTATGTATCAAGCCTTCGTGCCAGACTTTGTCAAACGCTTGCGTGACGTCTAGAAAGACGGCAGAGCAAACCTGCTTTTCCTCTATCGCTCTTTCTATGATGCTGGTAATTCTGTGGACTTGATCAATTGTCGAGTGTTCTTTTCTGAAACCAAATTGGTGATTTGGAATCAATTTACGTTTTTCAATTTCTAATAGTAGTCTTTTGCTTATAATTTTTTCGAACAGTTTTGAGAAAACTGGTTGGAGAGACGTAACACATGGAACATAGAATTCGCAAGTGCTTTATTCGAGGTTTTTGCCGAACCAAATTCTAAAAGAGTCCTCACTTTTTGAATTTGAGATGTTTCTTAACGATTAAGGACGTCGCAAGTTCAGCCCTGGTGGATGCTGGAAATGTCACATCTGAGTTTGTCTCTCAAACAGGTAGAGACTTGCGGCATTAAGAGGATGCTGCTCAAATTATTTTCTGCTCTGGAAAAATGTTATACCAGACCAGGCGCATGGAGACTCATTCCAATCGAATCAGCGTTCAACATTTAGTGGAAAATAATACCCCACACGCCTAGGTGGGTACTAGAAATCTCTATAAACCACTGTTGCCCCATAACATCTTCTGGGGGCCGCCAATCGTTCTGGGACCCGTTTCATTGGATTCAGAGTCCAAAATTTAGTGGAAAATGATACCCCACACGCCTAGGTACAAAAAACCTCAAAAACCACTTTCAACATGGGAAAGCAATTTTGACTAAAATTGACACCGTTGAGGTAACACGGGATCAAAATAAGCAAATGTCCGACCACTGTATGCTGTAGGCCGACCCTTTTTCGACTATGTTTAGGACGCTGAATCCAAAGAGACGGGTTCCGGAACGATTGGCGCCCGCTGGAAAAGGTTATGGGTTAAAATGGGTATATATATACTTATTTTGAATGTGTGGTTTCGAGATTTCTGGTACCTACGAGTGCGAGATAGGTATCATTCTTTACTAAATTTCGGACAGTGAATCGATTGAAATGGGCCCGGGACACGCCACACCCACTGTTTCCCCCATGTTTGATATTTTTGACGATTTAGGCGTGTGGGGTATCGTTTTCTACAAATTTATGGACACTGGAATGAGTCTCCATTCTCCTGGTCCAAGAAATGACCAACCCGTGTGAAGGAATTTGCAGCGTTTTCATTTTTCAAGTTTTTGGTTTGGTAGGAATGAACGGTACGAATATAAATGTATTTTAAACGTTTAAAATATTCCGTTTACTATATTTTCCCAACACATATTGGTCTTATTCTATCTAACTGCTAGGCGATGGGAGGAAAGTTCTCTACGTGCTGAATACTCGGATGAAAGGCGAGAACGTTGATATCGTCCTCCGAATCCAAACCTTGATCAAAGATGCCCGAGTCAATCAAAATCTCAAATTCAAATACGACGTGTAATTGAGAGTCGCTTCGCTGAAACTAGTTTCCTAAACATTACCATCGCTGTCGTCCCCCCCTCCACCAATCACGTCCCCATCCTCTGAGATTCCATTATCATAATAATTCAGGCTGCCTCTGCTATTAAACTGACATTCGATTACCTGCTGAAAGGCACTTCAACCTAGGCAGATTATGGCAGTTGGAAGGCGCTCAACAATACATCGTGGAGGTGTTCCTTACTCGAGTTCGAGCGCCTTGTTCCAGTACGTATCACTGGTCGTGTTACTGACTGTAATATTACGTAAGAGACGCTAACACAAATTCAATGTACGATGAAGTGGCTTGCCAATAATAATAATATTTAATAATAAGATGCCGATGAACTATTTATCAGATTGTACGGCATGAGAGGTTGATAAAATTTATCATTTTATCGAGATTATTATTTAATGATCTCCTCTTCGTCTCTATAGATCCTCGAAATTAATGAACTGGCTAAATTCTGGTATTAGGCAAGGTGCTGCGAACCTCTATAATAAAATAAAATATACATACGTAATACGTTTATGTTTATAACCTGAGAAAATTGGGTAAAGAGGAAATTGTCACCACACAGCCCGCAATACTTGTACGAAATATATAAAAATTGTCCCAATAACATGCTTTAACAACAACAATGTCCTCTATTAAATCATGAGGATCATCAATAGCAATAAGGGAGCTGTTCAACGATGCAATGACTATGAAGCAATTTGAACAAAGGTACATTGAGAAGCTGATGATTAAAGATTAGCGTTACAAAGAAGATCTTTATATTTGTAATTAGTATTTATACTAACCTGACTGATTTTCTAAGTTACTGTATAATTATATTTATCTGTCCTGCAGGAAGAGTGGGCTTTTAACAGAATGCAGGGCAGATTAATGAAACTATATATCAATCAACCAATCGATCTCTCTGGACCAAGAAAACTAACCTTGCTAGATGTATGTAAAATTTGTTAACCAATCTGTCTTTCTCCTAATTTTTCGATTTCATTTGAGACACAGTCGGCACAGTCGTATTATAATCACGGCACAGTATTTTTATATTTACAGTCGGCACGAGAGGCGAGCTGGCAACGCAAAGTTTGCAAGTTGGCATCGATGAGAAAATTTTGGTTAAATCGTTAGGATGCGGAGACTCATGAAGGCTCATTTGGCGCTGATCCCAAACTGCTAAAAACCGATAAACCTGCATTATCCCCGATGGAGCCCACAGCCCACTCATCCACTCTGGTAATTAATTGGAAAGCCGGAATCAAAGCAAATTATTCCCTCCCTCAGAGCCTTTCCACGCCCACTCCTTTTCACGTTCAAAGATGAACTTTCGCTCCTCGAATATAATATGCTTTTAATTAAAATGGCCACCACGCAGTTCAGCAAGCTCATGTTCTTGCTCAACACGTATACAACATTTGAGCCAATTGTCACTATTATTCTATATTGTCTTTATCCACAGGCTGAGGCATATTCCACAAGGAACGCCTAAGGTGAATTGGTAATTGGTTGAGTCTCGGAGAAAGGGCGTCCTTTGCTCTGCCTTATTTTTCCGGAACCAGGTGATTGTTTGAGTGTTTAGTTAGAAAACATGTCGAGTGGTCGGTATGGGAATGCCGAGCGCACTGCTAATGTTAACATAGCGAGGAGTTAACAACATTTCTCTATTCCGTCGTAACCCTCTCAACGACGGAATAGACGTATCTCTGGCTTCTAATCCCTCATATGCACCCCTATACCATCAATGGTGTTGCTCTTAGACGTCCCTCTGTGGTCTCCGATCTTGGTGTTCTCATGGACAGGCAGTTAACCTTCAACGAACACATTGCCCAAGCCTCTTCTCGAGCCATGCGTGCCCTCGGGTTTATAAAGCGAAACACCAGGGAGTTCACCAGTACCACTGCCCTCGTTGCCCTCTATCGGGCTATTGTCCAGCCTCACCTGGAGTATTCTCGTCTGGAGTCTCTCATACGAGAGCCATGTGGATCAGCTGAATAGGGTGTACCGTGCGTTCCTACGTTACCTGGCCTTCAAGCTTGGGGTTCGTCGGGAGGACATGGACTACAGTGCCCTGGGCCGGCAGTTTCATCTGCTCAGCCCCTCTGCCCGCCGGGCTCTCGCGGACATGTCCTTCATGCACGGCATCTTCTCTGGGCGCATTAATGCCCAATCTTTGCTAGCCCAGTTTGGCCTGCGGGTGCCCCGAGTAGGCCTGCGCTCCTGCGATCTCTTTGCTGTGCCATTCTCACCTACCAACTACATGCGTTCTCGTCCTCTCTGCCGACTTCCCAGAATGGCTAACCTGCTGTCGGCTGAGCATGACATCGACCTGTTCTCGATCTCCCTTCGCTCTCTTCGATCCTGTCTCGCCGAAGTCTTCTCACTCCACTGACTATCTTTGGTGCATTTACTGTCAGTAATCTCATTACTGTCTCTGATTCATGGCATGCGTGCGAATGCATTTTATTTTTCTATTTTCTGTAATTGGGCTTGTCCCGTTCTTGTGTAATAAATAAAATAAATAAATAAATAACTATGGTTCTGACAATCTTTCGAAGTAATGAGTTGTAATTCTGTATTTGTACTTTGATCCTTTTTCTATTTCCCGAACAATTAAAATCCGTTGTCAGCCTTTCATAGAGCGAGAAATAAAAGAGGAAGCTTGGCATTCACGACGGCAAGTTGGAGGATTGTGCCTATCAGATCTTCCATCAACCTCTCATATTGCTACTGAAAAGTTGGAAGCTCACATGTTCAACACATCAAACTCAGTGGTCAAAACCGAATAGTGATCGCAACCTCCAATCTTTCCCACTATTTTCCAATTCACATTCATGAGCAACTCAATATTCTGATCGGGTCTTTCTTATGCCATATATGTGGGGATTCAATCAAATGTAACGGCACGAGACGACTGAACAGAACTTTTTTCTTTAATATTTCCTTGGTTTATACAACTTGAACTAAAATCCACTACTGCAAACACTTAATTCTTAATTGAAGACTAATGCTGGGTTCACATGGACGCGGTTTTTCCATAGGTCCGTTGGGTGGCAAAGGCGTTCGGCTATCTGATTGGCTCCACGGGTCTATCGCAGCTGCCGCAGGTGAACTTTTGAAGCGGTCCGTATACATCAAATCATTTTGATATTTGCCGCAGTTACCGCATGCGCAGTGGGTCTCGGCGCAGCTTTCCCCACCGTTTTTGTCATCTCGTATTATCTCATTTTTGTTATCTCCTATTTGCCACCAATCAGCTCCACCAACGCGCTTGCCGCACCGCATCCATGTGAACACCCAAACTTTGCTGCTAACAGAGAAACCGCGTCCATGTGAACCCAGCTTTCAGGAACGACGAATTAATCAGCTGATTAAGAAAAAGTAGTAGTCCGTTGTGTCGTACGGTTGAGCTGGGACCACATGGTTGCGGTTTCTCCGTTAGCGGCAACTCCGGTAGAATGGTGGGGGAAATAAGTTTTGAGTTTGGGTGTTCACATGGATGCGGTGCGCCAAGCGCGTTCGTGGAGCTGATTGGTGGTAAATCGGAGATAACAAAAATGAGATGACAAAAACGGTGGGGAAAGCTACGCCGAGATCCACTGCGCATGCGGTAACTGCGGCAAATATCAAAATGATTTGATGTATACTGACTGCTTCAAAAGTTCACCAGTTCACGTTGCGGTAGCTGTGATAGACCCGTGGAGCCAACCAGATGGCCGAACGCATTTGCCGCCGCTGGGTTCACATGGGCGCGGTTTTTCCGTTGGTCCATTGGGCTGCAAACGCGTTCGGCCACCTGATTGGCTCCATGGGTCTATCGAAGCGGCCGCAGGTGAACTTTTGAAGCTGTCTGTCTGCAATCCCCGATTTGCCACCAATCAGCTCCACAAACGCGCTTGCTTCACCGCATCCATGTGAACACCCTAACTCAAAACTTATTTTCCCCACCATTCTACCACAGTTGCCGCTAACGAAGAAACCATGTCCATGTGAACCTAGCTTTACTATTTTCTTCTTATTCGGCTGATTATTTGGACATTCCTCGCACCATATGATCAATTGTCTCAGCATCGCGCGCACACTGTAGTGTCGGCGCTCTAGTACTGTTCTTTTCTGTACTTCACACATGCAGAGTTTCTATCACCACTCAACAGGTGTCTGAGTTCTTTCAAAACCGATTAATTACTGGGACAGCTTTTCTGTAATAGTGGTTCACAGTCTCGGAATACATTCCATAAGTTGCTCGTAGTTTTTACTCGTGAATGTTACAACGGTACCAGTACCTCCTCTACTGGAATTTCCCACCCACCGACTCCCGAATGATTTGATAAGTTGAGCGAACTCTCGCTCTCTCTTCACCCGGTCCTCTCTATTTCCAATTTCCGTCTCGAGCCGCCGTATCGCTCTAAGCTTCTCACTTCAGATGAGGTTAAATTACCTCCAATTAGACAAAAGATTTCCCGGACATAAGACGCTAAACGAT